>OY747723.1:17345000-17585000 GCA_963556495.2 Valencia hispanica
TTTGTCAGTTTCTAATTGCTGAGGGCATGTGTCCTTGTCATCAAAACGCAGGTGTCTCATAATGTCCTGGAAGCGGTTCCGGGACATAATGTTTTTGACGTGAAAGATCCCTATGGTCATTATGGTGCCAACAAGTTAATTTTTGCGGCTGAGTAGTCGTCGAGCCAATGATAATGATGTAAAGTAGTTGTCAGGTGTAACAGTTCTGCCCTTTTCCATAAACGGTTCCATCAGCTTCACCACTTCAGTTGTTGATGACTCATTCTTAATCTACTGGGATTCCCTTACATAGAAAACTTTTAACTGATTGGAATGTTTGTGTAATTGTATTGAAACGACTTTTGTTGTAAAGTGCATTGAGATGACATTTGTTGTGAATTGGTGCTATATAAATAAAAGTGAATTGAATTGAACCACTACATTCTCAGAAAGTCTCTCCCCTGAGGAACGACTGAGGTCCTTGCCAAGGTAAGGGATAGCATTACACATGTATTTGGAGTTCAAATCCCATGCAACCCAGAACTTAATTCCAAACTTGTCATGTTGTGAAGCGATGTACTGTTGGAAAGGACAGCGAGACTTTGTTGGAAAAAGCTCCTCGACGATAGTGATGTGCCGGCCTGGGTTGTAGGACTTGATGCAGTTGGAAACAAACTTCTGCCAAACTTCGGAGACTCCCGCAAACTTGTCAGTTTCTAATCGCTGAGGGTGCCTTCTCTGTATTTTGTTCACAAGAATCATTCAGAAGTAGAATTGTAAAATTCTCACCTCTGTGTTTTGGAGAAATAAATTCCTGAAACAACATAAAATGAGACAAACGCATGTTTCTCAAGTCGCTATACTACTTTGACCTATTTTTCCTCAACAAATCTACAGAAGAATAATGAGATATTTATTCTGGCTGTGCTATAGCTGCCCCTCTACTAGAATTTGAAAAGACTTTGGCATCACCTCTAGCATTTTGGAGATATAAAATTCTAAAAGTGACACAAACACAGATTTTCTAAAAACTGTGCACTGTATTTTGACTTATTTCTCCAAAATCCACAGTAAAATTATTAAATATTTATTATGGGAGTAGTATAGATAGCCCTGTACTAGAATCTGAAAAGACTTTTAGAAAACTAATGAGAAGTAAAAAGTGAAAATAACAGGGGCTAGGGCTGGGAACTTCCCTCTGGGATCAATAAACTGTTCTTTTTTATTGAATTGAATGTCTGGACTGGTACTGTAACAAGGGTGTGAGTATGAAAGCTGAAAGATAATAAATAGACAGACAGGAAACACAAATCCAATTGCATGGACAAGTTCAGTTGACCAGATTCAAGACAGAGGAAGAGAGGAGAGGAGGAGTACAGTCAAAAGTTTTGAGAATTACATAAATATTGGAAATTGGAAAAGTTGCTGCTTAAGTTTTTATGATAGCAATTTGCATATACTCCAGAATATACTCCAGGATGTTATGAACAGTGATCAAATTATTTGCATAGTCCTTAGAATGGCAGACTTGACATGTTAAAATACTTTGGCATCACCTCTAGCATTTTGGGTGATGCTTGAAATCATTGTTCTTCCATTGTTAACCATGGTGACCTGCAAAGAAACGCGTGCAGCCATCACTACGTTGCATACAAATGGCTTCACAGGCAAGAATATTGTGGCTACTAAAATTGCACCTAAATCAACAATTTATAGGATTATCAAGAACTTCAAGGAAAGAGATTCAATTCTTGTTAAGAAGGCTTCAGGGCATCCAAGAAAGTCCAGCAAGCGCCAGGATTGTCTCCTAAAGAGGATTCAGCTGCGTGATTGGAGTGCCACCAGTGCAGAGCTTGCTCAGGAATGGCAGCAGGCAGGTGTGAGCGCATCTGCACGCACAGTGAGGCGAAGACTTTTGGAAGATGGCCTGGTGTCAAGAAGGGCAGCAAAGAAGCCACTTCTCTCCAAAAAAAACTTCAGGGACAGATTGATCTTCTGCAGAAAGTATGGTGAATGGACTGCTGAGGACTGGGGCAAAGTCACATTTTCCGATGAAGCCTCTTTCTGATTGTTTGGGGCATCTGGAAAAAGGCTTGTCCGGAGAAGAAAAGGTGAGCGCTACCACCAGTCCTGTGTCATGCCAACAGTAAAGCATCCTGAGACCATTCATGTGTGGGGTTGCTTCTCATCCAAGGGAGTGGGCTCACTTACAATTTTGCCCAAAAACACAGCCATGAATAAAGAATGGTACCAAAACACCCTCCAACAGCAACTTCTTCCAACAATCCAACAACAGTTCAGTGAAGAACAATACATTTTCCAGCACGATGGAGCACCGTGCCATAAGGCAAAAGTGATAACTAAGTGGCTCGGGGACCAAAACGTTGAAATTTTGGGTCCATGGCCTGGAAACTCCGCAGATCTTAATCCCATTGAGAACTTGTGGTCAGTCCTCAAGAGGCCTCAAGAACCCACTAATTCTGACAAACTCCAAGAAGTGATTATGAAAGAATGGGTTGCTATCAGTCAGGATTTGGCCCAGAAATTGATTGAGAGCATGCCCAGTCGAATTGCAGAGGTCCTGATAAAGAAGGGCCAACACTGCAAATACTAACTCTTCGCATAAATGTCATGTAATTGTCAATTAAAGCCTTTGAAACGTATAAAGTGCTTGTAATTATATTTCAGTACATCACAGAAACAACTGAAACAAAGATCTAAAAGTAGTTTTGCAGCAAACTTTGTGAAAACTAATATTTGTGTCATTCTCAAAACTTTTGGCCACGACTGTAGAGCCCAGCCTGAAAGGCTGACAACCCCTAAAGCCGCGTTCACACCGGTCAGCGCGTCCAGGCGTCAAATCGCTCAAACGGACGAAAGTCGACGCTTTAAAATTAAAACCCAGCTGCTTGCACACTTGTGGTCTGCGTCGGCGCGTTGTAGTTGCCCTAACCGCTTTTGGCTAGCGTAGCGTTAGCTAACATAACAAGAAAGTTAAAAGAAAAATTTTTTTTTCTATGTTTAACTGCTTACCTGGCACTCCAATATCCTCCGATATCTTCCTCCAAATCAGATCCGATCTCTTCCTGTCATTGTAAAAAGACGAAGACGGGTCATACAATTCACGGACATTACATACAGCGACGATCAGTTTGTCCTCCATCTTGAATAAAAAATTTGCCGATTCCCCCATGGAAGGAGTTACTACGTCAGTACAACGAGTCGCTCTGATTGGTTGACGCCGCGCGTCTGCTGCCCGAAAGTTAAATTTTCCCAACTTGACGCAGCAGACCGTCGGACCGTCGGGGCATCAGCCGCGCCGACGCGCGCGACTTGCTGCTTGGCAGTTTGCCGCCCACTAGATGCGTAGATACCATAGACTTGCATGTAATCTAGCTGCCCTGCTGCCTGGACGCGCTGACCGGTGTGAACGCGCCATAACACTCTAGCACATTCCACTCGCTAGCTACATTTACAATTGAAAGGCAGCTAATTGTCAGTGATTCAGTCATTGTTTTCAAACCAAGCAGTCATTTGACCGGGCTCTGATAGAGCAGCTGGGGATCTGAAAAGACTGGGAGTTCAGGCAGAGGAAGTGAAAATGCTTGTGGAGATGGGAAGAGGCCCCTGAAAATGACTGTGTAACTTGGGCAATGATGTACAGAACAGGGGAGACTTTATTCATTTTTATTCAGAAATAGCAGTTTCTCAACAGTTTTAGGTTGAAGTGATTCCTTTTTTTGACACCACCTCACCAGCCTTCGAAAACACTCTTTCACAAGGCACAGAAGATGCCGGTGTACACAAAAACACAAGTGCTAGACTATATAAATTGGGGTACAGGACTTTTTGCTTTTCCCAATACTCCAGGGGGGTTTCCAACCTGCTAATATTTGGCTCCCAAAGGTAGCGCTGGACCTCCAAAGTGGTATCTGCTGTGACATTTGGATTCCGCTTTGGCTCCTGGACACTGACTTCTAAACGATGCCACAGTTTGCTACCTAAAAGGAAACCACAGATCAAGTTAGTAAGTTTTCTAATAGGAATAATTGATTTCAAAATGTTAAATGGTAGATTACCTCCAGTGACCTCATGAGAGGTGGAAGCCTGGGAGATTTCCTCCCTGCTTTGTTTTGAACGTATCATTGCTGCACACTCAGAGGTCAGTCGCTTTATTACTTCAGAGGCTTTCATTTGACTGAAAAATCCTATAGCCTTAAATCAGGTGTCCAAGAGGGTAGCAAGGGACATTATGATCAAGTCCTCAATCAGATTTGCACTTATCTAGTGTCATTTATTTAAAAAGTTAATTTATGAAAATTGATCATTAAGAATTGTCACCAGTTTATGAGTTGCATAAATACAAATAATTGTGTGATTATATACTATATTTTGCAGACAAAGAGTTATAAGACCCTCTTCCAGACCACAGTACACAGCAAGAGCTTCACACAATGGCTCAAGCTTATAATACAAGTCAGACCTTTATAATAAAAAATGTTACAGTGCACACATCTGATGTTGCTCACAGTGGTCAAAGGGACCACTCAGGGCATTTGTGTGTTTGCTCAGACACATGAAACATTAGAGGGAACATTGTTTGTTACATGTCTTTATTTGCACAATAAACTGTAGTCAAGATGCAAACATTGTGATAGTCCATTTGTAATATTGTAATGAGTTACCTTGGCTGGGTGAAGCTCCAGTTGCCTCGTTATCCTCATGCAAAGCACTGTAATGCCTTAGCATAGATGAGGTGTTGTTGCTGTACCTTAACTCCGTGGAACACAATGAACACTTCACCTTTGAATGAAATAAGAAACAGTAAAAAATCATTTTGTGATAACCAAATCTAACTTGTCTGGCATAATGTTAGATTGATTTTACCTTATTAGGGGTTATCAGGTCAAAATGTTCCCACACAGGGGAAATTCTCCTCTTCCTAGCTGGCTCCATCCTCTCACTTATCTCTCTCTCCTCACTCTCCTAAATCTTAAAACTATCTGTCTCTATACTCTCAAAACTGTCTCCAAAGTATATAAACGCTAACCAAACTCTATCAAAAACTCTGTCCAAACTTCAAACTGACTGCAACTCTCCTACACAAACCCAAATTTTTAATGGAGCTTGAGGGGCCTTATATTGCTGTCAAACCATTCAGCAAACTTTGAACCACTTCCCGAAGCAGTCACATGGTACAGCCGGGCAGCGGGGCTTCAGACGTCATCGTTTTCGGCTCCTTGCCTAAATGAAGCAGGCCTCGATACACGCTTTGTGGAAACGCCCCTTCCACTGCTCGACACAGGCTTTGTAGCTTCGGCAGACATCGTAACATCACTACCGTCTGGCCTGCAGTTGGGACACACAGTCCTACAATCCTGTGCCAGGTTCTATGTCTTCTTTTTTGCTAAACTACGGACATAATTTGTTCCTCTTTTTTTTGGACTGGACCTCACTCAACACAAAGTAGGACTGAACCGGTTAATTTATGCTAATCTTGTGTCCGGGCAGATAAATGAAGAAAATAGTGTTCTTAACGAGTTAGATCTCGTTCTTTGTTGGTTTAAAGTGTTTTTAAGCGCTGAACCGGTTGACTCATTTAGCGTCGTGGCACGCATACATTTATCAGCTGTATAATTTTCTGTGTTTTAAAACAGTTTTTTATCCTGAGCTGATTCCACTTTCTTTCTCTCTCTTCCTCGTTCTACTCTCTCTCTCGCTCACTGATCACCTGGTCGGCAGAGTCGGCTCGGTTCGACCTGCGTTAGCTGGTCTCTTAGCTGAAAGGTTTAACTCATTGTTCTTTGTCTGTTAGTTAAAGCTGTGGCCTTCCACTTGGACAGTTCATGCCATGTGCTCTGCCCCATTTTAGCCAAAGCTAGTTTTATAGCCCTTTGTCTCCTTACACACAATGTGCTTTCCTCCATCTTGACCCAGAGCTAAGTTTGTGACCCTTTTTCCCAAAAGCTATCTCTTACTTGAGCCCTCTAGAGTGAGGGCCAAACAAAACCTCACCTCCCCTCCCCGGCGAAAGGGTAGCTGTCTGTTTGTCCTTAATCCCCTTCGTGATGATTGTGTTAATTAATTTTCGCATATTATTGGTTTTCTAAGATCTGTAGTAGTTAGTTGCATGCTTTAGAATAGATGGGAATTATTGCCAAAATGTTTTGGCTGTAAGGTTGATCTTTTTTCTTAATACATTTCCCTTAGCTTAAAGAGAAGTTTTCTGTGATTACTTGGCGTATACGTAAATTAATGTCCACTGTGTGTGAACTTATACCTTCAGGAAGAGTCTTCTAATACAGAAGTGGTGCCCCTAATATTAACAGATTAAACTTGAACTTCATCAATATTTATATTAGTATTAAATTATTGATCAAAATTACTGATGGTTATGTAAACCAGCCAAAAATTGCTCACTCTGCATCTCAGCACTTTTAAATTAATAAAATGTAATGGCTGGCATCCCAGTCAACTGTTTATAAGAGAATGCAGCTAGCAGAGCATGTCACATAATATGAATGGGTGGGAAGCACCTTCACAGTGAATATAACAGTAAAGGTTCAAAAAGTCTTGCATTTTAAGTGGAAAATCTAGATTAGCCCAACAAAATAATCTGTATGAATTGTGATGCAGAAGTGAAATGCATGCATGAGAATAATTTTAATTAAATATGATCATAGTTTACGGGCAAAAGAAACTCCACTTTATGAGGACAATTGCTTCATCACCCAAAACTGTGCAAATATTCGACATCAAAGTGTACCCAGACCTCTAGTTTTATCACAATTTTTACCTTTTCACTTTGAGGATCTCTGCTATGTTAGAAATTGCTACATTTTGTTGGGATTTGAGAGTATGATGCCAAACTGTGTCCCATTTCCACAAAAAAATGTACAAGGTCATTAGATTATGATATTGGTTTATACCCTCCCGTGTTTTCAACTCTGTAGGCCTCAAATCAATAATTCCCTGTCTAGTTTTGAGTTGGGAAGAGACATTACACTTATCTTTTTCTCATCTGACCTTTAGAACAACAGGCATCATGCTTGAGGAAATACTCTGCAAATCAATGAGGACAGCTCTTTTTATTAACCCTTTTGTCCAGCGTCGGCTTTGTTTTTTTGACTGCTGGTTTTGAGTATTCCCTGTTCTTTTCTTCTCACTATGTGTTCTCAAAAATATTGTCAAAATAATAAATATTGAAAGCCTTGATGCATATTTTGTCTTCATTCTCAGACAGATGGATAGGTTTCGATCAAACATAATAAAAATGTTAAAATGCTAAATTAGTTGCATGAATTACAAATGTCTTGCAAAGCATAACATTGCTCTATGAAGTGTTGAATAAGGGACCTAAACAGAAAAAAACCTATTTGACTAAAAACAAAAAGCTTCCTTGTTGTGTCTTTATTAGTTAAACACGTCATGCCAAGGATGCACTTCAAACATACACAGTCAGCCCAGCACTTGAGGTGATCCCTCCCACCTGCTCAATCTTGTGAATGCACTGATTTGAGGTCTCCATTACTGGTTTATCTGTGGCTGGCAGAGGTTGTAGTGTCACTCTGCTGTGCGTGGATCCATTGCAGAGGAGCAAATTAAGCCTGACAAGAGCACAGTGAGCTCCTCTGAATAAAGCATCCTGTTTCCAAGCGCTGCTTGTTTTACCAGCGTGGATAAATATACCTCCGCGTATGCCGCAGCAGGCTTTCTGTACAGGATCAAAACTGTTTTGAGTTCCATTACCAATTCAATTTCAAATTATGATAGTAAATGCAGGTCTGGCTGCCATAAGAAGACTATGTTTTTGTTGTTGTGCCAATTGAAGATAGTGCATGCCTTTTGAAATCTGAGGTATTTTAGGGTATCATCAATCCCTAGTGAGTAGGCTACTGTGGTGGCCATTCATCACAACCTCGTTTAATCAATACGAAATCATACATCACACAAACTTTATTACAAACCAGTTAATCTGGCTCAACAGAATTCAGACTGCTCATTTTTTTATGTCTGGCCACAGACAGTTGATTCAGTTCTGTCATTTTTGGCTTATGGTGATTTTGAAGGGATGGTTGACTTTTTTTTTAAACAGTTGTTTAGTAGAGTTGTAATTGGAAGTTAGTGTCTTACTGACAGTTGACGACACTCTAGGGTCTTAGTTTAGGAAAACAATAGGAAGAAGAGTTGGGTTTTTCCACCATCTTAGAACAAGTTTAAACACAACAAAAAAATACCTCTGTTCGTATCATTTAATATATTTCCAGCAGCCAAGTATATTACTTTACCTTGCACTTAGATTTTTGTCCAATGCAAGCTTCTCCTCTCCATTTTATTTCGGAATTTGAGGCACTGGTGTGCAAAAAAAGGTTATCAAATAGGTGTGCACGAAGGAAACCTTTGATCACTAAGGAAAGCATGAAGGTCAGACTAACGTTGAAATTTTGACAGATGGATCGAAGATTAATTATTTTGAATATACAACATGTTTGGCACAAAGTAAATAAAACACTCCAGGAAGAGAGCCTCATATCTGCTATAAAGCACTGAGCTGGAAGTGTCATGGTTTGGGGATGCTTAGCTGTAGCAGGATCTGTGCAACTCATCAAAAAATGCACTATAAACTTTGTCAGAGGGCTCTTGAGAAAAATTGCCAGATCTGCAAGAAAATTAAAAATGAAAAAGGAATGGGCTCTGCTACTATTTTAAATAAGAGAATCAGACACATTATGTGGTAAATCAAGTTAACAATAGCGCAACCACATCGATCTCTTGCCAGCACATTTTAGCATCTTTAAATGGCATTAGCCAATGACATCTTGATGCTCTTCAGAAAGCAAATGCAATGTGTTGGATCATCCAAGCAAAACATTCTGAATGAAAGCTTATATTTTAAAACATAAAAAAGCTGTGAACAATTCACAATCATTTGTGAAACCAAAGAAATGAGAATTCTAAGTTTCTCAGAAATGTTTATAAAATCTTGTTATTTTGTACCCAAATTATTGTATTGGCTACTTTTGTGAGCTTTATAGCCTATGTGCTTGAGAACAATTAAACTGTGATGTAATGTAATTAACCTTCTTATGTGAAGGTGACCACAATGTGAAGGTCCTAATTTTCTTGCTATTTGCTAAACTTTACCATAAGAACTTGTAAAATACCCTACTTAAAAAAAATCTAAACTCTTTCTTGAACAGAGGTGCAGGTATGTTTGTGTTTATAAAACTTGACTAAGTAATTCTAAAATAATCTTAATTTAAAGGGGTTTCTTAAAGAACGTTTTCCAAATGGAAAAGCACATAAAGTCTGTTGCCTTTATCAAAGGCAGTCACTTTGATGATGAGCGCCCAAAATTTTTAACTAGCCAGAAACCTCACAGCTGGTTAACAGCCTCCTGTCAGATATCAGAATTCAACCTAATTCTTTTCATTTTCACATGCTGAACAATATATGAAATATTATAATAAAAAAAAAAATCTCAGGTCTAAAAATAAGGTAGGAGGCTGGGAAGACGGGGACATGTTTAAGGTTGATTTTAAAGCACAGTGCAACAGTTCGAACAAGTAGTTCACCCACTGCAGTTCTCAGCTATTTTATATCATTTTAAAGGAGATGGATATGTTTTTATGACTAAGACTGCTGCCCCCCACCCCCCCACCCCCCGATTTTCGATTTAAGCCGATGATCTGATTGAAAATGTGAATTACAGTGAGTGTTTCTGCAGTTAAGAATGTGATTAAAGCTCCGTTGGGAAACCTCATGATATATAAACATAGTGTTGTGCAACAGCACGGAGAGATTAGCTGGTGGCTTACACTGAGCGGGAGAAATCTCAGGAAAGCACGGCGAAAAATCAACCCAGCACCACCAGCAGTGAAGTTATTCAGATCAGCGCCTCTCCAGCACTTGATCAATGATATCTACTGAGAGTTGTCTATCTGCAGTCTGCTCAGATGCTTGAGCATGTCAGGAAAGCAAGGATTTATTTGACCCGCTGAGAGCGGGGAGGCACGACACCGGCTGGGTAAACCATTAGTGCGGAGTGAATGAAACTAATCTAAGACAAAAGGCAATTGACATTTGAATGAAGTGTTTAAAAAAGCCAGCAATGAAAACAAGAAGTCCGTTGAACTTTCTGATTATGTTCTATCCTCCTGAGAATTTGCAGAGAAAAAAAATCTAACCAGTTACACATATTCATGTTGGAAATATTGTTCTCTGAATTTTTCTATCTGTTTAGAGTGGTTGTGAGGCTACCAGAGAGATCACCATCCTTGTTCTGGGATTTGATTTTTTCTTTCTATGTTAAGCTGGCCCCTTAGCCATATTTAGTTAACCTACCACAAAATGTGAAAACATTGTTGTAAAAGTGAAAGACAGATGAGTAAAGCAAAAATCAAAATGCGTGGTATTCTTTGAATTTCAGATGTTTATTTTACTTTCTGCCTTTTCATTGTATCAAAAAATAAACTAATATATATACATTGATAAAGCGTACACAGGACCGACTGTTATGATATATATAATGTCTTTAGTAAGAATATCCTTGTATTAGTAGGCAACTGATGTCAGTTTATCAATGTTTGGGCTATTTTATCGATCAGTTTTCCTGCTTTTGGAAGAGTTTTTATTTTTCTCACTAAAACATTCGTGAGGGGTGATGTTTGAACATGTCTTCTCAAATCGTTTAGTTTTGAAATGCTAGATGTTAAACAAGCAAACAGGGTTTGTTTCTTACCATTTACACAAACATGAGCAGTAGGCTGGTCTGCCTTGTGTTTCAACCTATATTTTAAGCTTTTTATTTTCTTTTTCTCTCATTCTGTGCATCTATTATTAATATTCTGATTGGTCCTCTATCAGGAAATCCTTTTTACTGCCACTATTAAAAGTGAACTCTCATGCTGGTGATCATATGGATGATAATCACTGCTTCTACAAGTCTAAATAGGAAGCTGTGGCTCAATAGGAAGGGTACCCTTTTTGGAATTGGAGGGTTTTAAGTTATGCTTCATCTTGCACTTGTCGGCAAATATGGACAAGGCACAAAATGCCACGTTGCTTGTAGATCTGAGTATCTGTATATGAATGTGCAATTTGTTAAGATAGGTGAATGAGACTCAATGTAAAAGGCTAAATATGGATAGGACATATGGGCAAACAAGTTCAATTCACAATGTATAGTAAGACTGGAGGGACCAAATTAGACATATAAAAGATGCCCATAGATTCCCAGTGGGTGGAGATAAATTTGAGTCTTTCATTAGGCTTGTCTATTCGAGTAACTATATCTTCCAGTTGTAAAACACCTTTTAAATGTCTTACTCTTAATTCACTTGTGGTCCCCACAAACTGTTCAAAACAGTTTGTTCGTTTTTCCACATTTGCTTAACATGCGTTTTATCACCTGCATCAGTCATTGAGGGTCCTGCAGGTCCCTGAGCACCCAGTTGAATTTAGCCCAGAGTTTTGTAAAACTAAACATTTCCTAATGGCAAGACGCAGAGCCCATTTAAATGGTGGGGCCAGTAAAAAGACAAAGAAAAAAAGCCACAAGTTGTCAATTCTCAAAACACTTCCAGACAGTATTAGGGCTCCTCTTTGCCTTCATTTAATATAATTTGTGGAAAGACAAATGCAAGAGGGGTTGACATCAGTCCAACTCTGCTGTCCCCTTGACTTGCCAAGCGATGTAGTAAGACACCTTGTTGTTGAAAGGTTGCTATATAAATAAAATTGCCTTGCCTTGGCTTGAGGCAAATCATCATCTGACTTCTACAAGGTCAGCTTATACATTTGTGGGTCAGGAGGGTGATTGTTCGTATAAGCAGCCATCAGAAAAACGTACATGAAGGAATCCTTTCTGGCTTGAAGTGGAAGAAGTGGAGATATTTATAATTTTGATTTTAAGCATCTGCTCGGCCAACAACATGATCACCATACTGAGTTTGTCAACCATTATTGTTATGAAATGAATATGGGGAGACTTCCTATGCAAATTTTATGCATAGTGCTAATACTGATGCTTGATGACACCACCTATGTTTTATAAACCTGCAGCTGTGAGCGAGATACCACCGTCCCTAGTTTTTAATTTATGAATGTCCAGAGGGAACTAAGAGCCCACTTCAATTTATCTACCTGAGGAAACAAGAGACGAATGCTAGTAATTTCCTGGTGAGAAATCACTACAGGCTAATCATCTTTGTCGCCAACTGGAATGTACTGGAGTTTTGCCTAATTTCGCTTAAAAAGAAAAAAACCTAGCCTGCTGTCGGTTTGACCGAAAAAACCTGTCTGACAGAACTTTTATCATCTCTATCCACACACCTGGGTTGTAAACAGGGGTTTGTGAGCATCTGCATACAGCCCCAATTTGTTACTTCACTGGCAATGGGTGCCCCCAGGGAAAAATGATTACAGTAAAAGGATAGTGCCAGACACACAGTGGGGAATGAAAACTACAAATCAGATGAAGAGCAAAAGTTCAAAAATGCTTGTTGTTATTTTGTTTGTTTTTTTGGTTTTTAAACTAATATTTGCTGTTTTCCTAGTGTGGATAATTTATCTCCGTGGAACAAGAAAGCTAGAAAAACGGCATCAAAATTCTGGTGGAAAATCATAAATTTTCTTTCCAGTTTCTTCACCTCACGTAGACAGTGTATAAACCAGCACATTATCACCCCTTAAGAGGCTGGAGTGGGAACTGTACATCTCTGAGTGGAATGCGGTCATTCAGCTCAGCTAAAAATGGTATGTATAGGAGCACATGCTTAACCGTGAGGTCCAAGCCAGTCGCTTAGATGGAAACAAAGTGGTTTCTCAATACCTTTTTTGGTGGAGTGAATAAACAATATTACAAATATATAACACATTTTTATCAGGTTTGTGTTTTTGTGCATGCAGATCAGTGAAACATATAGAAACCCTTAGTGTTTGTACATTCGTAGTCTTCATTGCAGCTTCATGACTGCCATTTATGCTTTGCATCTCAAGTGTTTGTAGCAGTCCATTAACATCTACTGTAGAGCAAGTCAGTTTTTTTTATTGTATTTTCACATCAGTATGTATTTTGGTGCAATAAACTTCATAAGCTGCACCCTTGGGCCTTTTATTTGTGAGAAGGCAGACATCTTTAAGGCGAGCTTCTTTGAAACTTGCCAAGTCACATCACAACAGTTTAGAGGTAAAACATATACATTTGGTTTGGAGCTCAACTTATCCTTGAAGATGTTTTTGTGGCTTAAGGAAGAAAGTGTTACACAAAATATCTAAGAGAAGAAATTGTAAAAGGACGGGGTACGGGTCAAAGTTGACTCCATTTAAAGAACCCTGAAGAAGAATTGTGGGTGTAATGAAGGACAGCTGTGGCTTTTGGACACAAATCGTTTGTGAAGAAAAGCAATGAGGTCTAGACGGAAGGTCATTCTCTGGTGCTCCCAGCCTGGGTTACTCATGCCTTAAGAATATTTTGTGTGTACGCCATTGTGTTTTATAGGTTGAGTGTATGTGAGAGTTGTTTCTTTTTGTGTGTCGGTGCACTTACTCATGGGACCAGAGGTTCTTTTAGAGACAGATGGAGATCAGCACACACACACACACAAACAAACAGATTAATCTCCGTCAGTACTTGCAGAGCCAGAGGAAACTTTGGAACTACTTTGTGAGCGGAAGGACGATGGAGGACATGCAAAAAGGGCTCACAATCATGTCAGCTTAAGAGTTTAAGTCATATGAAGGCTAAGAGACTGTAACTTGATATTAGGACTTACTGCTCTAAAACTTTAGATTCTATATATGTGATGTCTTCTTTACTTTCCCAAATGTGGGGCTAGAAGTATATATGAATCATCTTCCTACAATTTAGAAGTCAAAAAGCACTAAGCACTCTAAGTTCTTAAAGGTCTCAGACCCCAATAGCCATTTTATGGCTAGACTTGTTCATTGTGATTGTTAGAAAAAGTTGGGTGATGCAAATCACCTTGCTTAATAAATTCTCCAACTCCTCCAGTAGCCAAAATGGAACTAGCATATATACAGTCTAATCATTTTACATTCTGTAGATATACTTAAAAGAATTGTACAGTCAAGATAAAGCCAAAACTTCCCACATTAAGTCTTTCCCATGCAGATTGAACACCCCTCTATATATTCGCTTCGTTAGCCAAAGGTAAAGTGTGAGAACAAGAGGTACTGAAAGAAGACCTTGACATTCTCCTCCCCAGTGGCACTCTCCAACATATTTTGCGGCATCCCAAGATATTCGCGGGCCAGAAAACATATATATATATATATATAATATAACAGATATATATATATATATATATATATAATATAACAGATATATATAATCACTTAAGGTTATTCTGTGTTGAGTCCAGAATCCTTCCAAAGACTTGAATCCTGTATCCTGAGCAAAAACCCAAATTCCCTCAACTAACTCCTTTCATAACAAAGAAATTGTGGCTTTACTTCAGTTTCCTCTGCAAATCATTGAGGACCTTAACCTTATCTTTAAATAGCAGCTCACATGATTCAGGATGGGCAAGCTGCCAGCCATCCGCGCTAGCGCTGAGAGCTCATCTGAGATGTGTCAATCAAAAATACACCATCATTCCAAGCTAAAATTTCATCTAAACCGATGAGCTATAAAAACAATTGTAGTCCCTTCAGAGTTGTCATGATGGTAAACTTGACCTATTAAACCTAAAATGTTTTTTTTTTTTACCAGGCTGTAAGCATGTTAATTTCTGCTGTGGAGATGGCATTTTTAACATGGGATTAAATGGGAACTTGCTCTTTTCTGCAGCCAGCCCCTAGCGGATGAGGGAGGAACTGCAACTTTTTGTCACTTCCGCACTGGCTTCACATTTGGCCGGCGGAGTTTGCTACCTGATTGAGAGTTACACTTTTCCATTCTGCTCTGAAACTGTAATTGTTCATCTATCTTATATTCCATCCTGCCAGACTTGTAATGAAGAAACCAAGATAATTGAACTTCACCATTTGAGGCAGAGAATAACTCTCGGCTTTGAGCTAATTTTCCACCTCTCTCCAGTTGAGAGAGGTGGAAATGGCTGAGTGACATGGCTTGAACAGTCCAAACAAACCCAATCTGCAAAGAAACAGAGATGAGACCCTGAGGTTTCTAAAATAAACACTCTCCTCTCCATGACACAACCTTGAATCAGTGCCCATGAATAGAACAATTGGTATCAGACAATATGGGTCTCACAAGAGTCCAACCTGTACCCGGAACAAGCTCGACTTTGTGCTAAACAGGCAAACCAATGGAACAGCTTCATTATTCCATTACCCTATACCAATGTTCATTGGGTCCCCAGGCTAACCTAACATTCCTTGGTCACTCTGTGTCTTTATATTATGCTGATGGGGAGATAAGAAATGTGGGCTAAAATAAAAAATGGCTTTGCTTAAATAGTTAATATTTTTCAAATATTCGTTCAAATATTATTTATATTCATAAATATGGCCCTGCTGATGTCTTAAAATGTATTTTTATGGATGCCAAATCTTTTGTGGGACACTAATTTTCAGTCTTACCTAATGCTACCATGTCTTTAAAAAAAATTTATTGTTTTTTTTTAAACGTAAGGCCCTTGCAATTGCACAAATGGAAAATTGAAATGTTAAATAAACATAAAGATGAAATGTAAGATAGCTTAATGCCACAACTGATAGTTGAGACACTTTAAAATCATTATGATGGCAAAGCTGCATTTCATCCTGGATAGCACTCAATTTTCTGGGGACACAGCTGGTGTACTCATTTGCATCCTGCGCAGACCAGTTTTGTTCAGTCATGTTTTCATGAACTCAAATGTTCCCATAAACATCTCATAGTCACACCTACTCTCTTTGGCCTTCTCATAATGCAACTGAAAAAAGGAACATTTTGAGAGTTGCTAGGTTTCAGTTCACTGTTGCCGAATAAAGTGTTGCTAGAAATTAAAATCAGAAAAAAAAATGTTTATGTGACGTCTTTATTTCTAAAACAAAAAAAAGGACACTTCTTTGTCCAAAACACGTAAAAGTTAGACAATTTTTGGATGTGTTAACCTTAAAGCAACCCAGCACTCTGATCCACAGGGTGGGAGCTGGAACAATGCAAGCTTTGGATGACAAGTGGGGGGTCGGTACATCACCACGAGGGTTTAATAATGTGTCTCTCTCTAACAGCTGGCAGGGAGTGTTACGATCTAGCTGTGTTCATGTGTCTGTGCATGGATCTGTCACATTTACTGCAAGATGACTGCTGATTCCTCTTGCGTGCTTCTTGCAGCAACACTTGAACAAACCCAAGTGACAAAACTCACTTGGATATTTAAACCATGAAGGCTCAGGGTGTACGGTTATCACGCATGTATTTCAGGGTGTTTTTACACAAATACAAGTGTATTAATCTTTTTGGTCGTGCATAAAGTTAAGACAAAGCTGTGGAGGGAGAGGAACCTTGGTTCTACCCTTGACCCAAGTCAATCTGCCATGTCTTGTTGTCAAATTAAGCTCATGATAGGCCCTGCCTATGGTCCCCTTGGCCTCATGTGCATGACTAAACCTTTTATCTTGCATGTGGTAAATATTTTTTTAGAGAGTGACCAGCAGATATTAATTAATAACCTGTCGTTTTGCAACCTCTTTAGTACAGATTGCCTTCTAAAAATATTTATACACCTAAACCTTTTTAAATTTTGGCTGGTTGCAACCACACATTTTTATTTATTTCAGCTATATAGATAATAAACCAAATACAACTTTTGAAAAGGAAGGAAATTCATGCATGTCATAACACTTAAAAAAAAATTCTCAGTGGTGTGGTCTGCATTTATAAATCCCCCACGGACGTAATGTTTTATTAACGTTTTTGTTGCCATTACATCTGCAAATCTCATCTTTATGTTGTCACCACTTTGTTTCACATTAAGGATAGTTTGCTCTGGGTGATGAGAAATGTTAGTTTTCTGCAAGTATTTTGCACGCAGTAAAAAAAAAAAAAGTTATATTTTGACTCATCTCTCTAGAGCCAAAATAAGGTTATGTTTGAAAACATTTCTCGAAGACCCGACTCTGAAATGAGACATATAAAATAGTTGCGTGAAGTTTTTGCATTGCTTAACTAGCGAACTATAAACTAAACTAATAACACGACACCTGCTACTGTAAGAAAGAGCCCCACCATTTGAGGAGTAATTACACATGCTAATCCTTTTTTTTGTTGCACAAAATTCCTGATCATTCTTTACAAAATGTAGGGGTTGATATGCTTTAGTTTGTACTTGTATGTTTATAGTTGGCTTCACACATGTTCTTTATTTCTTGCTTCTATAATAGCAGTTTGGAAAGATAATAAACTAATTGTTACTTGTTTGGCCTTAAAATAAGTATGTTTGTTTATATAAACAAAAGCATATTAATGCCTGTTTCAGCCTATTTGATTCCTTGTGGAATGAGCAATAGAGCAGTTTATTCTAGTGAAGGACAATATTTGTAGATTATGGACTTTTTGTATCACTTTTCCAAGATACAGTATGTACGTATGACTAAGCCCATCATTTTTTATTCCAAATATTGAATACCCTGAAAATCTCTTCATACATATTCAGTTGGAGGTCTTGTTGGTCATGGCTGTGTGATGCTGGTTGTTACATAACACCTTCTTGAAGCAGCAAAGTAAAAGAGATATTTGCTGGTACAAAGTAGAATCCGAGTGCTTTAATGCCTTGCTTTGCCTTTTCACTTGTTTCTTTGTTCCAGTGATCACCATTGAATCGTTAAACTATAACAAAGTCTTACATCGTTACGTTTGCAAAAGACAAACATAACAATGCACAAAAACCTTTATTGCAACCAAAATCTTTCTGTAAGTCTCTCTGAAAGCTACATTTTGGTTAGTTGGCGCTTGAAACTAGATATCTTGAGTAAAAAGTTTGACAGTGAGTTGTGGCCTTAGCCAGAGACCTAAACAGTTTTGTGGTGTTTTGTGTGCTGTGTCTAAATGCTTTAAGTTACTTATGGAAATGTTTGGATGGATGTAGAGGCTACACAAATACAAACGATCAAAGGTACAGTACTAGCCATCACCAAATAATCTGCTAAACAAATGTAATTTAGATTTTTTTAATACTTTGTTTAACTGGAAATAATCTGATTTACAAGGTTGTCTTGGACATTGGGACAGCAGCTCAAGACATCTGCATAAAACATGTTATGAAGTTATAAAACATAAAAGGTCACTAAACTATAGGTAAAAATAAATCAAGCACAATTATATATTTAACAGTAGAACTAAATCAAAACATCATTAAAACTGTGGCATTCAGATGTGTGACTGCTTAAAATGTTCAATATATGTTTAAACTCACTCAATAAAACATGTAGCTTCAAATTCAGCTCAATTTTCATGCTTTTTTCCAAATGTGGTAGGATACCTTGGCACTGTCAATTGGAACATATTCTCTAAGTGAATTGCCTATAGTAAGCTTCTGGATTCTGACGGAACATGTAGGATATCAAATATGAAGGTTGATAGTAGCTTTAGAAATAAGGGATATACCAATGTTTTTATCCTTGCACCAACAAATCAGACCATCCAATGCTAAAATACAACACACAAGTTACAATATGAAGATTTCTAAATCACAAAGCTAATAAACTGCATCAGGAACATTTCATCTCTGTGAAGAGGCTTTTATTTAAATCTCCATAATCATGCAAAGACATAAAAGTTACATACACAAGTCTTGTGCTGCATTGGCTCCCCGTATGTTTTAGGATTGATTTTAAAGTTCTTTTAATGGTTTTTAAGTGTCTTAATCGTCTTGGGCCTTCTTATCTTTCAGAACTGCTTTTACCATATGAACCTTTGCGGTCTCTGCGCTCCTCTGGCAGCCGTCTTCTTGTCATCCCTAAAGTCAGGACACACAATCACGGTGAGGCGTCTTTCCATTATTATGGGCCTCACCTCTGAAACAGGCTGCCGGAGGACCTCAGGGCCGCAGAGAACGTTCATGTTTTTAAGAGCAGGCTCAAGATTCACCTTTTTAGCCGAGCTTTTAATTGATTCATTATCTATTAATATCTGCTTAATTGCTCTGCATGTTTTACTTGATTAAATTTTATCAATGTTTTACACTAAATAATTCTAAATTTTATCAGTGTTAAAAATGTGTTTTACTATTTACTCTCATATTTATATACTCTTTATTTTAATATTTTAACCTGTTATTTTAATCTTTCTTCCAGTGTTTCCTCTGTGGGAGCCCTCTGCCTCGGGAGCAGTGGTCAGCTGTGGCTGCCTGGGTGCTCTCCAGGTAGCGCTTGGGTGGAGGTGTGGGTCTCAGCCTTCCCTCCGCTCGGCGCCCTGGGCCGGTGCCTCAGCTGTTGCTGTCAATCTGCTGCTGCCGATGCAGATGGCTCCTCTGATGGGGTTATTTTAATCTGTAAAGCACTTTGAGATGCTATTTTGTATGAAAAGCGCTTTATACATAAAGTTAAATTTTTTTTGAATGAGTTGTGGATCAAACCAAGTACATCACAGAATTATCAGCATAGTGGAAAATAGTGTTTGCCATGCCGTGATCAAGATTGTTAAAATGCAAAATGAGTAAGAACTGATCTCTGAGGAACACCATTGGCTCAATGAAGGAAGCTAAGTGAAATGCTCTCAGCCATCACACCCTAGGTTCTTTTAAGAAAATACTGTATTTTTCGAAACACCCAACAGCCTTATCTGTAAGGCTGATACTGATAAGTTTTTAGCAATGAAAAGGACTTAACACTTTTGCTTTTTGCATCACAAGGCATCAATAAAATAGTAGAATAGGCATTTATACTCCATTAGCCAAAGTTTCATTAGGAACCGGTTGGGAATGCCCGTGGGTAATTGCTTTCAGCTGATATTTAAGTGTTGCCAATGGCATAAGGTGGTTTTACTTAAATGAAGTTGGTGTATTTAATGAAAACTTGTTTGAGTGTCGTGCATGTTTATAATAGTAGGGTAACAAAGGGCTTGAAAAAGACTTTGCTGCACATTTTTACGTCAAATTTTTCAGTGAGATGAGACTTTTATAAGTTTTTATTTTTTATTACACTTTGTTTGAAATGTAGGATATTTTTGTTAATAGTAGGCTAACAAAGGGTAAAAAAAACACTTTTCTCAATTTCAGCCACCACGTCAGCACTACATTGAGGAAACATGTCTCACCAAGCATGCTGTTAGTTTGTGATTTAAAGAGATTCGTTTTTTTAATTTATTTTATTGTTTTCATTTACGGTGTCTGTTTTCTTTTCCGATGACTTTTTTACTGTATTTCTCTGGGGGAAAAAGGTTTTTTTTTTGTATGGAAATACTAGAAGAAGCTACTTTATTAGAACTAACTACCAACTTCAGTTTAATGTTTAACCGTTATTTCTTGGTTCACCGAAAGGAAATCATTTAAATGATTCTTCATTGCTTTGATCCAAGCGACTCAACTCTGAAACAGCACATGTTATATGTTCTGTTTTTCTGTCGTTTGCAAATGATGGTGTCATTAAACTGTTCTCAATTAGCCATCTGGGGGGTCGATGGCGAAACAGCTCTCAGACTGTAATCATAGTTCCCCTACCTTGCATGCCAAACTCTCACTAACCGGCTGGGCTCTTCAGTTCCCTACTCTCAAATGTCCTCATGTGCTTGATAATCACTCTGTGGAAATGTTCACAAATTTGCGTGGGTGTGTGTTTGCGTGCGCGTTTATCAGATTTAATCTACTTGAATGAATGACTCTATCAATCGCAAATATGTGTGTTGGTGCGTCTCGTTGTGAGACCCTCTGTGCGATTGATGATCCCCAAGTGAAAACATTTGCCTTCTTCTTGGTGCCAGTCTGGATTAGGCTGGGGGTGAGACCGTTCCAGTTTGATTACCATTTTGGCATTTAACCTGCGTGGATAACAAGGGCCGTCAGCGAGGGAAAGCTTGGTGGACCAGACACTTAGTAACATGCAGGCACACACACACCTCTGATAATTGAGTCATCATGTCTTTGCCAGCACCCACCTCACTACTTCGTTTCTCAGTACCTCCCTTTTCACTAATCCCATTTTTTTCTGCTGCATGCTCAGGGCACCAGGAAGCTATTTGGATTAAAAGCATACCATGTTTGACATGTGAAAGTATTTTTCTATTTATGCTTAGAGGTACCTTTAAATCAAAGTACTATATAACTTGATGCTTGACTCTGACAGTATATGCAAATCCAGTGATTATCTCACTTACACAGAGAGCTCTCATTTACACTTATCATTGAGCATTCCAACACGCACCCAAGTGAATATGGTAAGTGAATAATAAAAACCAGCTATAAAGATAAAATGACAAAAATAGGCTTTACTTTTACCCAAGAGTATAGCAATGCTATAAAGTTTATTTACCACAAAGTCTATAGATTCACCTTTTTTGCCTAGGAAAGGTAATCATATCAAGTCAAAATGTGTTTATATAATACATTTCATACACAAAGATACAATGTGCTTTTCATCAAAAGACAAAAACATGAATAAAAGTGTCACTGCAAGAAAAACAACAAATTTGTTTATTTCATCAAAAGGTTAAAATATGTACATGTATCTACACACAAAAGTGTGACCACACACTACACACACCATAATAACATATTTATCCAAAACAAGACATTAATACAATATTACATACAAAAATTAGATGGGTGTATATTTAAAAGTAAACATTTTTCAGAATGCTTAAGAGTAAGCTCATTCATGCTTTGTAGAGAAGTACTAGGATTCTAAAACAGATTCTGGTTTCTGAGGCACATTAATTGTAGTCTATGCATTGCAAATTTAAAGAAGCATGCTAAATGAGAGTTAAAACAATACAGCCTACGTGACAAATGTAAGGATTAGTTTTGTCAGTCATTCTTTGAAAGGAATCTTTTTAACTTTTCATATTTTGCTAACAAGAACAAAAAAACAGCAGTCAATCCAATAGACTACATCAAAAATCAGTTTCCATCTATGGATTGTTTTTATCCTCTTGTTTCTAAAGAAGTTTGTGCTATTATCTTACAATTACAAAATTCTGCTCTGGGACGTGATGGGCTCTGTGCTTATTTGATCAAAGACGTGCTGACTCCAATAAGTAAACCATTGACACACACATATATTTGCTTTGTCAGTGAATACTGGTATTGTCCCTACAGATTAAAAAGTTCCTAAATCATGTAAAGCACCTTGAATTACCCTGCTGTTGAAAGTGTGCTATACAAATAAAATTGCCTTACCTTGCCTTGCCTTGCCTAAATTGATGCCATTATTTAAAGCTGGTGATCCAAGCATGTTTACAAATTACCGTCCCAAATCTATTTTACCATGGTTTTCAAAGGCTTTTGAAAAGTTAGTTTAGAGATTATTGTAACACTTTAACACAAATAGAATAATTATTCTACTTATGTGTCCCTGGTTGAACTTACTGATAGAACGTTTACAGTTCTAAATACCAATGAATTCACAATAGGAGTTTTTTTGGACCTCTCAAAACCATTTGTGCATCATTGATATTGTTGCATAAATTGTATAAATATAGTTTTCAGAGATCAGTTCATACATGGTTATACAGTTATTGGAATAACAGAACGCAGTACGTGTCAATAAGTGGTTTTGATTCTAAGAGAAATGTAAGAGAAATGGACCTTTATTCTGCTTGACATATCTTAATGATCTTGTATATGTCACTAAATCTACATTACCTATTTTATTTGCTGACGACACCAATCTCTTAAAATATCTCACAAAGATCTGGCACCGCTTATAGAACACCTAAAACAATACTAAACCTACAAAAAAGTTACCCTTGAATGTAAAAAAAAAATATTTTATGGTATTTGCAGGTCGTAAGAGATACAAATGTGCCACAATGAAAATCTGCATTCAAAATGAACAAATTTACAAATTTCATCTGTTCGTTTTTTAGGTGTTCAACTCCATGATAAACATTTTCGGCGAGATCAAATTGGTGCAGTCTGTAATAAGATTACAAAATATTTGGGTATATTGAGAAGAATTAAAAATGTGCTCATATTTTGGTCATGTCAACATTGTATTGTTCTTTAATTTATCCATACCTTTCTTAATGTAGTATTGTGTGGGCAAGTAGATTTCCCAGATATCTTAATGAGATCTTACTTTTACAGAAGGCTTTTGTTCGCTTAGCAACATATTCTGACTATGATGCACCAAGTGCATTGCTTTTTTCTAAATTACAGCTTTTGAATATTTATGATATTAACGTTCATCAAATATGTACCTTTTTGTTATGATAAAACATAGTGAATCACCTCATATCTTCAGTAATTACTTCACAAAAAAATGTCAGCTTCATTCCCACAATAGTAGCCAAGCCTTGATAGTTCATCTTCCACTGATTTGCAAATCCCAGGTGCAATTCTCCTTTAGATATCATGGAGCGAAATTTTTATATGTAAATAAACCAAACTAAGAAATTAAAACTCCATCCAACCATACATTATCTATGCCGTCTAAGTAGCAGAATGGAGTACCTTGACAGAAAAGATGTATTGATGGGAAGAACATGCAAACCCCATGCAGAAAGACCCCAGGACCCAATATAAACCTGCGTGTATTAGGCGAAATGTAGATAGAAAATGTCAATAAATCCTGCTAAATTGCCAGATTGTTTTGATGGAAAAACAGACCATGTTTTTGGACTGTGGGAGGAAGCCAGAGTACCCAGAGGGAACCCATGCAGGCACAGGGAGAACATGTAAACTCCATGCAGAAAGACCCCAGGCAGGGCTTTGAACCCAGGACCTTGTTGCTGAAAGGCAACATAGCTACCAACTGTGCCACTGTGCACGCCAAGAAACTAAAACTATTTTCTTCAAATGATAAAAGCTAGAATTAGTAATAGGATTCATGTGTTTTTTTTTAAATTAAGATCAGTTACATCGGAATTCCATGCTTTGGTTTTGCATTTAAAAGACAATGAATTCAGATTAACATCAGTTTTGTCTCTGATGATTTGCACTAAAGAAAGAGATTTCTGTTTGTGTCTTTAGTTGCAAAAGATTGACACAACCAATACACTGATTATGGGAGTGTACAGGAGTTAGGTCATTCGTTAAAAAAGAAATGTAGATTTGTAACTTTTTTGGTAAACAGTGATAATTTATTTAGTGCTTTGGAAAAGTAAGTGCAAAGGGAAGCAAAGAAAGATCAAACACTAATTCTCAAAGAATTGTTCCTTGAAGTACTCCACTTACAACACTTACTTTGCTAGAATAAACATGTCCAAAAGATACAAAGAACTGTCTTCCTCTTTAATGAGTTCGAACCCAAATCATGTAGAGTACTTTCTGTTGCATTGCTTATCCAACTAACCTTCATGTGCTAAAAAGATTACCTAACAGTGGAACTTCCGGAGTTACATAGACCTGAAAATGTATTGATGAGACCCATTATGATCAAGTGCCATGGAAAAGTTTCTGATTTCTTCAATTTTTTACCGAACGTTTGTTTCATTTGTTAAGGGAGAAAAACTATCAATTTGGCCTCATGTGGAAATGTAACCTCTTCCCCCTCAACCTAATGACTGGTTGTGGCAACCGGTGGGAATACCTGCCATGATGGGTTTGTGATGACTGCTTAAGCCTTTTACATAGCAACAAATCTCCTACATCATTGTGAAGGAGTTTTGGCTCACTCGTCTTTGCAGAATTGTTTTAATTAGCCACACCGTTTTTTTTTTTAGCATGAACAACATGTTTAAATTTATACTACAGCATCATATTTAAGCCCAAAATATGACTAGGTCACTGAAAGGTGCTAAGCTAATCTTATTGGCACAAACTGTTGGTCAAACATTCTCCTTTAAGATTTTATGGTAGAGAGCAGAAATAATTCCAGTAAGTTTTTAGGTCAAAGCTGCTGCAGACCTTCTCACAATTACAACCTTGTTTGATTGTCATTAATATGAGTTTTTTCTAAAACGCTGTTAGTTTTACATTAACTGTAGCTCAACCCATACCTTCCAAAAAGTTCGGCTTTGCTTTTGTGAGTCGACAGCATGTTTTCCTTAGTTAAGAGCTGCTGTTTTGGAACAATCTAAGAAAGGCTCTTTCTGTTGTTTTTGATCAGCAGTGGCCTTTTGCCTTGGAAGTTTCCAATGGATGTCATTTTTGCCCAGGCCATTTCTTATTGTTAATAATGTGCACTGGGCTCAACTGAGGAAAGTGAGGCCTGCAGTGCTTTAGATGCCTTTCTGTTTCTGGGTTTTCTTTTGTGACAGTCTGGATGAGTCATCACTAAGCTCTTGAAAAAAATAAGGTAGGCTGGGGGCTTCTAGGAAGGGTCACCAGTGTTCATTTTTTTCCCATTGGTGGATAATATCTCTTACTTTAGTTCAGTGGAGTACAAAGCCTTATAAATGACTTTGTTGTATCCCATTCCAGAATGATCTATGTCACTGTTTTTGTTTCTCATCTGTGCTTGACTTTCTTTAGATCTTGGAATGATGTGTTGCTTTTTAGGATTTTTTAGTCTACTTCATATTGACACAGAGGTTGTTTTTAAGTGGTTTATTCATTCTGCAGGTCTGGCAGCTACCGAGGTTTGCTGTGAACTGCATGCCAAAATAGAACCAAAAGATGTGATCAATCACAGTTATTCATAAATTAATAAAAGAGGATGGATATATTTTCAAGTAAACCCAGGTTGATTTGTTTGTTTTATTTAAACAGTCTGAATTTGAAAGCTGCTAATTTATTAATGTGTGAAGAGAAAGTAAAAACTAAAGTAATCTCTGATTACACAAATACATTTTCATTGCACTGCACATCCAGTGGTAAAAGGTTCCAGGAATATTTGGCTTTTACACTGTGTGACCTATTGTTTCCTTGATTCATTGATTTTATTTTGACCAAAAAGGTCAAAATGTCAGTTCCTCAGTAGCATCACGAGGGATTGCACAGTTCCTTTAAACATTTACAGTACACACTTTCTTCGCCAGCTCCAGAGTAATCAACAAAAACCACCTTTATGTCAAACTTTATATAAACTTGGGATGAGACATTTCAAAGCAATACAAGTTTATTTATTCAGTGCCATTCATACACCATGTCATTCAAAGTGTTTACGTCTTTCCTTAACACTTTTACAGGAAAGCAGTCCCAAAATGGTAGTATTCTTAGGTTCTGATCATTCAAAGGTCAGGGTAATCTTTCTCCTCTAGTCTTTAAGGTTGGGAATGGTGTACATGACTGGTTTCTTGAATGGGTAAATGACATCTATATATTTGTGGTCTTGATGTGTTGTGATGATTGCCGTCTGGTGCTTGTAGTTTGCCCTGCATTTTATTTACTTGCTGCGTGTTCATATTTGATTCAGAAAACAGCTCCAGCCCTAAATCTCTGAGGGTGTGTGCGTGCTCCCATAGTTCATGAATAACTCTTGCTTTAAGATACTGTGAGTGGATTCGGGCAAAGGGGGAACATAAATCTGAGGCTGACACCCTCAGTGAAAGTCATTAGTCAGCCGTCACCGACCCTGGCCCGCTGCCATGTTACGGGAGCCGCCTCCCTACCCTTCGTCTTTCCTTCTCTTTCTTCCTAACAAGGGCCATCTTGCACAGCCACTTCCTCATCTCTCTTATTTAGCCAATGAAATCAAGTGAAGAATTATACAGCCATGTTGGAGACTTAAGGCCAAACGAACACTTACTGTAATAAAATGTAAAGAGCTTAAGGTAATTGATATTCAGTTGTAATAATATTTAGCAGGGAAGAAATACTATGAGATTAGTAAAATTCACTATTCCATGGTACAACTGTTAAATCAGCATGTATTGCATATTGGTTTTATGTAATGAGATACCATCTTTATGCTTCTGCTAACTAGTGATCACTTGATATACTTCAAGAAAAAATTCTGTTTCTTATGATTATGGCTTACAGCCACAACTCAGTTGGTCAGAAGCTCTAAATATTGGATGAGACTATTAAAAATAACTTTCTTGAAGAAATGTTATGCTATAGCCTAAATAATCATGAAAAGACCACTTACTCAACCCTTGTCCTGTAGACAGTCCTCAATGATAGCAAGCCACAAAAGGTCAATGCTAAATAAGTGTCACGCTGCCCTATTCCTGCCTGATTGTGTTCACCTGTCTGTCTCATCATCCACACCTGATCCTACTCACCTCCTGCCTTTAAGACCCCTCACTTCCTTTCACTCCCGGCCGGATCATCCATCCTTCATCCTTCCTCCTAGTCCTCCTTCCTCCTAGTCCTCCTAGTCCTCCTTCCTCCTAGTCCTCTGTTGTCTTCATCCCCATGGTGTGTCGTCTTCCTGCCTCTTCGTTCCAGCCCGATGTCCAGTGTCTCCGTTCACCCCCATCATCACGATCTCCTCACTTTAATAAACATCCTGCACCTTCCTTCAGCGAGTGCGTTTGGGTCCATTCTCCACACACACCACGTGACAGAATGATCCGGCCCTAAACATGGACCCAGCACTCGCCCAGGAGATCGCCGCCCTGCGCCAGGACGTCTGGGCTAACCTGGCCAGACTCGCTGCCTCTCCTCACCTCCCTGTGCGGGTCTCCGGAGCCGGGGAGATCCTTGGAGTGCTCCCTCACTTCCAGAGTGTCTTCTCGGCCCGGGAGCTCGCCGATCTGCGGCGCGAGGCGGAGAGGATTCGCCAGGTGGCGTTGGACCAGACGATCGGTCCGCCCTCTCCGCCTCCACCATCTGGCCGTAGGCGACGGACCCGCCGAACCGGTGTTTCAGCGAGCGAGGAGCAGGGCGGCGCGGCCACACGGACCACCAATGTCGGCTCCATCTCCGCGTGGCACCCACCGCCGGTTCTCTCCCCCGCCGTCTTTGTCCCTCCTCCAGCTGGCTCTTCGGGGACTCCTCACATCAGGGAGGAGGACCTCTTCGAGTTTTTCTATGGGGACAAGACGGCCTACCTCTGCTCCAGGGGAGCGCCTCGCCGCAGACAGCGACGCCGCCGAGGTGGGGCCGCTCCCGGGGAAGTTCCGGCTCCGGTCCGTGAGCCCGTTCCGGCTCCGGTCCGTGAGCCCGTTCCGGCTCCGGTCCGTGAGCCCGTTCCGGCTCCGGTCCGTGAGCTCGTTCCAGCTCCTGGTCCTGAGCCCGTTCCAGTCCATGAGCCCGTTCCAGTCCATGAGCCAGTCCCAGTCCATGAGCCCGTCCCAGTCCATGAGCCAGTCCCAGTCCATGAGCCCGTTCCAGCTCCAGAGCCAGTCTCGGCTTCCAACATTCCTGCGGTCTTCCTGGCCATCACTTTGGCTGCTCTCCAGCAAGCGACATTTCCCCATGCGTCGCTGGAGCTCCCGGGGAGGGTCAGGGAGGACCCGTCCCCGTCGCTGAAGCTCCCAGGGAGGGTCAGGGAGGACCCATCGCTGAAGCTCCCAGGGAGGGTCAGGGAGGACCCGTCCCCGTCACTGGAGCCTCCAGAACCTTCGTCTGAGGAGGCGTCCGAGCCTCCAGACTCTCCGTCTGAGGAGGCGTCCGAGCCTCCAGAACCTCCGTCTGAGGAGGCGTCCGAGCCTCCAGAACCTCCGTCTGAGGAGGCGTCCGAGCCTCCAGAACCTCCGTCTGAGGAGGCGTCCGAGCCTCCAGAACCTCCGTCTGGGGAGGCGTCCGAGCCTCCAGAACCTCCGTCTGGGGAGGCGTCCGAGCCTCCAGAACCTCCGTCTGGGGAGGCGTCCGAGCCTCCAGACTCTCCGTCTGGGGAGGAGTCCGAGCCTCCAGACTCTCTATGGCACTACCTGAACCTCAGAAAAGGACCTAAGGGCCGTCCGCCCGACCTCCGTCCAGCCAGAGGACGCCGCCGGGGCCGTCCGCCCGACCTCCAGGTCCTCAGGGGCCGCCGCCGGGGCCGTCCGCCCGACCTCCAGGTCCTCAGGGGCCGCCGCCGAGGCCGTCCGCCCGACCTCCGTCCAGCCAGAGGACGCCGCCGAGGCCGTCCGCCCGACCTCCGTCCAGCCAGAGGACGCTGCCGAGGCCGTCCGCCCGACCTCCAGGTCCTCAGGGGCCGCCGCCGGGGCCGTCTGCCAGACCTCCAGGGGCGTACCCAAAGAGACTCGGGGCCCTCCTTCCGTGGGCCCCCTCCACCCACCCTGGCAAGGGTGCTTGTTTTTTTTCTCTTCCCTTTCTTTTTCACTCTTTCCACGGTGTCTGGAATCCACCTTTAAAGGGGTGGGTCCTGTCACGCTGCCCTATTCCTGCCTGATTGTGTTCACCTGTCTGTCTCATCATCCACACCTGATCCTACTCACCTCCTGCCTTTAAGACCCTCACTTCCTTTCACTCCCGGCCGGATCATCCATCCTTCATCCTTCCTCCTAGTCCTCCTTCCTCCTAGTCCTCCTAGTCCTCCTTCCTCCTAGTCCTCTGTTGTCTTCATCCCCATGGTGTGTCATCTTCCTGCCTCTTCGTTCCAGCCCGATGTCCAGTGTCTCCGTTCACCCCCATCATCACGATCTCCTCACTTTAATAAACATCCTGCACCTTCCTTCAGCGAGTGCGTTTGGGTCCATTCTCCACACACACCACGTGACAATAAGCTGGCTTTGCACACAATGCTGTATCAAAGTATATTTATGGATAGTTAAATGGAAGGAAAATGTGGGGTAATAAGAAGTGGCAAAAGCAACCACAGTGACTACAAGTTGTGAAGCAAACCCTTGTGATTTCAAGGGGAATCCATGATGCATGAACTGCAGCTGGAGTTGGTTCTGTGTTTTTGTTCAGAAATCCATCTCCCCTGGAGTCTGTAGGAAAAGTGGAGAAGCACAGACTTCAAGTTGCTTGAACTCCAGCGTGAGGTTTCCATAAATTGGTTTTTATCCACAAATCCTAGACATGATTTGTGGAGACATGCCTTGAGGTGGTTTTGGTAAACTGTGTTTCTTCAAGTTCAACCAGAATATTCTAAATCCATTCATGTTTCCTTCTGCTGAACTTTATGGAGATGCTGATTTGATTTTTCAGTAGGACTTGGTACCTGCCCAGACTGCCAAAAAGACAAGCACCTTTTTATTGACGACAACAGTGTTTTTCAACCCTTTGATTTTTGATTGGTCAAATTTAAACACTAAAACCTCATGGTTTAAAACAAGAAAATTTAAGTTTAGCCTGTGAGTAACACAATCTGACTGTTTTTGTATCGTCACTCTGTTTATTTTAAAATCATATCCAAAGAGATTTAAGTGAAACAAAGTCAGTCTTTTAAAATCTCCAGTTGGTTTAAATAATTTGCTGGGAAACTGCTATAAATAACATCATTTGTGTGGTTAAAACTCTTCCCATGCAATACATTAATTCACAACAAAACAGAAACAGGGGGAGGATGTTCATATACATAATGACGTGGCTCCGACTTTGCTTTCAGGTGGTTGAAAAGCAAATGTGGTTTTTTTGCACTAAAGCTGTCCAAATACCATGGATGCTGTCACTAACACTATCAAAAGTTAATTCTGACTCGTTTCCCCATCCTTTGCCCAGCAGTCCAACATGGCAGAATAAATATTCGACCCAACATCACTGCACAAGAGACACTTACAGTGCTAATTCAGGATACCTTCGTTTATGCTTTTTAAGAGAGATCGACTAACAAAACATGATGCACTCTCCGACAGTGATTGAACAGGAAATATTCCTATCTCAGTTATTAGTTTAGATCATCCTGTAGAGAGGCTTTTCCTTATTCTACAACTCACACAAGCAAAAAGTAAAGGCAGAAAATATGCCAGACAAAGTGCAGTCCAATGCAGTGAGGCAAAGCACTGAGGAAATGGTAAGACTGTGCTGCTGTAAAGTTCAGAAGATTTTCAAAGGTCCCTTTGTTCACTCTGAATGTGAATGCTGCTGAAGAAAGCAGGTGGCTCATACAATGGTATTTTCAGAGGAAGAGTAAACTTTTTTTTTTTTGGGGAAAGATTGCTTTTCTCTCATTTAAAACTGAACAAAACGCACATGCTTTCTGGGTTTGCTGTGGAAGGAACATATACAAACAAGGTGATTATCTGTTCCAGGGGACACACTGCTGGATATCGTCTTACCCTCCAACTGAATTTGTGTAATAAGAGAGGCCGTGGAGTCAAAGCTGTGATCAATTCAAAAGGCACTTCACTTTTCACAAATGCAGACCTTTCAGTCTCTGTTCATTTTTTTTCCCATTAGAGGAAATTTAATAACTGGATTTCACATCCTCAGAAGCAGGGAAGACAGGAAATTAACTGCTTAAAAAATATTAGTCAACTTTGTCTTATAGTTTACAATTTATTAGTGTTATAATCTCTTTCCGGAATTTGTTGACACAAAATGAGCAAAAAACCAAACAAAAAAACTGAATAAGCCCGGAGCAAACATTGTAAACATGTACACTTCCATTAAGCTCCTATTTATGCGTGTGGGTTATGTTTTGTGCTAATTTGAAGCTGCTTTGTGCTGCAGGTCTTTGTGTTGCCTCCAGAAAGGAAAGACGTCCGTGCCAAGAATAAATTGAATGTTATGTACCAAAATGTGTATGTTATTGTAGAAATCTTTGATGAGAAAATCTGGGATAATTTAAAGCCTCTGAAAGCTTTTCCATTCCATCAAAGGCTTTCCAAGTTTAAAAACAGTCACATGTCATGCTGGTAACTCAGGCAACATTAATGTCCCACTCAAAGGTGTCATTGAGGGAAAATGAAATAAAAGCAAGGTTGTTGAGCAAAAGCAGTTGGTGATAAGAGGAATTTACTGCAAGTAAAGCTGCCGTCTCCCATGCATATTTTGTCATGCAAAGCTCAGTTCAGTATTATCTACCTGAGGTAGCATATCTTCATACGCCACTGTAAGTATGTTTAACACAGATATTCAGTAGTGACTGTGACAAACATTCCCACACTTAGGACATTGTTTTTCTTGGAGAGGATGTAGAGGAACTTCACCTTTCAGCACAATAACCCAAAGTATACACTAAGATTAACAATAGAATACCTTCAGGGGAATATGAATGACGTTTTGAGAAGTGATATTAAAATGGTGGTGAACAGCGGAGGATCTCCCAATCTGACTGATTTGCAGCATCTTTGCAAAGAAGAGCATGCAAATATTGGCAAGTCAAATATGTCCAATGCTAATCATACCCCAAAAGACTTTTTAAAAAGTGTTGTAATCCAGAGCCCCAACATATTTTCCATGTAGCAATTCCGTACCTTTCCAAACTCAACTTCCCAGACTTCTCCACCCTTATAGTCACTTAAAAAATGTGATACAAAAACAGGCTGACATTTGAGCAGTGTGCAGAAAAAAAAGAATGACACAAGGGGGAAAAAGAAAAGGCATGAGGCATGGAAGGAAAGGAAAAAGGAATGACAAAAGGATAGAAGGAAGAAATTGTGTAAAAAAGCAAAGGATGAAGGAAGGAAGCAATGACTAAAGAAAGTAAACAATGTAGAAAGATCTCATGGAAGAAAGGGAAAGAAATATAGAAGGAAGGAGGGAAGAAATATAAGTAAGACATGAAGAAGGACGAGATGGACGGTTAAAGAGAACAGGAAACAAGGGAGAAAGGAAGAGTGTCAGGACACGTAAAGCTAACAGGAAACGAGGAAGGAAGCCTAGCAGCTAGACAGAACAAAGGGCACTGGGAATAGAGGGGGAGAAAAGGAAAGGAAACAAGAAATGCAGGAAGTGGTGCAAGAAATAAAGATAGGAAGAAAATAAGGCAGCAGATTAGAAGAAAGGACAGTTGGACATAAGGATAAAAGTAGATGAACCAAGAATACTAAAAAGCAACTAAACAAGGAAACATGGACAAATCCGTAAAAGTCTGGAAGTATATTTTTATGCACTATTTTCTTCTCACAAATTTATCAAAACTTTTAAAACACTGTAAAGAATGTTAAAATTTTTCCACATTTTGTCACTTTTACAATAGTATTTTCAGTAAATAGTAGATACATAGTAGATGATATGCATTAAATTGTTAGGAGTCTGTGGTGTTTGTTTCTGTCTGTGTTTCCTTCCAGTGATTCTCCAACAGGGGTCCTGCTGGAGTTCAGGACCCATCCATCAAGCTTGAGGGCGGAGCTGTGGCTGGCAGCTGATCGCAGCTGCACCTCCTTGAGCCTCATCAGCGAGTGTATAAAGGAAGCTGGCTGTCAGATCTTCTTTGCCAAAGTGTTGCATCTCTGTGGAAAAGATTTCCCTTGACTTATCTGTGTTAATGTCACCTGTGCTCCTTCCAAGGTTCCTCCATGTCTAGGCTGCCTCTCAAGTCATCTACCAGTAATCCGTTCTCCAGCTTCTCCATAGCTCTGGTTTCCTTCCATGTTTAACCGTTAGTGATGGGAAAAACGGAATCAACGAGGCTTTCTAACACATTGCATCACTGTCATATACTGTAACCCCTTATGTGAATAGCTTTTGCAGGCTAACCCCTGCTTTCCACCGGACACGTAAGCGGCGAGTAACGTCTGCGAAGCGTAATACGTAGCTGATATTAGCACCTTGAATTACCTTGTTGTTAAAATGGTGTTATACAAATAAAACTGCCTTGCCTTGCCATTAAAGTCAATGGGATCGTTTCGCGAAGCAGTGCGAATATGACGTGTCTCAGAAGCGTTGTGTCGCGACCCTCTCCGAAATTTATGTGGCAGGTCTATTTTTTACTCTGTCGCATCAATCTCAGCAGTTTAGATCGGTCCAGGCAGGAAATCAGGCATGGAAGGAGTGGAAATAAACCATGAATCTTCAAAATAAAAGACACTATTAAAAAAACATCACTAACTGTGACACCAGAGTTGAAGTCAGTCAGTCTGTGTGACTTATTTGTTGGTTTTTATCATAGACGACTAGAATTTAATCCTTGAAGTGGAGAATCACCCAGTTTATCTGATACCAGTGATCATTTTTACAAGGACAACATGAAAAAGGAGAAGACATGGACAGAAATATCTGCAGTTTGGGGAGTGGATGGTGAGTTTATGACAATTATTAACATAGAATAATATTTTTTTCCCAGGAAACTACATTTTAAGTTACGCAATTGCAAATCTCCTGTGATCTCCCGGGACCAGGTGGGTGGTACGCTTTAGTGAGCGATACGCATCTAAAATGCACCAGGAAGGCGCTGCTGAATTTGCGAGTAAAAAACATCTATTAACGTTATTCGCAGGAAAGCAGTCAATAAAAACTACACCTTTCTTTTCAAATAAAAATGAGTAAAACCATATATTTGTTTGACAATTTTATTGGAATTTATATATATATATATATATATATATATATATATATATATCTATATATATATATATCTATATATATATAGATATATATATATATATCTATATATATATAGATATATATATATATATATATATATATATATATATATATATATATATATATATATATATATATATATATACCCTTTCCAAAACATTAGAATATCATTGAACAGTTTATTTATTTCCATAATTCCATTCAAAATGTTAAACTCCCATAGATTATAAATTCAGTGACCACAACTTAAACAACTTAAAGTATTTAGTTGTTTATTTATACATTATTTGGGCTTAAAACCCACAAAAACAGGAATTCAAAAAATTTAAATATTGTGAAGAAATCAGCCCAAATTTTACAGGGCATGAATGGTTTAAACTGAGTATCACATACTACTTAAGTGTCATTAAATTGCTTCACTTTGGTTAAATAGGCTCAGTTAGGTTCAATATGAGGAAGACTGCAGACTTGACAACTGGCCAGAAGACCATCATTGATACCTACCCTAGGATCGGTAAGCCACACAAGTAGGGTGACCATATTTTGATTTCCAAAAAAGAGGACACTTTGCACAGTCCTGAAACACTGTCATGACTGTGACCAGACTTTTGATTTTAACATATTTAAAGAATGCATTCTCCATGTGGTGAGAATGAACAGTTAAATAAAAAATTTCAGATAGGATTTCACAAGTGCAAAAATGACTTTAAAATCTCTAGAAATTAATTAATAATAGAATTAATTACTCTTCCAAAATAGAAAATGTACCAGAAACAATAATAGTTCACTTTTTAAGTCATACTGGATATAAATTAAACAAAAATCTGAAATAACATTCTGAGAAAACAGGTTTTATTTCTTTTCAATGTAATAATAAACGTAAAAAGCAGCAGTCTCAAAAACACGATAAGGCCTGCTCCACTTTTTAGATTTTATCTTCATCCTCGTCAGTCAGTTTATAGATGAATTATTATTATAGATTTCGTTTCCATGTGGACCTACTGGATCTTTGACACATTTGTCACACACAAAAACACATATGCCAGCTATGCCAGCTCTGTTTGTCTGTAAAGCTACACTTGCGCTTTAATGTCTTTTGTAAACAGTCGCATCGGGCAAAGTGGTGCAGCGCATCACAGCCTGCTGTCTGTTACGTCTATGAAACGGTTCAGAACCATCCACGAAGCAGCAGCTCGGTGAGGGCGATAGATGAGAGAAAATGTGTCATGTTGCATGCATCGCACCAGTCGATGCTTATTAGTCCCCTTAAAAACGATGAAAACCCGGACATTTTCATCAATCTATGAAATCCCCCTGGACGCCCTGGACAGCATGTGAAATGTGGACATGTCCAGGGAAAAGAGGACGGTTGGTCACCCTACACACAAGTTCATAGTGAAGGAGGCTGGCTGTTCACAGAGTGCTGTGTCCAAGCATATCAATGAAAAGTCTGGAAGGGCAAAATGTGGCAGGAGAAGATGCACCACCAGTAGAGCTGACCGTGGGCTTCAGGGGATTATCAAACAGAGAAGACTTATGAACTTGGCAGAGACCTAGAAAGAGTGGAATGAGGCGGGAGTCTCAGCTTCAAAAACCACCACATTCAGACGCGTCTCAACTGGGCCAAGGAGAAGAAGGACGGGACTGTTGGCCAGTGGTTCAAGGTCCTCTTTTCCAATAAAAGTAAAGTGTGACTTTCCTTCGAGAATCAAAGTCCAAGGGTTTGGAGGAAGACGGTTGAGGAACAGAACCCAAGCTGCTTGAAGTCCAGTGTGAAATATCCAGTCAGTCATAATTTGGAATGCGATGTCTGGTACAGGTGTTGGTAAACTCTGCTTTCTTAAATCCAAGGTCACCACATCAGTCTACCAGAATGTTTTAGAAAACTTCATGGTTCCTTCTGCTGAGGGTCTGTATGGAGATGCAGATTTCATCTTCCAGCAGGACCTGGCCCCTGCCCATACTGGGGGCCGGCTGTAGTTCAGTGGTAGAGTTGTTGGCCTGCGACCCAGATATTGTGGATTCCTGCTTCCACCTGGTACATGTTGTGTCCTTGGGCAAGATACTTCACTTATCTGCCTACTGGTGTTGGCCAGAGGGGCCGATGGCAGCCTTGCTTCTGTCAGTAAGCCCCAGGGCAGCTGTGGCTACAATCGTAGCTTGCTTCCACCAGTGTGTGAATGTGAGAGTGAATGAATAATCAAGTTGTAAAGTGCTTTGAGGGTCTCGAAAAGTGCTATATAAATCATACCGCCAGGAGCACCAAAACCTGGTTTGATGCCCATGCCATTACATTGATTGATATATATATATATATCTATATATATATATATATATATATATATATATATATATATATATATATCTGTATATATATATATATATATATATATATATATATATGTGTGTGTGTGTGTAGGTGTGTATGTGTAGCTGGCTGGTCGGCAGGATTGGCATGGCCATGTAATGCTCTATAATGGCGAAGCATGTAAGATGTATTGTTGCTTAATGTCAGCTCCTTGTCACACACTAAGCATTTCACCTTTATTATGAAACAAATAATATTAATATAAAATACAAAGGCTGTTATCAGTGCTAGATTATTGATTTTTCAGAAGCGTTGTAAAATGGAGCTCCAAGTTATTGTCACTGAAAACATTCTACTTCCGTTTGCTACTAAAAATGTAAAATATCCCTGCTGAAAAATCAATGGAGTACTCTATTTGAAAGGAAATCTACTTCCGCTAAAGGAGACAGAATGAACAGAACTAAACGAAAACCACATCTCTGTAATAACCAAACATCTACTAAAAACATGACACCAAACAAGCACATCAAAATGTTAGAAAATGGTTGCTTTGATATTTTTGCTTTGATGTGGAGCTATAGGCCCAAGCTATAGTGTATCCTTTAATTTATTCACACTTTCACACCTTATTATGAGCGATCAACTCAAAATATTCCCACACTGGGGAAAACTTCCTTTTTCTTGCAGGCTCCACCTGTAAAATGCATTTGGATTGTTGGTGTATAAACTTACATTATGTGACTGCAGAATAAAGTGCCCACACCAAACAGGAGTGCATCATTTACAGAAAACGCCTATATACAACCACCACAACTTTTAACCACTGTGTCCTTGTTCCAGTGTCAAGCTCTGCCTGTCCCCCCTCAGAACTCATCCTCACTCTCAGGATCCCTCATCACTTCCCAGAACTTCCTAGGAAGTTCTGACTTCTAGCTTCTCCTCCTTGGCATCATCACCACCTGCTGACTGTAAGCCGATCATGCGTACTATCAAACAATTCTCATCAATCAAGGACAACTACTTACCTGTAATCTTCCATTCTGCAGTTCTCCTCATCTCCATTCCTGCGTGCAGTGTTCCTGGTTCCAACAATCAACCTACATCTATTGTTTCAATAAACTTTTTTAATTTCACAACTGGTCTCCCTAGTGGTGTTCTGCATGTGGGTCAGAAAGCTAATTCCAAACATAACAGGAATAAATGTGGATAAAGATCTGGATTTTTCATCTGTTTTTTTTCCATCACAACAATCTGGCAATTCACCAGGAATTATTGAAATTTTCTATCTACATGCTTTTTTAATACTGACAGGTTTCTATTGGGGTCTGGGCTCTTTCTGCATGGGGTTTTCATGTTCTTCCCATGGATACATCTGTTCTCTCCAGGTACTGCATCTTCCTCCCACTGTTCAAAAATACACTTGTTAGGTTAATCGGTCTTTAATTTAGCTTTAGGAGTGAGCATGTGTATGCATGGTTGATTTTCCTGTGTGTCTCTACATGGCTCTGTGATGGACTAGCGACCTATCCAGGGTGTACCTCACCTCTCGCCCATATAGACACTGAAGGTAGGCGCCGGACCCACTGCAAATCTACACAGATAGGCAGGTGTACATAATAAATGAATGGAGGGAAGTTTCAATTGAGTGGGTTAGATATTTATTTAAAAAACATGTTTTCCATTTCAGTCTTTTCTGCTTAAAACTGAACTAGATTTTGTCGCAATTATACAGGGCCACTGCTAGGCTTTTGGAGGCCCGAAGCATAATTGGCGAGGGAGGCCCCCCTCCAAACACAAACACAGACAAAACTCGAGTTCCTACTTAACCTGTTGCTATTTATTTTCAAATTGGCATTAAATAAACACATGAACATGACCATTTAGATATTAAGTAATATACAGCATAAAACAAAAACAAAAAAAACTGCAACAACAGCAGTAATATATAAATAATATATAAGTAATATACAAAACTTTCTTTAGAGCAGCATGGCATGCCACGGACCGATGCTGCTCGGTCGTGTCCGAAAATAATGTCCGTCGGGTGTAGTCCTGGTCCTGTTAGTAGCTTATGGCCTTTTGTGCAGGCTACGTATTTGACATTGGCTGTATGCTAACATGTATGCTAACGTTGAGGTCAATAATATAGTTTTTGACAGTATTTTCTGTTTTGCCAAAACAATTAGGCCGTGACATAGGGTGGCCAAAAAGGAGGACATTTTTCAAGACTCAACCAAATCTAGGATAAAAACTTATTGTTGCACTTACATCACTGTAATACAGATAACTAGGTACTACTGGACCAGTTCTCGGTTCGGAGTGGTAGTGCAATTAAAATCAGAGATCAGAGTCAGGATCTTCACATTAATTTGAAAATTCTGCTCAGTTAATTATCAGCCGGCAATTTACTGAACATATAAACACATAACATACAGTTCACATTCATGCAAAAACTTGAGTTTGTTACTCACAACACCTTCCTTTGTAGCCTTCAGGTTAAACTTGTTTCTGTTCTTTCGACCAAATTATTGTTTAAAAAAACTGGCCTGCATGACAGACCATGCAGAAAAGTTTGTTTAACTCAAATGCATTTACATAAAATTGTGAAACAAAAGAAGAAACATTTAATCTCTAACGCTGGTCAACTTAGGCGGCAGCTTTCATGTCTGCCGTTAAACTTCACAAACAAAAACAGCTGATTGACGCCAAATACAGGCTTATAATGTCAGGAAAATAAAACAAAAGGGTTTTAACACAGATATATTCAGTAAAGTTATTTACTCAAGTAATCAAGTATTTGCTTGTTTTACAGACGTAGTTTGAGGCTTAATTAGCTTGTAAACTCGTCACATGCATTTCAGAGTTTTGCTTTTTACCGCAGAAGTTTAAACTCCATGTTTAGCTTTGGCTTCTCCTCCCGTTTGTCTCTCACTCACCTGCTGCTGCGGGGGGGTGCTTCACGCACTCGGTTTGTTTCACGTACTTGTTTAAAAAAAACTATCATCTTTACACACTTCTAAAACAAACAATTAACCATATGAACTGTCACAAACCTTTGCATTTATCTAAGCCTACTTATTGTCATTTCCTGTAGTTGTTATTATTTGTGAACCAGTTTATACATGAGGGTGATGTGGGTTACATCCTAGACAGCCTATAAAAACATGAACTTACCAGCAAAAGATGCACGGCCGTCATCTCTTTGTTTTTTCTACTTTCTTTTTTCAGCTCCAGATTCGTGTTGTCTCTTCTAACCTGACATCATTAGCCATTCAACAACAGAGTAGCCTGGGATTAGGTAACGTTTCGAGGGCTGTACCCTTAGGGTCATGGAGGCGGGGGGTGGGGGGGGGAGTATTTATATAAATTAGATAAAAACATTTAATGTGCCCAAATTGTGAGTGAAAGGTCATACAATTAAGAAAAAACAACGGTGTATGTATGTATTATATGCAGTAGGCTAATGTAATAATTTTCATGACATTTCTTTGGAAACCCTTTTTGGAGGCCCCCCGCCAGGTACTTGGGGCCCCACGCGCTCTGCGTACTTTGCGTATGGACGGCGGCGGCCCTGCAATTATAGCTAGGGTTCCGTATCAATAACCTCTGGGGCAATTCCCACTTTAACCTCCCTAATGTGTGACCCAAAGGCTTAATGTTGCATTCCCGCATGATGAAATACAAAGGTCAGTGTTTTTTTTTCTCTCAATCTTTTGAAATATAAGGAAGTGAGCATGCATTTCCTAAGCTCTCACATTATGGAGAAAAAAAGACTAATCATTCTCCTTCGTTTTGTTTTCTCCAGTCCTTTAATTTCCTTCACGGGCTGCTGAACAATCACCACGTGCATTGAATGGAGATGAAAAGAGACAGGTCGCCCATGTAGTACCTGTTGAAAAGCTTGATAACACAATGAGACCGGTTTGAGAGATTTGTCTCCACTGCATCCTTGTGCTCTCACAATGTGTATGCAGCTGCCTGATTGCCACAATAATTCCATCCTTTTTGGGAATATTATATTGGCTTCCTTTTTGGGAGATTACAACAAGTCAAATTCATTTAGGCAATTTTCTGAAAACAACTTTTTGGGGAATTTAATTTTTTTTATTTTTTGCAACACTGGTGAGCTCATTTGTCTGTTTGTTTTTTTTAAGAAATTAGAACACAGATCTGTTCTGCAGGCTGTTCACCAGCACTCCTTGTAATAATTATCTCCAACTGATGAACAAGACGAGGAGCAGATTGTCTTTTGATTGTTGACTGTGTTTTACCTACTAACCAGCTGGAAGGTCTTTGCTTTGATACCGGCGGCACGCTAACTGATTCGTATCATCATAGGAACATGAGGTGGTTTCTTGCTCAAGCACCATGAAGCTAAGTGAGGGTTTGTTTTAACACTTTTATAAACAGGGCTGCATGCTGAGATGGAGAGTCAGTAGCAGCTTCCATTTGATAAAGCAGTTCTTCTATTAAGTATAAAATCGTCAGCAAACAACTCAAGGAGAATACTGGTTCAGGAGTATCTTACCGCAAGGAATGTGACAGACGTACCCATTTTCTACATGTCTGTATGTGATGGCTGTTGTAGAACTGATTCTAGTGGTGGTCCATGTCTTGTATAGATGCATGTGTGATATGTCTTAAATTTGTCAATGAAAACCGAAATGATTTAAAGCGATTAGGACTGTGCAGATGTTTGAGATCAAAATGCAGAGATCAATGTCAAGGTCTATGGCCTCAAATCGATGAGGCATGTTTGGAAAAGGAGAAATGCTGAGTTCAACCTGAAGGGGACCATACATACAGTCAAACACGGTGGTGGAAATATTATGCTCTGACGCTGCTTTTCTGCTAATGGTACAGGATGAGTTCACTACGTTTAAGGTCTTCCAAAAGGAATAATGAATTTTAGGTCTTGAAATAGAGCCTTGTTTGCCTAGCCAGATCAGGGACAACAGGGTTGGGAACTAACTAGTTTTATGGAAAAACATTATAGAAAATAAAGGTGATTTTATTTTGAAGAGAAAGATCTTGAATATTAATTTTTTTAAAGGTATGTGCACCTAATTGAACGCATTATTAAATCTTATGCAACTACGTATATCTCATAAACTATAGTGAGTTTTTACTGATGTTGGAGCACATCAAGCAGGCTTGGTTAAGTACAGTGGACATCTGGTATTAATCAAAAAAAGCTTCATTTATAAAGCGCTTTTCATACACAAATTGCAGTTCAAAGTGCTTTACAGAATTAAAATAAACCCACATAAACCACATTCCAATCCCTCCCCCATAGATTTAAAAGCATGATCATAGTTATACCCCTTTCCCCCCAACCCAACCCTCATGTAAGCACACACTTAAAAGTAACACTAAAAAGGACAATGGACTGAGTACAGATGAGCCAGGTAAGGGAGCCATCTGCACCTGCAGCAGCAGATCAACAGCAGCCGCCAAGGCACTGACGCAGGGCTCCCAGAGGAAGTGAGGCCGAGACCCCCAGCTCCAACAAGCACTACCTGGTGAGCACCCAGGCAGCCAAAGACAACCACCGCTCCCGAGGCAGAGGCCTCCCACAGAGGAAAACTAGAAGGAAGATTAAAATAACAAGTATAAAATAAACAGAGGATAAGTATGGTAAGAATAAGTATTAAAAACACTGATAAATTAATCAAGTAAAATATGCAGATCAATTAAAATGACTATAATAAATAATAAGTTAAAAGGTAAGCTAAAAAGGTGATTCTTGAGCCTGCTCTTAAAAAACATGAATGTTCAATGCGGCCCTGAGGTCCTCCAGCAGCTTGTTCCAGAGGTGAGGCCCATAACAATGGAAAGACGCCTCGCCATAAGTGTGTGTCCTGACTTTAGAGATGACATGGAGACGGCTGCCAGATGAGTACAGAGACAGTGCCGGTTCATATGGTAAAAGCAGTTCTGAAAGATAAGTAGGCCCAAGAAAATTAAGACACTTAAAAACCATTAAAATAACCTTAAAAATCGATACTAAAACATACAGGGAGCCAATGCAATGAGTTTAGGACAGGTGTAATGTGTTCCCGCCTCGTGCTGCTGAATTTTGTAGAAGCTGTAAACCGGATGTACTCTTTTTGGGAAGGCCAGAAAGCAGGGCATTAAAGTAATCAATTCTACTCGTGATAAAAGCATGCATCAGTGTTGGCCCGAAAGAGAATGGGGGTATTAGCAGGGTTAAGAACCACAGCTGCCTGCGAATAGTTGAAATCAGCAAATACTTTAGACCCTCTCTAAAACATTCATAACTACCTATTTTAACGGTTCACACACCAAATATACCTTAAAGGAGTCATGACCTGTAATTTTCAGTTTTCCATGAGAAAAAATGTATGTTATGATTGCCTAACGATTATACACTGGCCGATAAGCCGATATTTAAAAGGGAAGCGTTTGTTTACCCCTGGGTTCGTCAACCAGCCCACGTGCACTCAAATATGTCATGTTAATTTCTGGCCGACCAGACGTCAAGTCGGCGCAGGATATACCATATATGGACATCGCAGACTTATGCTGCAGGAAGCCCGCCCTGCCCCTCTCCCATTACTGAATTCCGATTCGAAGTACGAACTCGACCGTGAAAGACGCAGATACGTGGTGCACACGTGAGTTGCTCTGTTGTTGACTGCCAGAATCAACATGGAAATATTTTTTCTCTCCCAAGAACGGACCAAGCTATCAGGGACCAGTGGATTAAATTCATTTTTAATGACGCGGTTCCTACAACCCTTCCTACTGGTTTAGGTGTCTGTGCTAAACATTTTATGCCGGAATCCTTTATGAATTTGGGACAATATCAGGCGAAATTGGCATCGAAGCTCCGTTTGGAAAAAGGGGCCATTCCAACAATCAGAGACTTGCCTGCAATTGAAACGGTAAGGCTGTGTTTTTATTGCTCTACTGTGTGTAAACAAACAGCAGCTAACTGCTAATGGCTATTCTATGCTAGCGGGAGTAGTAGCTTCGAGGACAACACGGGTAAAGGCTGCTACTTTGCAAACAACAAATGACCTAGAACGCAGTTACAATTGAAGGTCGGGTTCATTCACAACTTGCGCCATGATGTCATTTTGGAATTATATGCTGAAGCGTTACCTAGGGTGTCAACCCCCCTCCTTCCTGCCACCAATCAACGCGTCCCTCATTTGCATTATTACAATGTCACGACAGCCAAAATATCGAATCAGATCTCGCGAGACAATAATGCCTTCAGAAATAAGGGTCAGAGGAGCTCTGTGTTTATTTTTTTTCCACTTTTTTCCACTTTTCTTTTTTAGAAGGGCCTGGAAGACTATACTAGAGCGTGGGTATCCAAGGTAATACTAGTTTATGACTCCTTTAATACAGTATGTATATTTATGTAACTTATTTAACTAACCGAAGTTATGCTCCTTTTCTCAGGGCCAGCCAGCAAAGTTTGGGAAAATGTAAAACACTTTACAATAAAGGAATCCTAATATATTAAGAATTCCTTGTTTAGAGAAAAATACAAAAACTAAATCAGAACTAAGTTCTGTCTGGTAAAGAAACACAGAACAACATAAGGTATGAGAATTAGAGTTACAATGTAAGAGTAGCACTATGAGAGGGTTGCCACTTATAATTATAGAACAACATGGCAAAACTTGTTTTTTAAGACAATCTTTAGAACAATATTAGACGAGCGTATGATCAATTTCAGCCAAATAAAATGCAGGAGCATCTGGATGCCCTTCCTGATGACAAGAACAATAAAGCAGAAAGTAATATTTTGAGTAAAATATATTTTATTCCAAGTTCTGAGCACTACTGCCCTGCAGCGAGAGGATCTCTTGTTTAACCTGGGTTCCATCCACAAGGAGCTTCCATGTTCTCCCTGTGCATGTTTGGGTTCAGTCAGGGTACTCTGGCTTCCTCCACAGTCCAACAAAATGAATGTTTACTGCTCTGTCTAAATTGCTTACAAGAGTGAGTGTGTGTATGGAAGGTTGTTTGTCCCACCTCAGGTTGGCGTCTTAAAACACAAATAATATCTAAGTGTAAGGGATTTTTCAAAGGAACTCTCTTCAAAGAGGTGTAAATCCCACCGAACTGTGATGAATCTTAATGAAAAGTTTTAAAGTAACTAAATGTAATTGATTACATTACATTGTTCAAAGTAACCAAAATGGTTCACCCGCTATTTCGTATTAAATATATTAACATGTTACTATAAACTGTAAAATTTTTAGAGCAACTTACCCAACGCTTCTGGACAATGACAAAGAATACCACCAAGGCAATAAAAACTTGATAAAAGAAGAAGCAATTAAGTTGATGGCATGGCTTTGTTGATCTCCTGGCCTTCCTTCTACAGAAACCCTGTACAGGGAGTTGAAGTTTTGTGTTGCTAAGCAACAGCTAAGAAGATTTGGAGAGTTTTCCATCCCTTCTGAGAGGTATACACATTAGTGACAGACTACCGGAAATGTCTTACTGCCAATAAAGGTTTGTACCCAAAGTTTTAGTCTGGTTTTTTTTAGAGATCAGATACTTACCTCACCCGGTGGCATGCTTTTGACTTTTTTTATGAAATGTCTTTTCCTGGATTTTTTGTTGTTCTGTCTAGAAAACTGAACTAACGAAAAAATGTGAATCTAACCATTTTGTCAAATGTGAGCAAGCATACAGATTCCACAAATGTTCCCTGTTTTCTATGAAGCAATTTGTTCAAGCAACAAATAGCAAATTAGGCCACAATGTGAGATTTCTAACTGTGGCATTTTTGCTTTCAAGTTTTATTTTTTGTCCATTTGGAGGTTTAGACAGACGTGCTGACAAATGCAAGAAACAGAAGGAGCCTAAACTGCTTCAAGGTCTCTGACTGCCTCTGCTAAAAAGCCAGGGTATTTATGCAAAACAGAAAGGGAAAAGGATTCTCTGTGTGACTCCTCTGGCAAGACTTTTCTGAGAAACAGCATTGATTTGGGTAAATCTAAACAGTCACTATGAAAGAGTTCATGACTTACTAAGATGAAGTTAGCTAGAAGGATAGAACATTTTGGAGGGCATGAATTTTCTTAACCTAAACAGAATTCAAAATATTTCTTTTAATTTCCTGTCTCTCAATTTAAATTGACATTACTGTGATTGTTGGGAACGTATTTAGACTGTGTTGCTCAAGGTAGAGTCAAGCTGATTCCTCTGCAAGCCTCATTTTACTATATACCAAATTAATACAGTTTTTCTAATGTTTTTAATCCAATACCACTGCTATAATTTGACTAAACTTTACTTTGAAGGATTTAAGGAGGGTCCACTTGAACAGTTTGTTCTCTGCATTAGACGTGTACAAAGATATTTAAATCCCAATTATCCCTCCAATAACTCCCTTGACTGGATTTACATGGATCATCTGTGTTCAGAGCAAGCAAAAAATAAAATGGTGCAGATGCAGACTGATGGATGGTGGTCTACCTCCTTCCATGAAGGGTTGTGTGTGCTTGGAAACCTGCAGTCTTTGATTTAGCTGTGTGCTGGGAATTGATTTTGGTTGTACTATAATGTGGAAGCTGGGGATAACTTGGCTCAGGGTGAGAGCTGTGCTCTGGGTAATGGATGCCAACAGAGGGGGTAATCATAGCAGGCACCAAAATTAGTCCCATCAGTACTGTGAGACTGAAATATGAAAACGGCTGTATGGTGAGCCACTAATGTGCCTGTTTTAGCAATCTAAGGTCAGAACCTTATGCTTTAGAGGTAAAATCGAGGAAAATATTTCTTAGTAGCTGCAATTTGCCTTGTTTTTTTTGTTTGCAGGCTAGTTAGAAACTGTAGAAGCTTAGCGCAGCACGACCTAACAGCATGGTATTCATTATAAGCCTCAATGTTTTAGAAACAATTATCAATGATGCAATGTTAAGCCTTAAAGATCAACTCACACCCCTGCCAGAGTTTTACTCCACCTACATTTCCAGTTTGAAAAATGTGGCGAAAGGAGGCATTGCCTGGCTTACCGAGTGGGGGGGGGGCTTTCTATCCCAACTCCAACTCGTTATGGAGGAATGGCCAAGACTGGGTTTTTTTTATACTCTGCAGCGGCAGGATGGTTGACATCAGCCATGCCCGATTCAAATTCAAGTGCAGTGTAAAGTTTTAACCTGAAGAATGCGCCACAATGAAGTTTTTTGGTAGAATTTTTTTTTTTTACTAAAATGTATTAAAATACCAAAAATAATGACCAGACATGTAGACAGCCACTATTACATACTCATTTATATAGTTTATCATCAAGAAAGGTGGATTTGGGGTCGAGAAGCTCTTTAAAAAGTATTCAAAATGTTACTTCAAATGTACATGTGGCTTTCCATTCGATTCAAACAACAGATAAGTGGGCATATGAAAAGCATTTGTACAAATGATTTCCATAATAACAGAAATAGCCATATTTGGAAATAAACTGTGAAGTGAACATCTATACTTTCATAAGAAACCCTCTTAACTTGGGTATCATTTTGGGTATCACAAGACTTAAATCATGCTATTTTTAGTCGTCTATGGGCCTTTTCTAAAATAAAAGAGGGAGAAGTTCAGCAATGAGGGTACCATTTGGTCAAAGCTGCAGTAAAGAAGTTAAGACAATGGCAAGGTTAAACAGCTTTGTTGGCAGCAATGGCAAAGTGCAGGAAATCCGATTCTGATATGTTCACCCTAAAGAGAAAGAAAAAAAATGACAGTAAAATTCCTCAAGACTGCTGTTGCATAATTTAAAATTAGCCAGCAGCTCTGCCTAATCTTCAAAGCAGTAATTTCAAAACCGAGCCGACTTCCTTAATTTTTAATTGACACCTCGCTTGAGCTAATAGTAGTCTCCATGTCTTGTCCACAGGCTAAATCGGTGGAATCTTTGCTGAGAGGAAGTGGCTGCTGCCCCAATGAGCATTAAATAATTTTGATTTTGTTTTACTCCTTGACTAACTAATGAAATAAAATAATAGTTTTTCGCTGGTATGTTATGAAGATTAGTGATTAAAAAATGATATGGGATCTCCTTCTGTCGTAATATTACTACTAAGTAATGCATACTAACAGTCTTTTTCAAAATCTAATACCTGCATGCTAAGGTGCAGTTAAAAGTAGTCCCCACATGAAAGAAACCTAAAGGGAAAAAAATTATCTGGGACCAAATAGGAAATTAAACCAACATAACCAAGCGATGTGGCTAAACAGAGAATCTGAGGAATTATGAAGACACTGAGCACTGAGTGTTGCTGTGGGTGATCATGTGAGTGGGTGGTAATTGGCAGCAGATGCCAGATGAGGTTATTGGTAAACTGAACATAAGAAAATAACTGGAAATGAAAGTGGCTAAGCTTAACTGACACCATCTGCGTTACTGCGGTGACTAATGCAGCATTGCCAGTTTAAAAAAATACGTTTGCTCCGGACCTGAGATCCAGAGGTCAGGTGGGGGAATCTGTTGTCAGGACAACTATTCGTTGAGCAAGTATATTCATATTGATAGTATAGGCAAAGTCCAGACCTAAGTCCAATTAAAAATCTGAAAAAAATTAACGGTAATAATCTAGCAAGAACAAGGAATACTGTCATGGTTTTAGATATCTGTCTGACTCGCATGCACAAAATTCTCAGGAGATCAGAAATATTTTAAAAGGTTTATTGAAATGATGGTGAATGTAGATCTTAAAGGTGCTGGGGAAACTGCAAGGAGCAGCTGTGGACCGGGACCGGGAGCTGGAGCACTAAAATTATGATTCATAAAATGAGATGAGGATAACAAGACTGAGAGAAATGTGTATAAATAAATGCTTACAGAACTGATTAAGTGGAAACGCCTGGGAAGAGTGAGTGGAGCTGGAGGAAGACGGGTGTGGTGGCTGATCCGGAGGCGAGAGGTAAGCTTAGAAGGTGAGCTGGGAGATTGGTAACAATTAGATTGATTATGGAGAGTTGCTTACTGGAAGGTGTTGAAGGGTAGGCAAGAGGCACGCCAATGATGACGGTGATGAGGAAAGTATCCAGGAGTTGGACGGAGAGAGGTGAGTATGGATTGGTTTACAGCAGGAGGAAGTAGATGGACCGAGAATGCTGGAACCAGTCTTGAAGATTTAACCAGGAATTCCTTGAAATGAGGTATGGGTTTGGAGACGAGGGATCTGAAGTTTAGGAACGAGATGACCTGAAACAAGGTATCTGAAGAAGGAGGACAAGGAGAAGGTATGGCTCTGGAGTAAACACATAAAATGACTGAGATCCATGGAGGGCTAGAACTGTTACCACGAAGGCAAACACTCAGGCAATGATTGACTGGCTACCATCTCCCTTTATCCTCCTGCTGATCTTCTGATGAGCTGCAGGTATGCAAAAGCACACATGGAATTCTCCACCCACCGGAGATGAGATCACCAGTGGATCACCTGTAGAACTAATGTTAATTCACAACCACACACAGACCAAACCTCCAGACTCATAACAAATACACCACATGATTGTTCTTTAGATTACCTTACTGCGATAGAATAAAACATTTGATTCCCAGATCTTTACACATTTTTACAAGTGGTACCAATAAATATGGCCAGCCCTGTAAATAAAATGTTCCCAACATTACAAAGTCTATCTCAAAATATTAAATGACCAGTTACAAGAAAAAAAGCAACTTCTTGATCAGTAATCTTAAATTTGGAGCAAGACTAGTGCTAAATTCCATTCACATATTTGCAAGGATCTGTGCTATCATTGAAACTTAGAGCAATCCCCCAGATAACAGTCCTATCAATGCATTAGTCCTGAAGATAATATCTGCTAAAGCGGAGAGCCTAATTATAAGTAAAACTTGTACAACCATTCACAGTTGGAAGGTTTTCAGCTGTAGTTTCAAACAGTTAGACTAATTAACGTCAGTTAAATGAGGTCCACCATACTTTTTGAAAGGTAATTATATCATTTCACGTTTCGCTGACCATTTGTCACCACCGAGTGTAAATTAGATTTCATCTCGCTAATTGTGCCGAAGAATATTGGGGAAATACAGGGAGATGAAAGACGTGATCCCAGAGGTGGTTCAAAGTTTTAAACATTAGGCCAAAGATGATGTGCCCCCAGGGATAAGAAGGCACAAGTTGAAAGCAAAGTTGGATTCGTAGTCTTTTATAGTGTCTGTTGAGAGCTTTGTTACATTATGCAATGGCGGATACAGTCCAGATTAGAGTATAAAACTTCTGTGGTTTAAAAACTGTCATATCAACAAGCAGCTACAGTCAGTTTCTAGGCTTTTCATCAGAAGCTGCTGGATTGTTTGATCCAAGGGGATTAGACAGACTTTCTCAGTATAACATCAGCCTTTTAGATGTTTTCAAAGGAACAGTACAATAGCTTAGAAAAAGTTGGTTATTTTTACTTACGACAGGTAATTGGATTGTGGCATAATGGGCTCGATTAGGAAATTCACCCGTTAAGAACTGCCCTGAGTTTAATTTATTAGATTAGCAATCTGGTATACTTGAACATATCAGATTTGAATTTTTCCCTACAAGAACTGCTTTTCTTCAGGTCACTTGAAATTGTCCTTAACAATCATGAATCTTATCAGAACAACTGTCTATTCTACCGAGTCTATGGTCGTATTCATTCTAAGTTAGGTTAGATGCTTTAAGAGTTTGTGCTATTTTGAAAAATTTTATTGGCTACTGTGAGCGATCTATGGGTAGTGCCTTTGTAAAAATTTAAAGTATTAATACTATTGCACTACTATTATTGGAATGAAATATATTTAATTGGGTTTTTTTCCCATTCCTTTTCAAATATGGTAGTTACTCTGACTGGAAAGGTTTTACGTTCACCATTCTCAGTAAATGTTTAGTATCAGAAGATTATTGGGGATACATATCCCCTACCTCCATTTTTTGTATAAAAAACAACTTCTGTGTAAATAAGCCTTTTAGAATTTTAAAGGTTTGTAGAATAGCATTCATATAAACCACTATAGTATTATAAGAGTTGAATTGCTTTAAGATGATAAAAGTAGGGTTTGTTCTCAGCCCTACTTAACTAGATGTTAGCTTTAGCCTCAAGAACCACCAAACCTGGATTTATGCTAAAAGATGCCAAGAGTTATCTACTGCTTAAAAGACATTAGCTGCTGATAACCTTTTACCAGAATCCATTTGAAAATGTTGAACCTTCTCTTTAATGTTCCACAAATTCAGACGATTGCTTGTTTAATTTCCCTCCACGCAGTGAGTTTTTACACCCAATCTGCTTCCTGTCAGCAGCTGCCGCCTGCCACATCTACAGCAAGCCATATGGGACAAGACTTTTACCTCCGTTTTGCAAGGCTGGGTGCCCATCAGCCCTATGTCGAACCCCCATTAGTGTCTGAGTATCAGCTGTCGACATGTCAAAAGTACTCAGAGGAGGAACCCCTTGCTGAAGTGCTTTTCACACTTTTGTTCTTCTTCTTTTCATTTATCAAGTCTCGCTCCCTGTCAGAGGCTGATATCCTGAGATTGTGGGTCTTTGTGTATCTCTGACAGTGTCTGTCACTGAGTCGCATCACTAATCTTTACTTATAGTGCTTCTAAGGTGGAGTAATAGATACTTGAGAAACTTAATGTTACAGCTGAGTGAACCCTCCTCCAAAGAGAGAATCCTCGGGGGGGTTAACAGTGATCTTCGTAAAGGTGAATGTAAGTCTTCTAGTTCAAAGGCAATACTTTTAGTCCAGTACATTAAATCTCCATCACAAGCAGATCTTTGTATGTGACTTGTCTATTGTTGGGCCTGCTCAAGCTAAACAGTGGACCCCAGTGGGAAAAGCTTAATTACCATTTGATGAGTTTCAGAACAAAGCCGCGTGTTACAACAAAATTAGTTATTGGTTCCCAGTGCTGTCGCTATAGCTTGGTCCTGGCTGTGTTCAATGTTTCCGTCTAAATTGTTCTGTCGCTAGAGGGTTTATGGAATGCAACAACAAAAAAAGAGGATTTCTAAAGAAACCAAAGGTGTCTAATTATCTACTCTTCCTTTCCAGCAGAAGAATTCTGAGCATTGCGTCAGCTTGACAAGTGAGCAGTGACTATTTATGTAGTTGATGGGGAAATAGCAAAACAGTCAGTAGTGTTTGTTTAGTGGTATATAAGAAGCTGTTTGTTCATGACAGATGTGTGAAACAAAGGATAAGTTAATGGGCTCCTTTGTTTGATCAAGTGGAAAACCAACATACAGCTTCTTCGGGAAAAAACAGCAGAAATGGTTTTCCAAATATTTTAGTAGTCAATTATACTAAATCCTCAAGTAAAATGCAGTTAAGAAAATGTTTTGAATGGTAATCATTCTACAAAAAGCTCTAAAGTAGATTAAATGTGTATTTAGTTGGATTAAGCAGGGGGAGTCATATGTGTTTGCATTACACATATCAGTTACATTCCCCAGACACTTTTTTTAGGTACAATTTGTTTACTTGTCATGAACACAAATATATCGGCCAATCACATGGCTGCTACTCAAAAATCTTAGACATGACTTTGAGCTTGGCATGGTGGTTGGTGGCAGACAAGGTAGTATTAGTTTTTCAGAAACTGCTGATCTGCTGCATGAAACCATATTTTGGGTTTACACAGAAAGATCCAATAAAGGGAAAAATCCAAATCAATAGTAAAACAGGATGGTTGAGTCGACTACATTTTTTTTTGTTGATGTCTGAGGACAATGGCCTGATTCGAGATGACATAAAGTCAGAAGTAACTATAAAAACACTTGGTACAGCTAAGGTCTGTAGCATTACGATCTCTGGCACCAAGTCGAGCCTTGAAGCAAATTGACTGCAAAAGCAGAAGACCACACAAAGTACCACAGTCAGCTAAGAAAGCAAAGCAACTTTAGAGTTTAACTCAATGAATGTACTGTACAAGAACAAAAGTACCAGGTTTAAACACAGACAGAGACACTTATCTACATGTATATACCTTACATTAGGTGTGTAATGATACATAAGTCTCACATGAAGAGACAATTCATAATATTAAACTCATGAGGACAGTACGAGACAACATTTTAGCATTATTTTTGGGAAAACAAAGATTCCCCATTTAATTGGAAACATAAATAAGGTTATTATGCTTGTCATCCTAAGATGGTCCTAATACCAGAAACATTTATCAAAATGTACTCTTGCATTGCACTTTTGCAAATACAATGTTTTATTTACATAAAACTGTATTTTAACAATGTTCCTATTCAATATTTATTAATCCAGTTCTTCTTTGGTTGGGTAGCTATAATATGTAAAATGTTATATTTAAAACTACAGAGGACCAAATGCATTCTTTTCTTCATAACAACTGGGAAGTGTATGCACCCCTACACCAACTTTAACATTAAGAATAGCTAACAGTTCACTAGATGTGACATTCTCAGTGTTTTGTAACTTATCACTTTATCACTACTACTTTTTTTCATAATGAGTACCCAAAATGCAGCTTGACAAACAATTTTAAACTGATGGAGCCTTCATCATTGCTTTTATAGTGAGTTCAGTCATCTTAACAAGCAGTGTGAGACAACTGCATAAAAACAATAGCCTGGCAAGCCATCCTATATAGTATATATATATACAAATGTATAGTCTGGACATGACCCATAGAGAGAGCTCAGTCCTAGGGGCGGAATCTATGGCTGTCTTTCAAACTGTCTCTGCACACAATTGGACAGTGCTAGGACCAATCAGAGCAATGAACAAGACGTATTCATAGTAATGGAAATCAGTCAATGGGGCAGTCCGGTGTACACCATTGAAACAAAGGACTTAAGTGCCTCTATCTGCTCATCTCTCAAACAAAAGCCAAAGTCTAAATCGTCCAAAGTTCATATTCCGGCCATTTGAAACGAGCGCCTTTCCTGAGCTGCCACCATCTTTGTTGTTTTGCTCTGTCGCAGCGTTTTCGTCATAGTGCTAATAGTGCTAAGCCCGCCCAATGTCCCTCTACAAACATAGAGCACTGTGATTGGCCCGGCATACACTTAGCAAAGCCAAGGGTAGACCTGCTGAGGCTACAATGGAGAGTGGTTAGACCAACATGCAGAGCAAAATCATTTGCTACTGCTACGGCTTGTCTAGATTTCTAAGCTATCAAAACAATGCAGCAAACCAGGAAGTACTCCCCGTCTTCGAAATAATGCCGCCAAAACAGTGGACAGAAGCAATATAATATTGTTTAATAAAGCCTTTCAGAGTAGCTAAAAGTAGATTGTGATGTAACGTCGCAATGCATTCTGGGAGGTAGCCCTAGACAAACAAGTGCATATCGTCACGGTAACAGGTGTTGTTTGGCCAGCGAGTCCTTTATTTTGCAGTTCATAACATTTACCACCATCCACTCCAGGATAAACCTATATTTTTATTGCAATACATCTCTGCATCTATTCAATAGCCACTCGTAGTGACACATTTTTACTTTGACCGTGACATTCGAGCCAGCGCTTCAGTTCTGGCAATCGATAATCAGCAGGGTTGCCATCAAGAAAAGCCCCTGGTCTTTCTTTCTTCATCAAAACAACCTTCTCCATTTTACATTTGCTCAGCTGTGAGATGCATCTAAATTTCAAATATATTTTCTGCCTTCACATTGACATCCAAGCAATCTCTGTGTGTGTTTTTCACTTGGTAAATGCGATCTGTTTCTCTAGCATTAGCACCCAGCAGCACTTGCACGGCTAAATTGTGACGTCAACTGTAAAGTAGGCTATTTGTCCAAACACATAAAAACCACGCAACAATTGTAGTTGGCTATTTTTAGCTTTTATTGGATCCAACAACCCAGAAGTTGCACCGACTCCCATTCAAACTGTACAATCTCCTATCCTTAACACTCGTGTCTGGACTTTGCACAATGCTAAGTACCAAGATGCCTTTAACGTATCTTTGTTCCTCAAATCTTAAAATTTTTGCTTCATCTTTGCACAACAAATTATAATAATGTTCAAACTTGCTGTACGGTTTGGTAATTAACTAAATAAGTTATAAAGACAAACTCACAATATACTTTCTTTTTACTATGACTTTAAATGCACAACTTAACTAAGTTGGTGTTTTCATTCCAAGTGATTGAGATTACATGTTGTTTACTTAAAGGATAAGCAGGAGCCTTATTTGTTTGCATTATAAATAGTGGAATGCTATTTCAAAATATATGATCAACTATTGAAACTCACTCAGCTATTCATTTATACCATTCTAATTTAAATGTGCACTGAGAAGCAATACTGTAAGATGATTTATCAGAGGCTACGGTGAAGGATATAATATCAAAGAGTTTTTCATCACTTCCCTCTGCCTTCAGTTGGCTCAGACTGTCTTGTGCATCATCACTCATCAGATATTGAGTGCAAACCTGCATTGACATGCAGTAATGCACTATATGCTGTCCATAATGCTGGCTGGAAGGGAAGGCTTACCTGTTAGTTTCTCTAAATTAGATTTGTATTGATTTTTAGCACTTCTTCTGGTTGTATCATCACACCAAGCCATGGCTGACTAGACTTTAAATATGAAAGGTAAAATACTCCAAAGCACGTGGCGTGTTTGGCATTTTCCATTTGATGACCTATTTTGGCAAGAGGCAAAGGATCAGTACTTTTTAAGTGGGTGGCATAATTGTACTAATTGTAAGTAAGTGGGCAGAATCATAATGCACTCTTGTGTTTCGGCTTACACAGCTTACATAACGTCCTTTGAAGCATGTGCACACGGTATGGGTGAAATGGTGTCTTCTGTGTTTCCTTTTCTGGAGCTTCTCCCTGCTGCTGATTAAAGTCCCAGTGTGAAACGTCCCTCCCAACAAGCAGAATTCTCGTCTGAAATAAAAAGGTCAACCTAGTCACTGTTCTAATAAAGGCAGATAAGCTGGAGTGAGTGTGAAAGACGGCAACAGATTCACATCAGTCAACTGTGGGAGCATCAAGTCTGCTGCCTTATTATTGCATTAGCGTTAAATATGATAGCATGTGCTGCACATGTAAAAAGAGCCATTTTCAGTCCGGTAAAGTTTGTAATGTTTCCAACACTTATCACCTTGCAAACCAAAAAAGACAAGATTAGATCAGTTGTTGTTGCCAAAATACCTATAATATCTGGGACTGGCAGGAGGATTCATAAACCTCAAACTTCTACATTTGGTCATGATGCAACCAGAAACTTCCAACACAAGGCAGCTCATATTTATGAAGTTAAATTAATGTGCTATTTTGTCACAAAGAAATTGATAGCTTATATTATAGTTGACTTTTGTTCTGTCTCTACCAGCCCAGCAAAGATGGAGACTGAAATATTCTTTTTGTAAAATAGCTCGGGTCCAGAAAGATAACTGGCAAGTGTCTGAACAGCTGTATTCAAGTCTAATGTTATTTATGTTTGACTGAGCCATGTAACATTTGAAAATGCATGACAACATACATAATCTAAAGCAGTGTTTGCAAACCCTGGTTCTCAAGGCACACTGCCCTGCATGTTTTAGATGTTTCCCCCCCTTAGATGATTGCAGACTAGCAAAAGCCAGTTGATCAGCCATCAATTGAAACCAGTTGTGCTGAAGTAGGGAAACGTTTAAAACATGCAGGGCAGTGTGCCTCGGGGAGCAAGGTTGCAAAAACACTGGTCTAAAACATTCCCTTGTTGCTTCCTCAGTCTTTCCACTAGGTCTGACCAGTTTGCCCCTAAGCATCCCTTCAGCATGATGCTGCCCCTACCATGTCTAACGGTGGTGATAGCATCTTGGATGAAATCCAAACAGTTCAATTTGATTTCTTTTGACTAGAGCACCCACATTTAGCAAACTGAAAAAATTGACTTTCGATTGCTTTATTTCAACAAGGGCTTGCTTATAAACCCTGAATTTGTGAAGTGCACAAATAATATACAGTTGTCCTGTCAACAGATTCTTCCACCTGAGCTGTGGATCTCTGCAGCTCCTCCTGATAATCCTTCTCTTTGCCGGGTCTGCAAGTTCAGGTGCAAGGCCATGTCCTGGTACTTATACTGTACCAGGTTGTGTGAGATGCTTAAAGTTTGGGGATATTGTTTCATCGCCTAACCCTACTTTAAATTCCTCCACAACTTCCTCCCTGACTTGTTTGCTGTGTTATTTGGTCGTAATATTCGTGTTTGTTCAGTAATGTGCTTTATGAAATTTCTGGGGCTTTCAGAGACCAGCTGTAATTATACAGATTAAATCTGATACTGGTTGACTCTGCTTGCTTATTAGGTGTCCTTGGGATGCAATTTGATTTCTTTAGAGGATCAAAGTGAGGGGTTTGATTACAAATGTACCTTAAACTTTTTTTTTTCAATCTTTAAAAACTTCAAAAACTATATTGCTTTTCCTATTCACTATAAAGTTATGCAGTACTCTGTGTTGGTCTGTCAAACACTAATCTGAATGAAATCCACTCGAATTTGTGATTGGTATGTCACAAAATGACAGAACTTTAAAGCTGAATGAATGCTTTTATTGGGCAATATGAAACAGAATAACAGTGGAGACAAATATAGCTTTGTGCAAAAAAGAACACAATGTATGCAGCAAACATTGATATGATGTTGCTGTTAATTGAGTAATTTGATGTAATTAGCCTCACTCTAAGAGTCAAAAATGAACAGCAAAGAACAATAATGGAAAAACATCTCGTCGCCTATATGCCACATAAAGTTCTCTAAATCTCTAAAAACATTAGAAAAAGCAGACATACACATATTTTTATTAACCTGTCATCCTTATCTGAAATCATGTGCTCCTTCTGTGAGCCACCTTCAGCTTGGCTCAGCAGTGTTTCATTACAATGTTTCATTTGCAGAAATCAAGAACTGCTCACATTTGCGACGCACGGTTGAGTATTTTACCGCTCAATAAAAGCAGAGAAGAAATCTCATTCTGTAAATTGTTTAGGCATTGATATTTTGTAGCTCCTATTTAAGTGCAATGTAACAATTCCTCTGAAGGGCATTTATTTTCCGGGGAACGAGATGTGATTTTTGCACCATTCTGGCCAAATTACAAATTCAAATGTCGCGCTTTGCAAGTTGTACTCTAATTTTTGGAATCCTGTTTATGCTCTTAATAAATGGTGAGTATGCATAATGAATGTTTTCATATTTTTGAGCTAAACTGAAACAAACAAGGAGGGGGGGGGGGTCTGAGTGGAAACACAGCAGCTTGAGCTACAGGGGTGCTTTATTTCATATAAATGGAATAAATGAAATTACATAGACTTTCTTGCATGGATATCACACAAAATACATTTGTTCCTATTTTGTCATATTACAACCACGAACTTTAATATAAGTTAATAGAATTTTATGTGACACATCAGCAGAAATTAGTTCATAGGAGTTGTCCTGTTAATAAATTGTCCAAGATAGGAGAAAATCATGCTTATTTAAGCATGAACTAAAACTTAACGGGAGTGTACTTAAGGTGTCAGTGATATGCTCAGATTACACAGCTCTTATTCACCCATGGCAGATCTGTAATTATAGTGAATACTGTCTAAAGTGCAACCCCTGAGACCTGGCAGATCCACAATGTGGGACTCAATTTAATCAGCAGGAGGTCACAAATGGATGATTGTCGTCTCATAATCGAGTTTATAAATAACTAATCGTGCACAGCCACGAAAAGAGGTGTACGTTATTTGACATTCTGGAAGCTGTTGTATCTTGTGTTGTATCAGTTATTTAAAAGCAATCAGTGTTTTGTACCAACTGCAGAACAGCCTAGTATTTCTAAAGGTACAGTTGTTCCGAAAATTCTTGATATCCTTTTTAGATTTACAATATTCCTTCCATATTACCAACATCTTTCTTATGACTGGAAGTAATATTATTGATTTGGAGTCACCAAGCCAGAGTGCGAACCTTAATCTGTGGGTGAGACTTTCCAGCCTCAAACATTGGGAGCTCATCACCAAAGATAAATTGCCAATATAGCAGCAAAAACATGCAAAATGCTGGCCAGCAATTATAGGAAAAGGGTGGTTGCTGGAATTAATTATGAAAAAAGTATAATTTTCAACATTCTCCTTTTTGTAAATGAAATTCTTTTCTCCCCAAAACATTGCCTTTTCATGTTGTTTTAGTAGCTTTTTAAGAGATTCCATGTCATAAGTTTGAGCCATAGTTTATGTAAATTTGAAATGAAAAAATCAAATCAAAAATGATGGTCTCATTTTGCTCCAACTTTTGCTCGTTCTGGCTCATAATACACAGGAGCACTTTTATAACACCTGATAACATTTTTATTAATATATAAAGTTTACATATGTTTTAAATGGTATGTTACTTTACTTTAAAGAAAATATGTTAGCATTGTTTAGGAATGATTTGCTTATAATAATACAGTCAAATCGTCCGTTTGAAGAAAACCATATTGTAACGATTTACATTTTTTATTACATAGGAAAACCTCTGCCCTGTAAAAAACGTTATTGAAATACATCCGTAGAACAGTTAATGGCATCATTCAAACCATGGGAAATATCTTTAAAATGGTAAAAATACAGTTAATACAGTTATAGGTACATCTTGGTGTGAAATTTCATGAAATGCTTCTTAGACATGCTTTGTCACTTTACTTAAAAATGTTTAGTGGTGCAATGGACATCAGGCAATGTTTGACTTGAATGAATAAAGTTGTACAGTATAAAACACTGCTGTCAGGCAAAGCAAGGCAATTTTCTTTGTATAGCACACTTTCTACAACAAGGTGATTCAAGGTGTTTTACATGATTAAGAAGTAAAATCAAAATAGCAGTAAAACACAGACAAATCATATAAAGTAAAAACAGCAATAAAGCAAGAAGCATACACAGATACATCAAGGCATTACAAACCATATAAAGTAAAAACAGCAAGAAGCATACACAAAACGTTATACATTACTCAAAGGCAGCTCTAAACAGATATGTTTTTAGTTGTGATTTGAAAGAACTCAGTGTTTCAGCAGCTTTGCAGTTTTCTGGAAGTTTGTTCCAGATTAGAGGAGCATAGAAACTGAAAGCTGCTTCTCAGTGTTTGGTTCTAACTCTAGGGATGTTGAGTAGACTGGAATCAGAGGACCTGAGTGGTCTGGTGGGTTGGGTTTACTTCATAATGAAGAAGTAAAACTTGGAATATTTTGAAAATATGTTTTCTTGACCAAATTTGAGTAGTTGCAGAATCACCCAGATATACCTCACTTGATGCAGTCTTTAATACTAGTACCTGCTACAGATGACAATCTTTTATTGCAGTCTAACGAAGTGTTTGGGTACTGCTAGCATGTTTACTCTCATTGATAATTTGGCTTTGTTTTAAAATCCACACATAATGCACTTTGATCCAACTAAAAAACTTTTTGGATCAAACAAATATGCACTTGGAGACACAGAACACTCGTAAGGTTTGATAGTTCTTATCTGTTATGTGACAGATTATTAATCATACAACAAAACGCGAAGTAAACTATGCATTTAATAAACTTTAGGTGAATACCAATGACTATTTGAAAACTTTATTTAACACTAAAAGTTTGTTTTTTATTATGATTCAGTTTAAAGAATTACTTGGAACCTAAATGACATTTCTATTATGTTTCCTTTTAGGCCAAACAAAGCTAAAATATTAGAGAATAGGTCATTAATAACATGTTTTAGACACATTAAAAACTTATAGAACACCTAAATTTGTAGGATTAATAAAATAACGTGCCCATTCTTTAATCAAGTTATGCTGGAGCTGTTCGCAGCCGAGTGTGAAGCGGCTGGGATGAGAATCAGCACCTCCAAATCCGAGGCCATGGTCTTGAGCCGGAAAAGGGTGGGGTGCCTCCTCCGGGTCAGGGATGGGGTCCTTCCCCAAGTGGAGGAGTTTAAGTATCTGGGGGTCTTGTTCACGAATGAGGGAAAAATGGAGCGGGAGATCGATAGACGGATTGGTGGGGCATCTGCAGTTATGCGGGCGCTCTACCGGTCTGTCGTGGTGAAGAGAGAGCTGAGCCAAAAGGCGAAGCTCTCGATTTACCGGTCGATCTACGTTCCTACCCTCATCTATGGTCACGAACTCTGGGTGGTGACCGAAAGAACGAGATCACGGATACAAGCGGCTGAAATGAGTTTCCTCCGCAGAGTGTCTGGGCTCTCCCTTAGAGATAGGGTGAGAAGCTCAGTCATCCGGAGGGGGCTCAGAGTAGAGCCGCTGCTTCTCCACATCGAGAGGAGTCAGTTGAGGTGGCTCGGGCATCTGGTCAGGATGCCTCCTGGACGCCTCCCTGGTGAGGTGTTTCAGGCACGTCCCACCGGGAGGAGGCCCAGGGGAAGGCCCAGGACACGCTGGAGGGACTATGTTTCTCGGCTGGCCTGGGAGCGCCTTGGGGTTCCTCCCGAGGAGCTGGAACAAGTGGCTGGGGAGAGGGAAGTCTGGGTCTCTTTGCTTAGGCTGCTGCCCCCGCGACCCGACCCCGGATAAGCGGAAGAAAATGGATGGATGGATGGATGCAAGAGGTGCACAAAGATACACGGGCATTAAATCACAGATATTAAGGGATTCGGATACCCATCAATTAAAAATGCCAGAATGAGGACATAAATATGTAACAGGCCTTGTTATAACACGAGCACATAAATTTAATTTAGTAAAACTTTGACAATAAATAAAAAAGGCTCAAAGACATCATCAAAACTAAAAGAATTCCCTAATTTAAAAACAATCTAACAGCAAATATTTGCTTTGCAGATACCCTATTAAAACTGGTGACACCAATTTTGTCTTCCATCAAACTAATTTGCTTTATCTATGTAAATCTGATAGGATTGTCTTAAGATGTTTGTGAAGTGAAGATCCATGCGTTGGCTGATGACGTTCCAAAGTGACAATCCGAATGTTTTTGCTTGCAGTGTTTCCGTACTGATCAATAGAAAAAGGAAGGTTCTTAACTGATTGTATCATCCAGTTAAATATAACTTTGGAATAAAAAAAATATAGAATGAAATGAGCCCCAATGCCACTTTAATCTTATAATAGAATAAAAGTATTTTAAATACACTGTTGTCTTAAATACACATAGAAGTCGCAATAATTGAGCGAGAGCCTTTTTCCTTCTGCACTCACAAATAATGTTTATATAGTTCATATTTTCCCAAGCTGAACACTGATAAAATAGAAATTTTAATTATCTGTCCTGATCCCTGAGCTCCTCATCTTTTTTTATGCCAGTATCCAAGATATTTGCTGCGCCTTTTGATTCTTCTTTGCATTTCAATCAGCCTATTACTGAACTGCTTCAGTCGGGCTGCTTTCAGCACTTGAATATTGCTGAGATCAGATCCAATGTGTCATTTCAGGACACTGAAAGTTATTCACTCTTTTGTCACATCCCATTATTATTTGTGGGATTCATCTTCGCTTGTCTTCTGTCTCAAGATATGAATTATACGTTACAACTTTGTCTCTGCAGCTGGGGTTGCGTGGCTCGGTTAACTATAATCTTACAAGCCTTTTAGTACTGCGGCTTTTTGGTGTAGTCTCTGCACACTAAAAGACAAACTCATCAGAAGTGTGCTATAAAGCTGCGGAGGAGCATGGAAAAGAATAAAAATACCCTAGTCACCCATAACAATTGTTAATCTGTCTATTAAAAAAAATTAGTAGAATACCATTTTTCTTGTTAGGGGTCACTGACAAAGCAGCTATAAGTATTACATCAAAGTACCCAAAATAAATTGATGGATGTGATACAATTATGTGTATAATAGTATAAAATTATGAAAAATGCTTACATTTGTCAGTGTGGTTAGTTCTAAGGTCCTGGTTATATGTTTTGGGATTTTTTTCAACTGGTATTTCATTTGCTGTTTATGGAAAAATCTACATTTCACATCCATATTACATAGTTTTGTATTAGATATACCAGAGAAATGGCAAAGCATAGTCTAGTCGATCCTGATGTCCAGTAGGTTAGCCTCATGTCAGCTTTTGCTCCTGTTTAAGCCTTAAAACCCTTAATCATGCTTAGAATAAATGTTTTATACCAGAAAAACGCATACGACTTGTAATTTACTTCACCTCAATTCATGATGAAAAGTGTTTAAAAAAATTAATTACTCCTTGAGTACTTTTTTTCAATAATCTGGTGATGGATTGAATAAACTTACACTGAATGATGCCTTTAGCTTGTGGTAATTGTGTTAAAGCAAGGCTTTGTATAGTTTTAATTGGACTGGAAATATAGTTAGGTAATATAAGACCCTTTTAATTCACAAGAGAGAAAAAGGCTTTTATATACAAATGTAACCTGGGATGAATTAGGGTCCAGATTAATTTAGTGTTACAATAACTGTGATAGAGACAACCTCATCACATGGGCTGATGCAATCTGAAAGATAATTATGTCGCTTTAGTCAGAAACCAACGTTAATTTCGACATAAATAAAGCAGCAATTGCAAGAAAAAAATGAAACTATTTTAATTGCCACATTCTCTCTGCTTCTTTTGGTTTACTAAACAGCAGTTTAGTTTCGATATTTTCAGTCTGTGCTTTTGTTCACTTTGGAAACGTCCTCCTTATTCTCTCAATCATTCAAAGGTTTCAACCCAAGACTGTCAGTTGGCCCTTACCAATCAGTTGAACCTCCATGCATATTGATTGTTTTCTGACTCAGAGACTTGCCACAATATTCTCCCTTTCTTGTTTTTATTTTTTTTTTTTTTATCTAGTTTTGTAGTCTGACCCCTTCTACTTGACATTCCCCAACTTCAGCTGAACTATTACAGTAAAATATTGATCTTTATTTAATAAATTGAAATGTTCTACAGTTTACTTACAGTTACATATTTATCTTTTTTTTTTAAAGCGGTTACAGACAATGGATCCCACTTAAAGTAATCAATGCCATAGAGGGGAAGTACAGATTCAACTTCAAGGATTAATATTTGTTTCATTTTGTGAGTGTTGCACTAAATAGGATTCTTCTCAGCATACTGCAAAATACAGCTGAAGACACAGTCTACTTTTTTAGTCATAGTTTGCAGAGATTACACAGCTACCATAATATGTGCAACAATCTAAATGTTGCATGCTTTTACAACGTTCCTTTGCTTGGTTGCTCAAGCACGATGCTGAAGCAGCTTTCTAATTAATCGCACTATACTGCCTTGTTATGTTAATGACTGCCTAATTAGTTGCTGCGGTGGTTGTAGAGTCTTAACGCTTCTATAGACTGAGGCAGAATTTAAATAAACATGAGAAATTCATGTTTAACAAGTATCGATAGACTATAGGAAAAAAGAACGTCAATACCACCAACAGTAAGGCTGTGGTGTTTTTTTTGTGTGCATTTTTAAACCTTCAACCACTCAAACCTGGACCTATTTTATCTTGCAGCTCAAATGATGCCAACATTGAGATTATAGTCATAATTTACTTCTTAATTGCAAATTCAATACTTTCCCAATTCTGGAATCAATAAAATATGCATTCTCTTAACCTGTTGCACCACTTCGCAGCCAAGAGTGGAGGTCACAGAGGACAGTTGGCAAGTAGGTGCATGGGGGGCACAAGCAACGCTCTGTTGAAGCCAGTGGAGCTGCTGTTACAAATTTAGGTGTACAGTATATGCAATATTTGTTCATGTCTCAACTGGTGGCATCAGCAATTCAACATGCTTGGAAAACAACCCTTAGTTGATGCAGATTTGCTGTGTTGAAATCAAGGTGACCCAAGACAGAAAGACTAGATTATTGCAAATTTTATGGTAGCTGTGTAATCTCTGCAAACCGAAGATTTATTTTATCAGCTTCGCCAAGAGGTAATGCAGCAACATAACTCAAAAAGTGATGGATGGATTTAGATGAAAATGTCCGCAATGGGACCAGGAACGACAGCTTAAATTTGTGGGTTGATCCGACATGGTTCCTATCTGCAGGATTCATCGGGCGGGGCGGGATATACCCTTGACAGGTCACCAGTCTATCACATGGCAACATAGAGACACACAGGACAAACAACCAGGCGCTCACATACTCATACCTAAGGCCATTTTAGAGAGACCAATTAACCTAACAGTCATGTTTTTGGACTATGGGCGGAAGTTGGAGTACCCAGAGAGAAACCACACATGCACAGGGAGAACATGCAAACTCCACGCTGAAAGACCCCAGGCCAGGATTCGAGCCTGGGCCTTCTTGCTGCAAGGCCCCAGTGCTACCAACTGTGCAGCCGAAACTCATATTAAAATATATTTGTTAGATATTAATTGAAAAATTGCAAAACCTTTCTTTATTGTAATTTTGATGACTATGGCACATGAAATATCATAAAACTGGATTTTTGTTTAAAAAAGAAATTACGTTGGAAACTGTCCCACCCCTAATGATGTTATCTCTAAACACCTGCAAATATTTCCTGAGCCTCTAAATGGTCACTCAGTCTGGATCAGTTGGCAACACAATCATGGGGAAGACTGCTGACTGGACAGATGTACAGAAGACACCATGACAACCTCCACAAGGAGGGTAAGCCACAAACAATCATTACTACAGAAGGTTGCTGTTCAGAGTGCTGTATCCAAACATAGTCATAGAAAGTTAAATGGAAGGAAAATATGTGATTGGAAAAAAAAAGTAACCTCAGCCATGAGAGGCTGATCAAGCAAAATCTGTTCAAGAATTCGGGGAAAACTTCACAAGCTACATGGAGCCAGTGTAGTAACTTCAGAACTTTAGATAAGCAAAAAAACTGCAAAACAACAAGATACAATGAAACTATGAAATGTTATTGTCACATGCATATGGCTATGAGTTTAAAATTGAAGTGAAAGTGTGTCTGTTCCTCAGTTCCACAGTCTTTCCCAGAACAGAACCAGCCTTCTTTATCAGGTATCAAGTCCCTGGCTCTGAGTCTGCTCCCCTATCAGACAATGGTTGAAGAGATTTCACTCTCCACATCAGACTGATAGAAGAACCTTGAAGGACCTAAGCTTCCTCAGGAAGTCCAGTCTGCTCTGTCCCTTCTCGTAGGCGGCTTCACTGTTGAGTCTCCAGTCCAGTCTGTTGTCCAGGTGAACTCCATGGTATTTATAGTGGGTGTCAGTATGGACTGTGCCTGTGGAAATTCACCTCCGGCTCCTTGGTTTTCCCAATGTTAATTACTGCAATGTAATGAATGAATGTGAATAAAACGATCATACGCAGATCCTTCTGTTCAGTTTATTATTACCACTTGGGGACCTTTAAGAACCCCTGTCTAAACTATCACCTTTATGAAAATAAACATTTACACAAAAGCACGTTTGGTACGCCACATCAAAGCCAGGATGATACAGTTTTTGACACCGGCAGCGGCAACAACAGAAGCTGTTCAAGGGCGGAAATGATGTCAACCTAACCTCTTTCACACGATGCCAATCATGTTCCAGGTAGCCAATGGGCTCTAAGCCCCGCCCCCACGTAAAATTATGTTCAACTCCGAAAACAGAAAGTCTGAATTAAAGGCTTTAAATATTTCACTCTGTGTAATTTCACTTTCTGAAATGAGTGAAACATAATATTAGGCCTTTTCTACGATATTTTGATTTATTTGAGCTGTACTTTCATGTAAAGTGTAGGTGGATACACCAAAAATGTAAATACATGTTCAAGTTAAAAAAGCATTTTTAAAAGGTGACGTTTTTGTTGTTTGGTGCAGAGAGGAAATGTCAGCCTAAATTCATGTAGCTTTTTATTTGTGTTCTGTGAGGCCCGTTGATTTTATTTCTTTATATCAAGGCGTCTGCTTGGAAAAATGAGAAAAGTTTCATCTTTATTACTCACATATCTTTGTATGCCTTAGTAGCACTTTGCAAATCACCCACTTCTTGGCATCTCTCAATTTCCATAATTCCCCCTCTCTGATCTTTTTCCACCTTGCCACAATCCTCCCCTCTGCACTATCCTTCCCTTACCAACTCCTAAACCACCTTCCTACCCCATCTTGGCCTTGTCCCCCCCCCCTCCTCCCAACCGCTTCATTTAGAGGTTTGGTGTGGCTCCGATTTCTTTAAATAACTCATGTTGCCTGCAGCAGGTTGAAGCTGCAGTGCGATTCTGCTAATAACTGACAGCGAGGAAATGTGAATATTGAGTTGAAAACAGCGCAGACGAGATGTAACGTGTTTTCTGCAGCGAAGAGAAAAAAAAAAAAAAAAAAAAGACATTCGAAGAAAGATGGCTTCAAAGGTGCGTTTGTGTTTTGTGTTCCACCAGGCCGATGCTAAATACATTCCTGTGGTCTCATCTTGTTTCTCATTCACTTCGTTTTACTCCTTTTCCTGTTCAGCCAGTGTGAAAATCAGTCACAATAATGGATTGCAAAGTCCTAGTAATTTTGAACATTACTAATGAATCATTGCCTTGCATAATGAATACCAGCTAATGCACATTTTCTGTTAATTCTACACAAAGGTTTAAAAATGCTCTACTGTTATGGATCACAGTGGAGCTATGTGCATATTCTTAGCATACTTTATGCATATTTTCTCAGTGGAAGTCTTGAAATGGAACCAAAAGAGGAGGTGGAGGGGGTAGAAGGCAAACCAAGTGTGATGCCTTTGTTTATTGTTCTTTCTCCCGCTTAGGAGCTTGGCTTGGTACAACATCGCCTTATCATCATGGGCTCTGATGTATCAGCTAAAAAAATCTGCTCAGTTTATCAGAAAATGTGAGTCTGGCTCGATTCCTAGATAGTGTCTTCAGTTTCTATATTTGTGTTTGTTCTGCTGAGATAAAACATGTTTTTCAGACCCAGGTTAACCAGTTTTTCTGTTATCTTGAGTTACATGAATTGGCAAACTGTATCTTAACACTCCCCAAACCACTAAGATATGTTGCTTATTGGGGTAGTTTCACAACAATTTGTTTTTATTAGATAACAGAAAGCCTTAATCTCTGCTGTATATTTTAATTAAACAATCTGCCTCATTTTTTTGATGGGTACACTGTGGTCCCAAAGATTTGGAGATGGGGATAGTTTACAAAAACTATGATTTAAACCATCCTCATTTGGAACGAAGAGGCTCAAAATGTGCCAAGAAAATATGATTTACACCATTACACCACCACCACCACCTGCGTGAATTCGTTTTCATGTTGTTCCATGTTCTGACCCCACTATCTGATTATACTCATGTCTTCTGCTGCTTGTAGTCCATCTGGCTCATGTTTCAATGTATTCAAAGATCTATTCCACACTTATGTGTTGTAATGAGTGATCATTTGAGCTTCTGTTTCTTTCTATTAACCATTTTTTTTTGCTGCATTTTTGTTTCAACCAATAAGGGTTTTTCTATTGCCGATGCCGATATGTAAAGTTCATAGTTAGCAAATGGCAGAAATGTGCTTCTGATTTATTTATTTTTTTGTGACAATTTTTATGGCCAATATCTAAAGTTTGTTTTGCCAAAATCTATTAACAACAACAGCAGTAGATGTCCAACATTTCTCAGCTTAAAAATGTTCTGAACACTGAATTTAACCAACTCTTGAATCTTAATTTTGTGCAATGCAGAGTATTACATTACAGCAAAGTTAATCAAACAAATCAATAAACTGATCAAGTATAAAATATACAAAACAGGTAAATAAAAAGAAATGCTCGATTTGAATTTTGTTGAGCCATATTTATAGCAAGGTTCAAACTAGTTGTGTTGTGGCTTTTGCTTTTTGTTGACCCTTTTGGGCCAAAGTAGTGTCAGCTATTAGTCAATGGGAGAGAACACTGGCTGTTTTCATTTAGCAGAGCCATATTTTTTTTTGACGTGTGTTACTCATAGGTCTCAGCAAGATAACGGAGTCTGTGGCATTTTATTGTTTGTATGGTAAAACCTATGTAAATTTGACCAAATAATGTATATGGGACTATTCCTAATGCATATATTATTTCAGTTCTGTTTTCTAACACAATAGCATAAGATATAGATAGGTAAAGATAACACTGAGGGTACCATCTTGTTTATTAGGGCACTTGAGACTAATATGTAAATAATCTATTAATGTTTTAACATTAAACAGAGTACGTTGGTTCAGATCTGGTTCAACAAAAGTGCAATAGGTGAAATTAATGTAAATGAGGGACTGTAAGGCTAAATGTGCATCAAATACTTAAAGAACAAGATTGAGACAAAAAGATTGTGAGAGATACAGCGGAGCAGGTTGTGTTAAAGCAGACTGTTTATAAAGAATGTAAATATCCTGCATTTGTATAGCACTTTTTCATTAGGTTCACAAAGATCGTCAAAAGTACTGAACACATAGTGTCATGAAAAAGTGATAAATAATGCTTGCTTTTATTACGATAGGCATGCTATTAGAAACCAATGCCTTGATTTGACGCCCTTGGCGATGACAACTGCCATGAAGAGTTTGACTTTTTCTTTCTAAGAGTGAGAAAACGGCAAAAACAGAAAATAATCTGTGAGGAGGTAAAGACTTTTCATGGCAAAGTAGCTCAATTTGTCAACACTATAAACCAGTCAATAGTCTGGCAAACAGCATCCCAAGATGCAACGCCTTGAATGTTTGTTTACACTTTTCTCATGGCTAAAAACATAACTTTAGACCTAAAAATGGGAAGGTTGCTGCATTAAAAAGGGTGAACCCAAACAGACTTCAAACGGCGAGCACCCTCTTACAGAGTGTGTGTTTTGAATACCAAATGATTCACAAGCATGTTCATTTTATAATTTAACCGCTACACGTCTTGTCTTTTGCTTGGTTTATTGACGCCGCACTCCATTTGCTTGTCTGTCCGCGAGCAAAGACGGCAATTTTTCTGTGTGAAATTGCACACTGACAGTTCTGCTGATGACCTCCGATCACAATGAAAATGGGATTTAGGGGGCTGTTGAGACGGAAGGCTCTGAGTGACCGGCGAAGCGTGGGCCTCTAACATCAGTCACCATAAACACCGTCTTCAGCAAGGACCCTGATAAGTCATGTCATCTGCTCTCCATCACAATGCATAGTTACGGCTTTAAACGGAAACTTCTTGATGACAAGGATGTACTCTGCTATCCACAGAATTTCCTTTTATGTACAAAGGTGAAATAATGCCATAACCAGCTGTTTTCTGAGCCAATTAGCTTACCTCTTACACATTGCTTCTGATTTAAACAGTAATGCATCTACAAGCCTCTTTTATTAGAGTCAGAAAAGACAAAATTCTGTTTTTGGGATTTGTAGCAGTTGTAACTTTTTACCTCAAATAGATTTAGGAATTAATGATCTACAAAATGTTTTCTTACCACTCCGCATAGACGTGATCAGCTTGCAACTCTTTTCTAATTAAGTCTCACTCTATTTTCGGAGTCTTTTTTTTTTCTCAACTTGGCAGCCACTTTAATCACATCGCCGGCAGCTGTTGACCCAGCTCCATGGCCCTCTGACGACCTCTGACAGGTGCTAATTTGTTATTGTTACTTCCCACAAACAGCGTCACCTGCAGGCATGATTGGCACGGCCACATGTCAGCCCATCTGTCATCAGAGTCCTCAGCTGATTGAAGTAGTTCATTTCAATGATTGAGTAGAAGGGGATTCATCCTTCATGTAAATAATGGCATGGTATTTTGTGATTGTTTTTTTTTGTTTTTTTGTAGGCCTGCACAGGGGTGGAGATGCTAGCACCGTTGCTTACAAGAAGGTCCTGATTTCGAATCCTGATCTGGGGTCTTTCTGCATGGAGTTTGCATGTTCTTTGGAGAACTCTTTCTGGGTATTGTGCCTTCCTCCCACAGTCCAAAACCACAGCTTTTACTCTAAATTGCCCTGAGTGTGAGTGTGCACAATTTGTCCTGTGTGTCTCTGTCTAGCCCTGTGATGGACTGGCAACCCCTCCTTTCGCCCAATAGCCACTGGATGAATGGATGGATTTTCTGTAGAAATCGATTCCTTATTCATGTATGACCAGTTGTCATAGCCATAAGATTTCATTGAATTTTCCATTACAAATCATGTCTCATTGATTAATTTTTTTTCAATCAGTTTATCCTCAAAATTGTTTCATTTCATTTGACACTGTTATTGGAAATCAAAGTAAATCATTGAATTTTAACTAATTATACATAGAATCAGCAAATAACATGTTAGTAACCAAATTAAATTTTTTTTACAATTAATTGTAGTAAAGAAACCAAACTTAAACCAGCACAAAGTCTTACTTTTTAAAGGGAATTCCTAAAGGGAACTAAAACATGAACTTTCAGATTGTCGTTTGCAGATTAAAGGTTTAAATTTATTAAATGTGTTGATCTCCACAGGGTAAACTCAATGTATAGTTTGAAGATTTGGGGATCTGATTTAATTTCGAGGAAAGTCTGAGGGGAGAAATTTTAAAACTGAGGTCCTGCAGGTTTAGGTGGACGAGAACAGAAAAGGAAACCAACTTTGTTTTCCAGCCTGACTCTCTTTCGGCTGGAGGGATCATCAGCTTTGGCTTCAGAGCTCTTCTCTCTGCGCAGGGAGGTCATTTTGACGCCAGGGGGCTGTTGGTTGCTGCCTGACGGCTCCTCTCTCTGAAATTCAGAATCCAGTAGGGACTGTGCAAAGGTAAAATTGTTGGATACGGATTCAAGTCTCTACCACAGATGCATGGTGGCAAAAACCAACAAAAAAACTTTCTGGCAAAAATTCATAGGAATTAAAAGATAAACAAATAAGCCAGAGTGATATAAACAGACAGGGTGACTCGGGAAGTCACTCTGATTTCTTTACTTATTTTTGAATAATTCGATGAATTATTGATTAATGAACATAAAGTATTCAAAACTGGGAAATAAGTGGTAAACTATGTACAGAACGCAATAAAGGTTTACAAAACTTTAGAAATGCCGAAGTATAGCATAACATTTTAAGTTGTGGAGCTTATTGGATTTTAGATATTTAGAATGTCAGAAACCATCACATACTGATACCTACCCTGGCTCATGAATTCCCTCATTGCAGAAAGTGAATATGATTAGATGAATGGCAACTTAAAACTGCCATATGGCAGTTTAATGATGTCCTATTATATGCATATAATAAGACATTGTAAACAATAGTCTAAGTTTTACATTTTTTGCAACCACCTTCACAAGCAATAAGTCAAACAAGCTGTATCATTTGTGAACTTACCAGTCTTGGACATTGTTGTTAAAGAGGTTTGGTCCCCTTTCAGCTCTGTGTGGTCCATAGTAAGACAATGAGTCGTTTTCTTGTTCTCACAATCAAGTATTGCTCCTTAAATGGTCTGTTTAGTTTTGCCAAACATTTTCCCTTTGTCTTGAAGGCTCATCGGATACTGTTCCCGACATTTGCTGTTTCTTTGGACTAAGCTTCCCTGTTCTTTTCAGAGATGAGATGTACTTACTCAGCGTTTGTCCTAATTTTACATTCATGAACTGTAACATTCAATATACCATTTGTGACCTGGTGAGACTTTTTTTTTTTTTCGAAGTGCCAGGGACACTGAGACAGAAAATAAAGGGGAAGAAAGAAAGTAGATAAAGAGAGGAAGGAAAAAAAGGTTAAGAGGGAGAGGGTAAGCTAAAGATACAAGAAAGGAACGGGAACAAAGAAAACACAAGAACGACCTGGTGAGTCTTGAGTTGCAGATCTTGGATATTCTTTGATTTATTTTGTGAAATAAAGTGTTGTGGTCTGACGTCGTACTGAACTGCAGGAAACTTTTTTTCTGCCCTAAAACCATCTCTAAAATGGCAGCGCAGCAAACTACAATAAGAAATTAAAATTGTTAAATAAAAAATAAATAACATTTTTTTTTTATTGTATAAAAACATTAATGCTTGCCAATGACCATTGCACATACCCTTTCATGAATTAGAATATTATTGAAAAGTTAATTTATTTTAGTAACTAAATTCACTAATTGAGACACATAGACAATTGTAAACATAATTATGTTCTCAAGCCTTTCGATCCGTTGATTATGATGTTTTTCTGCTTACAGCTATGGAAAACATGACATTCAAGATTTGAATATTAAATCAGAACATTAAAAAATATATATTTAAAACAGAAATGTGGGCTTAATGAAAAGCATGTTTAATAGCTTCAAATGGTACCTTTGATCTCACAAACATCAGAACAAATTCTAATTGATTAAATTTGACTGTATATGTGATTATCATAATTTCTTATGGCTTTGCTGAACAATACAAATGTATCCTAAGTAATTTAAATACCACTTCAGAAGATTAATTAAAACAAATGGTTGATATGCATCAAGGAGACCTCCATGATTTATCAACATGAAAGAAAACAGCACAAAAGCTCCATCTCATATTTGTCCAAAACATCTTGATGAACCAAACATTTTGGCGCAGTTTTCTGTGAACTGACAAGACAAAAGTGGAACTTTCCGAAAGTTGAGCATCATTCACATCTTGTGGAAAACTAGCATTGGTTTTCCGAAAAAGAGGATCACACCAACAATCAAAGTGGCTTTAGTGGGATTGTCTGGTCCTGCTTTGCTTACTTAGGACCTACAGAACGTACTGTGATTGATTAAAATGTGTATTACATTTGACTAGCAGAAAAGTCTAATGGAGAATGTCACTCCACCAGTTATTGGCTTTAAGCTTTAGCGGACATTGGTTTTGCAACAAGACAATGATCCAAAGCACACTTCCAACTCTACCTCTGAATGACCAGTTTATTTGAATAGAACAGTTTGCCTTTCCTTTACAAGCTGACTGAGCACCATCTTCAGCTGGGTAAATGCCTGAAAAAAATGTCTTGAGTAAAACAGTCCTACCCTCTGTAACAGTGATGCATCTTAGGGTAACATGGGCAAACAGATGTTTTCAAAAATGAAACTAATGCAAACTATGCACTAACAGCAAGTAACACTTGTGTTACTCATCAGGACTCAGCTTGAAAGCAGTTATTTCTAGTGCATTGCAAAGTCAACTGGATTCTATTCTTTTTCTTGTGCCAACACCATAAATACCTAATGTGGCATGCATTTCTGCACAAAAAAAAAGTGTTCCCATGAAAATACCATTGCTCTCATATTTTTGCCATTAATGTATGAACTATAAAATGCATGTATGGCTTATATTTTATATCTCCTGCATTAATTAACAAACTCATAGCATCAGCACAAACAGATCTGTATCTTTTTAAGTCTTTGCTCCACTCGAGGCTAGTTAAAATATAAATGGGTTTGAAAAAATAAGCAAAGACTGCCCTCTGTTTGGTGCTATGAAATTTTCATGCCATGTGGTTGACCAACATTCCTATTTTTATCCTAGGACAATTCCCTGAAGGAGAGCAGGTCAGCCGCGGCTCTAATAATATCATTTTCTCTGACAGATTGTGCTGTGTTTTGTCTTGCAAGAAAAAGGTGTGGAGCTGTCACACAAGGTCTTCCTTTAATGATGTTTTACTACGAGGCTTTATTCTCAGCTTTGGCCACGTGCATGTCACACACCATCTTGGTCATGATTCTGTTTCTGGATCTCCATGGTTGTTCTGACCGCTCACTTCTTGGATCACAGCTTGAATATGCTCATCAAGACTACAGTTTTGCATCCTATCAACTCTAGGACACTGCCAGAAACCATGTTATTTCCTTAAAAATCATATTTGTGTTAATATAACAGTGTCCTACACTTTATTACAGTACGTTAGATGAGAGAGAACAAAAACAGAGCGCTGTACATTTTTTAGAGTGCAAAGTCATTAATCGAAGCTGCCTCACCAGCTCCAAATAGTGCAATAAAAGCAAATGCTGTATTTACTTTATAGCCATAAGCACATTTTTACAGCATACAAGCATTTTCTTTTTTTGTGTGAAATTACCCCCCTCAGATGACTTCTAATTTTAGGCTGTTATTGAATCACATAAATCAAGCTATAGTCACTTACATTTTTAAATTGTCAAACTAGTTGCAGTATTTACTTTACTTTTAGGATATTTAAATAAGCAAAATGAGAGAAAAGTAAATTGATTTTTACAAAATATACAACCTAAAGCACAATTTATAAAATTGATGTGCATGTTAGAATGCTTTTGGCTTATTATCACAAAAGTTTTATGTTTAGAGATTTCTGATTAGGCCTATTAATTTCATTATGGTATTCAGTTTGTTCATACTGATGTCTACAAAATGATATACTTTTCTACTTCTATACAAAAAAGCATTGGCTATCTATGATAGCATTGTTTTGTTACTGCCTCTTTAAGATGCTATACCCAAAAGGCTTGTTTCATTTCTAATTGGCCAGCTGTTACCTAAAACCAGCAAATCTTACCTTTAGTTCATTTAGTTCAAGACAAGGCAGGGCAAGGCAAGACAAGGCAAGGCGATTTTATTTGTATAGCACACTTTCAACAACGGGGTAATTCAAGGTGCTTTACATGATTTGGTGATATAGAAAAACCTAGAATATAACAATTGGAAATCAATAGTAACAATTTAGCATGAAACACACACAACGCATGCTACATTATATACAGTGTACACACCATCTACAAAGTTTGGCTTTCAATGGGAGCGAATGTAAAAGTGGTAAAATCTTCTTGATGTCAGATGTCCGAAAACACTTTTGGCCCTTTCCACTTGCACTTACTCAGCGCAGCCCCACTCAGCTCCACATGGTTACAAGGGTTTTCCTCAAGTAACGGTTACATGGTCCTAGCCCCTTTTTTAGAACCTACTTTCCTGGGTTTAATAAGGTGTGGAGTTGGGTTTAAAACACAATATCAGAAGATTGTCGGTCACTTATCGGCTAGGTGGTGGAGTCACTGGTTGTGTCACAAGAGAAACACCCTTACAATAATCCAACCCATCATTTGTTGAAAACCTACAACAGCGACTGAGCGTATTTGACATTTTTATGTAAAATAGCAGACTCAACATGGCTACAATCACTTCCATTGTTGTTTGTGTGTGTTTTTGACTCTGGGACCGCCCAACTATATAACGACCTCACATATAAAGGTGTTACTGAATTGTAATGGAAAACCACCTGAACTATGTAGAGTTGAGGCGAGTCAAGCTGTGCTGCTAGGTGCTAATGGAAAAGGGCAAATCTTTAGCTTGAGAGGAATATTCGGAAAATTTCACAACATTTGCAGTGAAATATGTCCAAAAAGAACAAGACAAAACTGAAAAAGCAAAACAGAATTTGGGGCCACATGGGGTTTTATACAGCCAACATGCAGATGATTGGTAAAAACCTTTAAATTCACCTGGAAAATATTTTTCAGACTAATACAAGCATTTTCTGCAACGAAATTCCACCAAAATGCTTGGTATCTTCTCCATCTCTCATATTTTATAGACCTTGCTCAGAAATGTTAACATGCATCCCGGCTAATCAGACTGTAAGTAGACAAGCCTAACAGTCAGTGCATTTACACTAAGCAAAAAAAGCTGAGTTATCGCCTTAGTCTGACAGAAATCAGACTTTTGAAATGCATGTATACACCTTAATCCGATTGAAGTTAAATTAGAGTTGGAATAATTGAGCTAAGGCACCGAGATAATACTAAATAATAGAAAATAGAAGTTGTCTGCATGCAACTCCAACCTCACCTCAGCCAAGCTTTTCACAGGAAGTGAGGAGACCGCGGAAGTGGGAATAACAACATCAGTACACAGCAACACTGTAGCAACGTCAAGTGTAACACAATCAAGCAGTAAAGTACTTACAAAATGTGCTGTGCTGCTGGGTTATTGTCATCCGTTTCTTCACTCATTGAGTATGTCCTGCTTTTACTTTTTCTACTTCACTGCTGTCAGCATTTGTTTACAATGTGTGACGCTCTAGGCCAACCAGAAAAATCCAACGTGCAGGGGCGCATGTCGCCACCCAGTGTCGCGATGGCAAACGCACTTTTGTCAAGAATTCGATTTTCTGAGTGACATGTAAGCTGGGATAAAGGCTCCCATTTTGGTTAAGCTATTAGTCCAATTATTGTCAAAAGCTAAATTGTAGATGTGCATGTAAACGTGCTGACTGACAACTTGCACCTCAATAATCATCCTGAGGGGCAAGGTCACAGTTACCCTCTTTACAATAAACAATTAGCCATGTCACAGAGTGGGCTATTGGCAATAAAACAGTCTTTTGGATGCTTCTGTAACATCACTGATACATTCAGTCACTAGTATTAGGTTATTGTGTATATATCAACAAGGATGAGAATTATCTGGGTTAAGGTTCTGCAAAATTATTAATGCTACAAACTCTTCATGAGCCTGTCTGGCTTAAGAAACAATATAAGATTTTTGCAGCACAGCAGTAAAACAGCTGACGACTGTACTGCTATATAAATTCAGGTATATTGAGCTCCATCAGTGTGATTGGACTTTCTATTCTACAGATTTGGGGCTTTGCACGAGCCACTTTTTTAATAGACTGCAGCAGTGCCAGCTCTAAATGTGAAAATAAAAAAGACATCACATATTTAGTGTGCTGATATTCACTGGCCATAAACATTCCATCTTCGGGAATTAAAATGAATACTACTGTTATCTGAAAAAGAAATCCCGTCTTCAAAGTAGTCTATGTAGCTGTTTTTCGTAGTAATTTTAAATTAGCTGACAACAGTGCTAATTTAGAAAGTTAAAAAGTTGGTTTTTTTTGGTTCAACCAAAAGCTGTCCAGGTAACTCTGCTGCTTAAGGGAAGGCACATAATCTTGGTGGGTCCTCCTTCAGTATGTCTCAAGCATGATTGCATTCAGAAAACAAAATGAATGCAGCAACAACTGCCCCAGGCCACCTCTAAATGTGATCTAAGGCACATTAAACAGTAATTGATGTCATAAGCGTGTGTGTGTTTTATTTTCTAGATCAATGTAATATGAAATTATGTCGTTTTTGTGTTGTATGTAATGCAGTTTTTCTGTGTGATACTGTAGCCCAAGACAAATTTCCTCTTGACAATAACGTTTATGTTATCTTAAAGGGGCTATATGCAACTTTTTTCCCAAAATAAACGTAGCAATAGCCTTTTAATTTGACCATTAATGACTCAAACATTTCCTGATGAGCATACTGACACCTTGTCAGCTCACAGTGTGTGGACCTTTAAGTCTGTATCCAATTTTTTCTATTTTCTGTTGGGTCAGATTTTCCCGCGCTGTCTGCGGATGTGACGTCAAGCACATTCATGTTAAATGTTTCAGATCACTCTGCCACCACCGCTAGTCAGCACCATAGACTGTATAATAAGGTCAGGACTCGCAAGCAGTTCAATGGATTGTGCGAATACACAGAAGAGACCAAGGACAACTTTGACACCAACAGTAACTCCACATAAGACTAAAAAAGTTAAACCCCTGACAAGTGCCCGAAAAAGATCGAAGATTGAGAGCGCCACTTGGCACAGACATTTGGAAATTTACCCACAGAGTACAGGTAACTAAATCACTGGACACTTTACAGTAACATGTTCTACATCACACCATATGTTGTTGACAAGCACTGCTAATCAACCTTCTTTGCTTTTGCCACTGCTCTTTACATCTGTCTGCTGGTATGGTCGGAATGTTTATCTTCATGCTAATCTGGGAGTCAGAAAGAGCCACCTCTTGCTGGAGAGGTCACTTTGTATACCTTCTCCCTAAACACAAACTCAGAGAGGTGAAATATCACACTCAAATTAGTCTTTTAACACTTTTAGGGGACCACATACTTTCTTTCCAAAAACAAGCTATTTGGATTGAAGCCAATGGACTCTTACTTTACATAATGGATAGCGGAGAGTAGAAAAGACACACCATTGTCTCAGAATCTTCCACTTTCGTGACAGTACTTGCTTTGCATAGTTTTGAGAGTTTGATGCCACCTTTCAAGAGCACCCTGTGCCTCAGGGTGGTAAGCCTCGGAAACTGAGTGGGAGACATCCAAAGAGTGTAAAGTTAGCTTGAACATTGGAGAAAGAAAATTGCACAATTTTCGGAAATCCGAAACACTGTAAAGAACTGTAGAAGCTGTTTTTTGCTAAGCGAAATTGCCTCTGAAAGATGGGTGGTCACACATAATAGTTAGGCAATAGTTTAGGCAATGAACTAACAATGGCGAGGGGTGACTTTTTAATTTGGTTTACCCACAATATGACAAGTGTTACAAGTTTTGCAAAATACCTGCTTTTAAGCCTAGCCAAAAACAGCACATGCTTTTGATAGCCAATTGAAATTACATCTGAAATGGTCTAGCCAATCCGTTTCACTCGTACCAGTAAGTTGCTGTAGAGAGGTCAAGGTGTTGGTCTTGCTGATGAGCCAGATATCTAGTCACCACACTAATTGTAAATACCTTGGGAAACGTTTCAGCCAAATCATCTGACTCTGACCCAGAAACAAGAACATCAATGAGGAAAAGCAGCAACTATAAGAGATGATTTATTTAATAATTTGACTTTCATTTACACTGGTCAAGTTTTAATATACTCTGTAGTATGAAATCAAGTTATCAGAAATTTAAAAAGTTAAAGCTCATATGGTTCGTGACTTTTGTTCTGTAGCATGTTTGAGTCCCATGATCAAAATAACCCCACAGGTCAGGTTCAAATTACATAACATTGGAATCTCAAACCACCTCCTCTGTTCAAGGTTGGTTTCATATGTTTTAGATGGATGGCTTCTTTTACTCCTCTCTCAAACCTTGAACAGAGGTGGTGGTTTGAGATCCCCCTTTCAAACACATACAAAGTAGCCTTGAGTTGCCTACCTAAGAAGTTTCACCAAAACTCACACATTGAGGCATGTGACCAAAACAGCGCATAGTAACATAACCGGCGTGGTTTTACCATTAACGACTCTTACATCCCCAAGACTGCTTAGTGCTTAGAAGCTTACGCAACCCTGATAGCCTCGGTAGGTATAACGATCGCCCCATTAGTGAGCCTTAACCTTAGACTTCTGATACCCAATCCAGTTTTTAGAACTGAAGAAGCCTCTTGGATGAGAGAAGAAACATATTCAAGTCAACAAGAAAAATCCAGTTGCCTTCATTTAAACTCTCAAGAATATAAAGTCCTGAATGACTGAGAATCTACACCAACGTATTTCAATGAGAGTATTGCCTAAACAGTGCAAAGCTTCATCCTTGCTTTTATATTTTGCTTCCATTGAGGTTTAGATAAAGACTAGTTTGACAGTTCTGATTTTTATGATACTACAGCAATTGAAAAGTGGCCCATGTAGAAGCGACTTGAGATGTGGTCAGATTTTAAGATTTAACAACATTAATGTTCAGCAGTACGATTATCTGAAAATGCTTAGGGAATGCTATTTAGGAAAGTGCATGAAGTGAAACATAATTCGAGTAAGTCTTGGTTGACATTTGATAGTAAAAAATAGCAATGTATTAACTTGAAGTATTTGATATAGTCAGGTGTATGATATGACTTAAATGCACCATGGAGTATGTATAGATGTGCTGCTGATCTTGATGGGGAGCCTGGCTCAACATAATAGATATTGGGGTCTGATGGGCCCAACCCATTCAAAATACGTTCTTTGGTCCCTGGCACTTGTGGTAAAGATAAACATTTTAAAACAAACTTTTTTATTGCACTAGCATTAACACCCACAGTTTCTTTTTCATCCAACCTTTAATTTTAGGTGTTTATGGTGTGAAAAAAAATCCAGTAAGATTTCCATTACTTTTACAAAACACTGTTCCACAGTTATTGGCACCCTTAACAATACAAGCAAAAGACAAAATGCAAATTAGTCATTTTTACTTTGATCAGAGGATGCAGTGAGTATTAATTTGTAATTTTTCACTTCCTTGTTCCCATGGGTAGAAATATGATAAAATCAAGCCCCAATTCTCTCAACCACTCTTCCAAATGGGAAAGAGGGGAAAACAGACAAGTAAGGTAGATGTGTATTTATAAATCAGGAAATTGCTGCAAGAAAATAGCTATTTGCCTAAACTTGGGAGTATTTTCATTGAGTAATATTTAAATAGTTTAAGACCTTGCATGTCAAAGGCAAAAGGATGTCACGTCCATAATGCAGCCAGGTGGCTTTATACATCCCATAATGATGTTATATACTGCACACTAAGGTAGATTTTGACAGCACTTCGACACCATCTAATGGTCAGAGTTATACCCAGTTATGCTTAATTTTGGTATTTTAAATACTAAATATCTAAGTCTATACATAAAGTGACAGCATAAACAATTATATATATATATATATATATATATATATATATATATATATATATATATATATATATATAAATAAATAAATAATTCTAAATATGTTCAGACAGTAGAGACTGGAAATAACTGGAACTGTAAGAAAAAATAAGCCAAGTTTATCACAGTGAGGGGGGTGGTAAAATAGGTAAATTAAATGTCCTAAGCTCACTGTTACAGAACTGCAGCACTGAGTGACATGTTTGGTTCACCAAGTCTCCATAACAACCATTTATTTTAAGGTCTTTGTACACAGAGGTCCCAATCATTTTGGAGCCTGCTGTACAGAGCAATGTCACACTTGGTTCTTAATTCCGTATTTTGTCAGCATGTGATTCATTCATTGTATTCATGCTGTATTTGTTTAAGAGAGTGTGTTAAAATGTTTCTCCTGCCAAGTGGTTTCCTTTTTCAGTTATTGAATGTTGGTAGCATATTTTCTTTTGCTATGTTTCGAAAACACAAAGTTCAAATCTAGACCAATCTTTTTTTTTCTTAAATTCTATTCTTCAGGCAGATATGCCTCCTTAAGTGTTAACAGTGCTCCGACCTGCGTAAGGCCTATAAACTGTTAAAAACCAAAATCTATTGGTTTCTGTTTATTAAATATGACTGCTGTAACTTCTAGATTAAATTATTTAAATATTATGTTGCTTGAAAACCCAGTTTATTTCCCTTTTAGATGATAAGGAAATGCTTTTGTGGGTTGAACTGCAGAGTTGTTGATGTGGGTTGCAAAATGTCTGTCAAATCCACTTGTGCAATGACAAATATCCTTATTTTCCTATGGACTCTTGTTTGGTGGTATTCATTGGATTGAGTGATTGACATCTGAATAACAGATCACATTGGCGATTTTACAGTTTACTGTATTCATTTAACAAACAGGGGCCTTAGCAATTTTTGGGTAAATCCTGCCCAACCCCAAAAAAAATGGCATTTATTCATCATGCTGGTCTCCAGCATGGTCACACACTGCTGTGGGATGACATCCTGTTCTTCAACAAGGATTTGTTGCAAGTCAACCAATGTGGGTTTGGAGGTAGTCTCTTCTAGATCCTGCTCTGTGGGGCCAAGCATTCACATCCTGTTCCCTAAAATCATAGATATCGAATTGCCGCAGGTTGCAGCATCTTACCTTCATACTTTCCCTTTAGGTGGGAGTTTACATTTTTGCTGATGTTGCAGATTTTATAATGATGCTTCCACATTTGATCTAATGGATTATGAGCATGCATTGGAATATTTTTTACAAAGCATGATTCTTGTGGTTTTACCTTTTCATTTCAAATTTATTTTCTTTTTGGTACTAGGTGGTAGGTGGATACTAGAGAGGGGGACACTTTTCTACCAACTGAGCCACCCAACCCCTATAATGTATTAACACATAACCATATGGCTTCACTATAGATCCGTCTGTCATCCTTTGAGATTTTACACCTGGCTTGTTTTCAAAGTAAACGTCAAAAGGTTATCAAAAAGGTTACAATTACCTAATTGACGGAAAATGCTTCAATCTTTTAATTTTAAGCAATTATTTTAATGCTTGACCTCCAGCATTGATAGATTAAGCGGTTTTGAAGGATTTAAATATCACACTTTTGTGTCCCAAATAACTCTTTAATTAAGATAATTATGTCCACTAAGTTCTGATTATAGAACTGAAAGTGGAACTTGACTTTAAAGTAAACCACATTTAATACAAGTACTGCTATATGAAGAAAGTATAACATATGCTGAGTTCACACCACAGGCACAGCTCGACCCCTGTACCCTCATTGTCAGCTTGACTGTTCTTATTTGTTTTAGGCTGTCAACCTGACCTGACACAAATGCAACTCGACAGCCGAGCTGATGCATGTGCACAGCAATAGGAACAAAAGCCCCCCCCCCCCAAAAAAAGAAAAAAAAAGCCACTTTTCTTCTGGTTGTTGTGCTTCTACTTGTTTGCAACACTCTTGTCATGACAAAATTGAGAAGCCTCCCTGAATGCCAATCAGCTTGTTTGTCTTATTTTCGTCGTCCGCCATAATTATTACAAGGTGGCAGTTGCACCAATACGACATCTTCTCGGGTGTATAATCAAAAGTTTTCAGTGTACTAACCATGACAGTTACAGATTTATTTCCAGCGTAATTGTAATGAAATCACGCAATGGCACAATTGGGAACTGTTTAGCTGCAGTCTCACTGTAGCCAATAAAGGAGCTTGATCAAAGAAGGAGCTTAATACTGCAAATAGTTTTTCTTCTGCTAAATACTGTCTGGCTGAGCAGACCTAACTTTGATGTTACAGGGTGTGATTTTTTTTTATGAAAGTCTGTAAAAACATTCAATTTGTCCACTTGTTACAAACTGAGTCAGTACTTTGTGAATGGTTGTGATTTTGTTGGAAAATACACTTTGTAAAACTGGTTTAGTTCTTGCAGTGCTCACTGTACCAACCTTGTGTCAGCAAACTGGCTGTTTTGATAAGTTTCCTCAAGTGGTCAGGATTTGTTGACTTGAAGATGACAAGTTGTACAGATAACACCCACAAGAAAACATCTAACGTTGGAGGATCTGCCTTACATGTACATGGGGATTTGATTTCAGTGCTTTACAGTTCAACATAAGTATGAAGAAAGAAAAGAACATTGATGAAATGTTGAATTTAGACTTTATTCTCTTCCTCAGTGAAAATTGTATGATCTTCCTTATAAAAAAAATGATATTAAAAAAAACATGTCCTTTTTCCTACAGTCATTTTTATCCACCTTGTTGACACATCCTCTTCATCTCTCTTAACACCCCTCTTTTCCAATGAGTCACTTTTCTCCCACATACCCCTCATATCTTTATAACCCCTTTTCATGCCTAATTCCTAATTAGCCCTCTTGCATGTTTGCATTGCCATATTGGTCCTCCCCTCTCTTCCCTTTCTGTTGCCTGTTTCTATCCCTCTCATCATCTTCCCTCTTTGAGCCCTTTAACCTCATTTAGCCCGGTTCTGTCCAGCTCCTGTATGCAACGCCAACTCATAAAACATGTCATTTTGACATTTAAGATCCAGTTGCATACCATATATTGAGGGAGAGTAATCTCAATTACTGTCCAGTTCAATTTTGCAACACATGCTCTGTTATTCTACCTCATTCCGACTAATGTCTGTTTTATCCGATTTTCCTCATTCTGGGTTTTTTCTCTCTATCAGCAGAATAGTTCCTTTGCAAAAGTTACTTACTCTGAGACAGAACCTCCACTATTGGCTTCTTTTTTTTCCACTAATCACACGACTCGCCTGATGACGCTAGTCTATACCTACAGCCGGTTTCTCTTAGCTTTCATTAAACTAGTAAATTCACACAATTGTCGTGAACAGTCATTTTAAAATAAAGAAAAGTCTGAATCTTCTTAGGGCATTTTTGCAATCCAGTAATGACTTACTATAGTGTCCTAAATCTCACTCAGACGAGAACCATTGTTAGATTTAAATGATTTGCGTATCATTTTCTATATTGGCCAGGCAGAATTTATCTCAAGTCTACCTCAATATTCTCACCCATCTTGGAATTAAGACAGATTTTAGGGCATTTCCTAAGCATTTGGTTAATACTGCCAATATTAAAGGTCCTTGTGAAAATAAATGTTTGAGGTTCTAGTTACCCGTGATTCTGACCAGCGAGACTCCCTAGCTTTGCCAGATTGTTGGTGTTGGTTGCATTCCTTGTGCTAAATTGTTAGTTTACAAATACCACTATATGATATACCTCAAGACCTCATCTTCAAGGAGGTAATTTCTTGTAAAGACCACAACTGTGATAACCCAGGAAGCTCATTTAATCCGAAGGAAACTCTAGCTGGTCCAACCCTTTAGTTCTACCCAGTGTAGCAGAATGGAGTATTTACCAAAAGAGCAACGCCACCTTGGACGGTTCAGCCCAAAGGAATTAATTTTTAGCACCAGGCACACAAGTTAGTAGTACTAACGAGGCAGAGACGTAGTTCCCAATATATATTTATAAGTTTAGATTTCAGTTTCTCTTTAAAAATCTGCCATCCTAGAAAAAAAAAAAAAAAAAAAAATTCTCTAAATGACTAATAGAACGAAGAGGAAACTAATCTTGTATGTAAATAATTTAAAACTGCGGTAGAAAAGTGAGGTCAAACAAGAAGGGAGGGGGAACTGGCTCACAAGATAAAACACGGCAAGACAATAAAAATTAATAATAATATCACCGGCACATGTGGGAACATACACTCCAATGTGAAAGGAAACCCAGCACCACCAACAAACGGAGCCACACAGGAGGACCCTTCACCATCTGCCGTTCAGCCTGAAAACATGATTAACAAAACCCAAAAAAAGACAAGCAAACCCCAGCCCAATGTCTTTTAAAGATGGGGCTGATCCTTCCTTGTCCCGACGTGGGCACACACGCTGGCGTGACCGCCCTTAGCATCAGAGTCCAGCAGCCACAGGACCCCACAAGCGTCCTTCTCCGGCACGCACCATAGATTGAGCCCGCAATAAATGCAGATTACAATAAAAAAAAAAAAAAGTCTAAATATGAAAGGGAAGGCAGCAGTGCAGCCCACAACACCTTATATAGTCATCAACACGGAGAAGCACGTCAAAACCAGCAGAGAGGGAATCACGTCAGCTCCTTAACTGCTTCCCTATAAAGAAGTAAGTGTTATGTTTGGGCATTCGGGGCGGTATAACCTACTCCAAACAATGGGTAATGTAGTGGAGTGTTACGTACCAGGCATCCTTATAGATGTCACTTGCAGCGGGGACTACCACGCACTTTTAGTCCACTGTAACAGGAAACCCTAATATAATTGTCCCATTAGGACCCAAAACCCAAATTCTTCGATCAATAGGAAAGCTTGTACATACTGTCCAGGCAGACATGACCAACACACCAGGCAGGTTGAGAGAAGCGAACCGGAAGTGGTGCTAAACAGCAGACGGAGAGGAGAGAAACAATCCTCCTTATATGCCACACCCCCTACAGGCCATCAATGAATCAGCTCAGATCAATGAAAATCAGTTACACCTGCCACACCAGCATAAATCTATTGCCAATCACTCGTCCACTCTCGCCAGCAAACATTGCAAACTTGTTTCAGTTCTGGAATCTACAATCCATTTTTGGTACCCTAACTAAAACATTATTCATTTCAATGCAAACTTGAGGTTGAGGGTGAGGACAGTCTGCTCTTCTGCACAAGAACACCAGCCTAGCTCAATCATTAAAACATTACTGAGATCTTACAATACACAATTGTCTTATAATTATTTGTTGACTTCCAGTAGGTTCATGTGTTTTGGTCACATAAACCAACCATCCATGCTGGGAATATGCTCCTGCCATTAAAAGACTTAATTTTTCCTGTTAAATAGGAAGCCAAGAAAATTCAACCAATTGTTCTAAGAACATTTACTGCTTTCTTAGCTTGCAACAATAAATCAAAAGGCTGGTAGTTTAAAGATATTGGGTGAAAAGGCGAAGGAAAGAGGGGAAAAATGCTTAGCAAACAAAGTTTGCTGTAATAGTGCATCATGTTGTGACAAAATAATGGGAAAACAATGAATAATATATTGAATCAAACAAACTGGAAATAATGCAACACTATGAGACAGAAACCAAAGTGCTTTTCTCATCTTTCTGCTTGGAATTCTAAAAAATCCATAAATGTAAAAGCAAGGGCTTTTGACAACACATTGGTACATAATTATCGATTCCGAACAGTTTTGAACAATTGTACAGATTTTGTCATGTTATAACCCCAAACTTTGGTCTATTTTATTTGGGTCTTTTAGTCCAATACATAGAACACAACTATGAAGTGGAAGAAAAAGGAAACATGTTAAGACTTTCCACAAATTAAAATCGGAAAGCTGTGGAGGTATGTCGCTAACAGCTAGAGACTAAAATATCCAGCATGTACTTGTTGAGCAGAACAAAAATGATGGACTTTCTGTTTTATTTTATTTTTTACAAACAATCTGAAAAATGTGTTGTGCATTTGTTTGTGTTTAGCCCCGCTTAGTCATTAGATTTTATTAGCAAATTTTATGCTCCAGTTAAAGCTTCCAATTACCCTGTACCGGCTTTAATCATCTTCCCATCAGCTCTGGTGAGCTTTCAATTCAATTTCAATTCAATTTCAATTCAATTTCAATTCAGTTTATTTATATAGCGCCAATTCACAACAGATGTCATCTCAAGGCACTTAACAAGAAGTCATTTCAATACAATTATACAAACATTCCAATCAGTTAAAAAGTTTCCTATTTAAGGAATCCCAGCAGATTGCGTCAGTCATTGGCGTGAGGTTGGGCCCCGTTGATGCAGACTTTCCAACCACAGCAATCCTTCAGCAATCCCTCATACTGAGCAAGCATGTAGCGACGGTGGAGAGGAAAAACTCCCCTTTAACAGGAAGAAACCTCCAACAGAACCAGGCTCAGTAGGAGCGGCCATCTGCCACGACCGTCTGGGGGTTTGAGAAGACAGAGCAGAACACAGAAGGAACAGAAGATCCGATATAAGAGAACTTTCTATGTTACAGAAAGTAAAAAGTTGATAACAGGACACAGTGGATGTTCAGTTACTGGGAGCACCATCCCAGTCGATGACCCCCGTCCAACAGGGCATTGCAGCCAAGCAGGATACCAGACCAGGTGTATCTTCGATGGGGAGAAAAACACTGAGAGAAAACAAAGTTAACAGTCGAAATAACAGAATGTACTGTAATACAACTGGAGAGTCGTAGGAGAAAAGGAAGTAGCAGAGTGAAGAAAATTGGTAAGTCCTGTCCCTGGTGTGGAAAAGTATCCTCACGCATTTCACAGGTGGAATGTTGTGTTCCGAGGGATAAGTATAGATCAAATAGTTCCACCACATACACCCTTTTACATTTCTAATCTCACCACTGGAGCTTCTTAATTGCATGTGTCCCTTAATCCTAGCACACATTAGTGGAATGTCTCACACAATGTGAGCTGGTTTCGACAGTAACTCCCATCATAATGGAAGATGCCAGACTGCACAACTTGCCACTGCAGGACAATCGTATCAGACAGATCCAACAAACATATCAGTCTAACTATAAATAGACAGCAGGTCATGTGGGTTAATGCTCATATAAGAGGAGTTGCATGTGGAAGAGGCAGAGGAGGATGAGGGGAAACAGAATATAGTTCATATATGAACTCCATTCGTTTATGTTGGCCTAGCTCACAAAAAAATAAAATAAAAAATAAAATACATTGAAGTCTGTGACTGTAAGGTGATGAAAAGGGAAAACGGTAGAAGGAAAATGCTAGACAGAAATTACGTATACGGACAAATTGTGATTTAATTGTACAAAAGCACTGGGTAATTTTGCCAAACACGGTTAAAGGGATTAGACCGAGCAAGGGGGACAAAGCTATTCATCTACTACCTCTTTGCCTTTAGAGACTTTGGATCAATACTGGGGGGGGGGGATTGTACATCAGGCAAAACTAATTGTGGAGGTAGAGGTGCTGCACATCACCTATTCTTTAAAGTGCTTTAAAGGGAGTTCTTTGTGTGGAGGCAAAAGTTTTCCGAATTCACAAAGGAGCATTTAAGTATCTATCTGTTCTGGTCACTTCAAAATAAAGGGATAGTGTGAGTCCTCAGGTGTTCCAGCCAAAATAGTTAGACTTTTTTTTTTTTTTACCACAGGGGGTGGATCACCAGCTAGCTCCACCATCTCGCAGGAACCAGCGCCATGTGCGGCTCTTTCTGTGGGGAATTTGATTACTCTCCCCGGACTCCTTCCTCCAGTTTCAAAGTCAGTTTGATTGAACTGTGGGGACTAATGCGAGCGGCGAGGACGACTCCCCTTTAATGTATGCTGTAGCAGGCTCAAGAAAGTGTTTCCGAAAAGATTTATACAGCAAAAGTGTCCCCAAGCAGAACATTAAGTGTCTGAGCTTGTGACGTGCGACCTTGACATTTCATTTACAGCTTCATGCAGTACAGCTGAGTCCACCTGAAAGACACGAGGTGGGCAGAGACAACAGGAAGCAACTTAGCAAGGCACTGCAATCAGTAAATCATGTTTCACCTACATGTTGTGGTGGGTATGTGGAACATGTCAGAGCTCCCTCCAGTAGCTTTTTAAAACTAAGGCTACAGGATGTGATTAATGCTCTTTTTTCAAACTCTACCTTTCAGTAAACCTTTTATGTCCTCAGTTCGCCAATTTTCATTTCACCCGTTACCAAAACATGCATATGTTCCTGTAACTTTTGCGTGTTGTCAAATTTGACATAAAAATATGTGACTACAATTCAAACATTGAATTTGATCAAACTCATGTCATTCAGGGCATATGCCTACATTCCTTTCTGACATTTTTAATTTCTTCCGAATGTTATATAATAGATCTGCAGTAGATATGTCCTGCATCTGTCTGCATACTAATGATTTTAGTTTTCTTTGCAGTTAGGATTGTAGGTGATAACATTTTCAGTAAAGCTTTAAATATGGGATGTTGGTGTCTTTTCACAAATGCTTCTTTCAGATTTTGTGAACACATTTCAATTCAATTCAATTCAGTTTATTTATATAGCGCCAATTCACAACAGATGTCATCTCAAGGCACTTAACAAGAAGTCATTTCAATACAATTATACAAACATTCCAATCAGTTAAAAAGTTTCCTATTTAAGGAATCCCAGCAGATTGCGTCAGTCATTGGCGTGAGGTTGGGCAGATTTCCAACCACAGCAATCCTTCAGCAATCCCTCATACTGAGCAAGCATGTAGCGACAGTGGAGAGGAAAAACTCCCCTTTAACAGGAAGAAACCTCCAACAGAACCAGGCTCAGTAGGAGCGGCCATCTGCCACGACCGTCTGGGGGTTTGAGAAGACAGAGCAGAACACAGAAGGAACAGAAGATCCGATATAAGAGAACTTTCCATGTTACAGAAAGTAAAAAGTTGATAACAGGACACAGTGGATGTTCAGTTACTGAGAGGATCATCCCAGTCGATGACCCCCGTCCAACAGGGCATTGCAGCAAAGCAGGATACCAGACCAGGTGTATCTTCGATGGGGAGAAAAACACTGAGAGAAAACAAAGTTAACAGTCGAAATAACAGAATGTACTGTAATACAACTGGAGAGTCGTAGAAGAAAAGGAAGTAGCAGAGTGAAGAAAATTGGTAAGTCTGTCCTCCAGCAGTCTAAGCCTATAGCAGCATAACTACAGAGATAGCTCAGGATGACCTAAGCCACTCTAACTATAAGCTTTATCAAAAAGGAAAGTTTTAAGCCTGGCCTTAAAAGTAAACAGAGTGTCTGCCTCACGGACTAAAGCTGGGAGCTGGTTCCACAGGAGAGGAGCCTGATAACTAAAAGATCTGCCTCCCATTCTACTTTTAGAGATCCTAGGAACTACAAGTAAACCTGCAGTCTGAGAGCGAAGTGCTCTTTTAGGAACATATGGAACAATTAGATCTCTGATGTATGATGGAGCTTGATTATTAAGGGCTTTGTATGTAAGAAGAAGGATCTTAAATTCTATTCTGGATTTAACAGGGAGCCAATGAAGGGAAGCTAAAACAGGAGAAATGTGATCTCTCTTTTTAATATTCATCAGAACTCTTGCTGCCGCATTTTGGATCAACTGAAGGCTTTTAATGGCATTTTGTGGACTTCCTGATAGTAAAGAATTACAGTAGTCCAGCCTTGAGGTAACAAATGCATGGACTAGTTTCTCAGCATCACTCATGGACAGGATGTTTCTAATTTTAGCAATATTCCGGAGGTGAAAGAAAGAAATCCTAGAAACCTGTTTAATATGGGATTTAAATGTCAAGTCTTGGTCAAAAATAACGCCGAGGTTCTTTACGTTATTACTGGGGGACAATTTAATGCCATCCAGATGAAGTGATTGACTAATCAGTTTCTGTTTAAGAACTTCTGGTCCAAAGACAGCAACTTCTGTCTTGTCAGAATTTAAAAGCAAAAAGTTTAGGGTCATCCATGCTTTTATGTCTTCCAGACATGCCTGTAATCTACCTAACTGACTGGGTTCATCAGGATTTATGGATAAATATAGTTGTGTATCATCGGCATAGCTGTGGAAATTTATCCCATGCTGTCTAATGATTCTACCAATTGGAAGCATATATATGGTGAAAAGAATTGGTCCAAGGACAGAACCCTGTGGAACTCCACAAGTAACCCTTGAGAGTGAAGATGATTTATCATTTAGATGAACAAACTGTAATCTATCAGACAAATATGATTTAAACCAGCCTAGTGCTGTTCCTTTGATCCCTGCAACATGTTCAAGCCTTTCTAAGAGAATATTATGATCGACTGTGTCAAAAGCAGCACTGAGATCTAACAAAACCAGAACAGACACCAGTCCATTATCTGAGGCCATGAGAATATCATTAGTAACCTTCCCCAGTGCTGTTTCAGTGCTATGATGAGCTCTGAAACCTGACTGAAACTCTTCAAACAGCTCGTTACTGTTTAGATGTTCACAGACTTGATTAGCAACTATTTTCTCAAGGACTTTGGATAAGAAAGGAAGGTTAGATATAGGTCTGTAATTCACTAAGTCATCTTGATCAAGGGAAGGTTTCTTGAGTAAAGGTTTAATTACAGCTATTTTAAATTCCTGTGGTACGTATCCGTTTACTAAGGATAGATTCATCATATCCAAAATGGGGCCAGGAACCAAATGGAACACTTCTTTAAATAATTTGGTTGAGATTGGGTCCAAAATACAAGTTGAAGATTTAGATGAGGCTAATATTTTTGATAATTCTGAAAGCTCGACTGAATCAAAACAGCCTAAGCAATACTGAGGTTCTACAGTTCTTTCCGATACTGACTCATTTACTGAGGAAGAAGTAATCATGTTTGGGAGGGTGCCAATGATTTTATTTTTAATAAAATTTATTTTATTTATGAAGAATCTCATAAAATCATCACTGCTAAGAGCCGGGGGAATAGTTTGCTCAACAGAGCTATGACTCTGTGTAAGTTTGGCAACTGTACTAAAAAGAAACCTAGGATTGTTTTTATTCGCCTCTATTAATGATGAAAAATATGCTGTTCTAGCTTGTCGAAGGGTCTTTTTATACAGCAGTAGACTGTTATTCCAGGTTAAATAGGAATCCTCTAGATGTGTAAAGCGCCATTTTCTCTCCAACTTCCTAGTATTCTGCTTTAAAGTACGCAACTCTGCGTTAAACCAAGGAGTCAGCCTCCTATGGCTAGCCACTTTCTTTTTTAATGGGGCTACACTATCTAATGCCAAATGCAATGAGGACGTAACGCTGTGAACCAGACCATCAATTTCTGAAGGGTTAGAGATAGAATTGCTGCCATCCACTGTGTTACTCTGAGACACTGAGGAAAGTAAGAATGGTACAGATTCTTTAAAAATTGTTACAGCATTGTCTGATAAAGCTCTACTATAATGACATTTTCTTTCAGATTTAAGATGGTCAGTTAAAGTAAATTCAAAAGTTATCAAGAAGTGGTCAGACAGGACCGGGTTATGTGGGTGGACTGTTATTTCCTCACACTCAATACCGTATGTCAGTACAAGGTCCAAAGTGTGTTTACCTGAGTGGGTCGATCCCTGTACTTTTTGAGTAAAGCCAATTGAGTCTAAAATAGCATTAAAGGCTGCATTTAGGCTATCACTTTCAGTATCCACATGAATATTGAAGTCCCCCACTATAATAACCCTATCAGTATTTAATACTATATCAGATAAAAAATGTGAGATCTGATCCAAGAATTGAGAGTAAGGGCCTGGTGGACGATACAAAACCACAAACAAAAATGGTCTTAATGTTTTGCAACTTGGATGAGGAAAATTAAGGGTTAGATGCTCAAAAGAACTGTAGCTATCAATTGGTCTGGGACTAATTAGTAAATCAGAACGGAAAATGGCTGCAACTCCTCCTCCTCGCCCAGTATTTCTAGGAATGTGAAAATTTAAATGACTGGAAGGAGTTGACTCATTTCTACTTAGTCTGTACCAGATATTCAATACAGGCTAATTCTAAACATGAATTTTGATTTTCTTACAGTGGGGGAAAAGTATTTGGCAGTAATTGATTGTGCAAGTTGTCCCACTTAACAAGATGAGAGAGGTCTGTAATATTCATCACAGTTACATAATTACCATAGAAAAAATCTGTTGTATGATTTTTAAAGAATTGATTTCTATGTTGGAGCAGAAAAAAAAGTATTTGGTCAATAACAAAATCTCCTGTAGGTCTTCAACAGGTTTTACACACTATAGATGCTATTTTGGCCCATTCTTCCATGCAGATCTTCTTTAGAGCTGTAATGTTTTGGGGTTGTCCCTATAGGCAACACTGACTAGGCCACTTCAGAACCTTGAAATGCTTTTAATGTAGTAACTCTTTTGTTGCCTGGGCATTTGTGTTTGGGATCATGCTGGAAGATCCAGCCACGTTTCATCTTCAATGTTCTCACTGATGGAAGGAGGTTTTTGCCCAAAAAACTCATGATACGTGGTTATGGGGCCAAATCAATGACTAATGTAGTTGTACTTATAAATTGTAGATTTGTGCGTGGTAGTCAATGTCCGTACGATATATGAATGAGTTGTACCTAAAACTGTGCTTTTCTAAACTCTGTGAGAATAGGATTTAAAAACTACAACCTTAATCAATTACGAGTATGAAGTGAAAGTTTATGAATACCAAGTTAAATTTTATGACTGTGGGAAATGATGAGTCATAAAATTGTGCAATTTTGGGGATCAGATGATATGAAAAACATCCATCCATCCATTTTCTGTACCCGTCCATCTTAATGCAGGGTTGCGGGGGGGCTGGTGCCTATCTCCAGCACTCAAGGGGGCGAAAGGCGGGGTACACCCTGGACAGGTCGCCAGTCCATCACAGGGCAACACAGAGACATACAACCATACCTAAGGGCAATTTAAAGAGATCAATTCACCTAACAGTCATGTTTTTGGACTGTGGGAGGAAGCCGGAGTACCTGGAGAGAACCCATGCATGCACAGTGAGAACATGCAAACTCCATGAAGAAAGACCCCAGGCTGGGATACGAACCCAAGCCCTTCTTGCTGCAAGGCAACAGTGCTACCAACTGCGCCACTGTGCAGCCCAGAAGCCCAGATGATTTGAAAAACAATGAGATAAAAACATACATTTCATAGAAAAATAAAATATTATCCAGCCTTTGTGCAAAATAAAACATGTGATATTTAAGAATACAGTGAGCTTCAAGGTAAACATATATGACATATATACAGTATTATGGTATTTAGGGGCTACCTTCCTGGTAAAGTAGCTTCTATAAAATAAATTCTTTCATGTTGTATTTTCCAAGGGTTCCGCAGTCTAAAAGTACAAACTTGTGTAATGCATTTGCTTGTATTGAATACTGTAGGAGCCATAATTAAAATATTTGGGGGCGTATTGATCAATTTATTCACATGTTGTTATCTGGTTTCCATGGTGATGTGTAACAAAGGTCACATAGGTGTAAGAGGCAACAATGAAAAGGGGCTGTCAGTCAGTCACAAGGTGGTTTTGACAGAAAGGAGGACTGGGTAGCCCTGTTGGGTTCCTTGGGTGTTTGGGCTTTGGGTTTGAGTTTTTCCTTCCACTGCATTTTTGTCTCCCTCTGGTGCTCTTGTGTTTGGTTGCCCTTGTCTGTGTTCATCTCATTTATTTTCCCAAGTTCCTATTGACACTTATCCTTTATTAGTCCTAGTTAGTTTTGTTATATTTAATTCCCCTTTAGTATTATCCTCTGTCTGGTCCTTATATTTTGCTCCTGGTCTTCCTCCCAGTTTCCGTAGCCATTCTGCTGAAAAATATTTTCAGGGTAAGAATAGATTCAGTTATTTGACAAATGTATAAACATCAATTTTGGGACATTTTGACGTCTGGCTTTCCATACTTGCTGCAGTTCAAATTGTTGGTACAGTAGGCTATTTCCGGCTACTTTTTATGTGACATTTTTAGGTGGGGGCAGCAAATGCTTTGGACTCACAACCCATTCAGGGCCACTCACCTCCAACCCTGATCCTGTGTGGAGTGGTGGTGATGCACCTGGTAACATTAAGTTAACCAGAAGGTAGGCTGTGCCTGCGCTTTGACGTGTGTTGATCCTCAGGTGAAAGAAGGCGTTTCTTTATATCAAAGTGATAGAGGCTGCCTGACCCAAAGAGGAGCGACAGACTGAGGCTGAAGTTGGTTTTTTCTTTTTTCTCCCAGCCTGTAGCGGCCCGGGCATTTTATCCAGCCCTGCAGTCGCCTAATAAACGGAAATTGCCAAACCACTTTTGTGTTCGGTGAGGAGGGCAAGGGGAGATCTGAAACCACTACTGCAAGGACGATGGGGAAGAAATAAAAAACACAAAAACGATTTTATGACCAGCAGGCCTTTATTTTTCTTCATAAACTGGTCCATTTTAAAGAAAATATTCTTGGCCATAATCTGATAGTTGGAGGGCCCAGTTCTAAGTCTCCTCTTTACCGTAGGCTTGGGACAAATGTCGGCGGCCGTGCTTGTAGGTAAAAGGACAGGTAATGTATTCTCGAATAGTTGCACAGTGCGCACACAGGATTCTCATTTCACTTTGTTAGTTTCCACAAGACAACTTAACAACCTGTATATGGTTATCTAGTACTCCTGTATTATCTGTACACCCTACTTACCGGCAGTCTCACTTGCAAAGCAGAGGCACGTCTAGGATCATCATTCATTGATGGTCTTCATATCACTGATAGCAGCCAGATAATTTTATTTATCTAAATTGTTAATAATAGTTAAATGTTACTGTTGAGGGGCACATACATCCCCCCCACAAAGAAACCCCCCTCCCCAAAAAAACCCCAAAAAAACAAAACACATGCCTGGCTGCTACTTAAATGTATCATACACTCGTTTTATCAATACATTTGTTGTGGTCTCTAAATTGAATGAATGCCTTGAGTCGTTTTCTGTGATGAAAATGTTCTCTTGCTCATGTTTTAGGAGGTTGCAATTTGTTAGAGGAGCAGGTATGAGAAAATGTCAGGATTACCAGTGATATGCAAACCTCTCGCCTTTGATTGGCTAACAGCAATGAGATTCTCATGCTGCCTTCGAACAAATAACTAACTTAACTTACTTCAGTTGTGGTGGGCCAAGACATATTCCAACTATTTCTTCCTCAGCGCCTCTTTCTTAAAAAAAAAATGCAACACTGATGTCTATGTCTACAAATTGCACAAGCCCGACCATGTTCTGTCATCTTGTGGAGTGGCTAACAGTTAGCTTCCACCAGCCGAGATGCGTTCTCCTCTCTCTGGCCCCCACCTTCCCGCGCTTGGTCGCAAGCCAAGGTGGGCGTGGCCAGGATACAGTTCTACGTAGATAACATGGCTTTTTCTGATTCACTCACTTTTGCCGTCTGTTGGTGGGTTACCTGAGCCATAGGATCCGAGATTATGGTGTGATTCTAATCAGGAAGGCTTAAAGGCCAAAACATGTTAACATTTTGTTGGTAAAGATGACCAAGCCAACAACAAAAAAAAAAATAAAGTTTCTGAAATTGGGATGTACAGTGAAGCAGTAGGTAGCGCTGTTGCCTTGCAGTAAGAAGGGTTTGGGATTGAATCCTGGTCTGGGGTCTTTTTGCATGGAGTTTGCATGTTCATGCATGGGTTCTCTCTGGGTACTCTAGCTTCCTTTCTTGATCAAAAAGCTTAACTGCTTTATTGGTCTCTTCAAATTGTCCTTAGATATGAGTGTGTGGGTGCATGGTTCTTTGTCTTGTGTATATTTCTGTTGCCCAGTGATGGGCTGGGGACATATCCACGGAGTACCCTACCTCTCACTCAATGACTGCTGAAAATAGGCACTATGCTCCCCTGGAATTCTGCAAGGATAAGCAGGTATATACAACGGATGGATGGAATTATGGTTTCCTAAAATTTGGTCTTTGGTGTCTTTTAACCAAAATGTTTCTATTTCAAGTTGACTTGTGGACAACAGCACAAATGAATACATGTTGTAAAGCAAAGTTGGATTTCATAAAGTAGAAAAGTATTTTTTACACTTGAGATGAATATTCATTATTCGGAACAGAGGGTGCTGTAAAATTTAAAATGTGCCATGAGGAGTACAAAGGAGAACCCAAACTGTCAAGTGAAAGAAGCAGGAATGTAAGGAGAAAAAAGGTCTGGAAGTCAGTCACTGACACTTCACAAAAGAAACCAGGAGGATTTTTTTTTCAGATGCAGGTGCAGCGCACAGAAACAATATAATAAATTTCTCTGTCTGCATGACAGATATTTAGAAATTATGATCTTAAGGCAAGATCTATATTTTTTTTCTTTCTTCCATTAACACCGAATGAAATAACACGTGTCACATTGGCATTGTTTCATCAAGTTCCCACTTTAATCACTGGTAGGACTACTGTAAAATATATATATGAAATTGCCTCTAGCCTTTCCAAACCCAGTGATGTTGCGTGGGTCTCATGGGCTACAAGAGAAATGACATATTCATCTGTAGACATTCAGCTATTGTAGCCTTATCATGGCTAAATTGAATTATTTGGGATCAAGACTCAATTTGTCATTTTGACACTGCTATTTCATTAGATTCCAAGTGACCTTTTTTTGTCTTGCTGAACTGAAGAGGGGAGGATTTTATGTGTGCCAGTGTGGCTTTGTCTGCTCTGATTTAGTCAGTGACAATCTTATGAGAATGCTGTAAGCTAAGTGGGAGTTTATTTTGTATTTCTTTGCATTGTTCCAAAGAAAAACTATTTAAAATTCAAACATTACTGGCTTCAACCATGGTCTGGCAAAATGGTTGTGTAATTTGGTGATTTTTGAACATAATTATTTGGTGGCTTCATAAACTAAACAAATATAAAATATAACGAAATGGTTAAATTTAATTTTAGGATTGAACATGTTTTTGTGAAATTACAGAGTGTGTATATATATATATATATATATATATATATATATATATATATATATATATATATATATATATATACATATATATATATATATATATATATATATATGTATATATATAAAATTGTCATTAAGGAAGTAATGTGATGCATTTTTCTGACCGTTTGATACATTTTTCAGTGTCGGACAACCAAAAAACAATAAATGACTTAATAATGACAGCAATCACCTGACTTTTTACATACAGGTTTCAAAGTTTGATGTTTGGTTGTCTGGCATCTATCAGGATCAGCATATTGAAATTTTGAAGTTATTGCAAAACAGTTACAGTAAAAAGTACTAACATGTGGTAATTGACAGTGACTTCACAGTGAGATCAAAATTTACATCAGAACCAAACTCAAAGGACCAGCAGTCATGGTGCATCCCATCTCCTTCGCCCATCTGCTGATGCCCGAGGCAAACTGATGTGTGCTGATAACTGATAATGAGTCTGACCAAATCTATTCCACAGACAAAAGCGAGGTTTGTTTAGAGGTCATCTCACACAAAGGCATGGCAGACTAAAAGCGATTAAATTTCATTTAACTAGTCTTTAATAAATAAAGCAGAAAGTGGAAATATCTTTGTTTTTTCAGGTAATCTTTTTTTTTATATCAATGCAGAAGATGATTTGATGAAATGTATTTTTTAAGCCGGTACTGTCATCCATTTTTCCGGACCAAATCAGAGCTGCTCTAAAAACTGACTGATGTTCAGTATTTGAGTGGAACATTTTTCCTGTGTCGTGCACAGCCGAATCTCTGGGGGCCATCAACAAATCTGCTCAGCCACAAAGCGGGGGATTTTACTGTGAGAACATCCGAGAGAAGTCTTTCAAAACATCAGAGGTCCACTGGTGAGTGTTGGATCTATTTTTCTGTCTAGCCTGCCTTTGTGCTGCAACCCCTCGATTTCAACACTTAAAGGAGCGGGATGAGGGAGACGCACAGATTTGAGTCCTTTGGCAAAGCTTCCGTTTCTCTTTAAAATCAGAAAGGCGTGTTCAGTTTGCTTGCAAGGAATTTTTCAAAACGCTTTAAACTTATCCTGAAATATTCCACCATACACTTCCATACAGCAAACATCTCAGCATTTAGTCATGGCTACTTCTGTCAAGTTGTTAACAGCACCCTTTGGAGTCTTGCTAGGAAATAAAAAAAACTTTTTTCTCCAAATGACCTTAATTTTGGATTGACAGGTATTCATTTCTTAACGATGTATTCACTTTGGAGTGGAATATTTTGACTGCTGATGGAATTAAGATTCAACTTAGTTTTTTAGTTGTTTTTTTTTTCAATTCCACAACATAAAATTGGAATTGATCAATGGAGAGAAGAGGAAATGCAATTGATGGAAAAGAGGAGACAAGGGTTTTGGCTCCCCTCACCTGCAATAACCCTGTAAAATTTCTGCTGTCTGTAAGTGGAGAAACTCACCTCTTACTCTGATTCAACTTTAATTAATGTTGTTCATTTGGACAGAGATACTGAAGAGTGTTGCAAATTCACTGGTAACACTCTTGTCCTAGTGTAAACTGTTTTCTCTGAGTATTTGCCTCCTTGACCTCCTCCGAAGTTCTCCTTGCATTATCTCCTCATGATCTGCTATCAGCTTCTGTGTAAACCCCAGACTCCTGATCCATGACTTACAATCACATAGTTTCTCGTTCCTCCATGGTCAACTTCCAGCTCCAAGCTCTGCCTGGCTGCCCTCCATGTTCAGTTCTCGTTCACTGGATCCATTTCCTCAGTGTTTCCCCTGAAAACCTCAGGAAGTTCTCGCAGACATCCCAGACTCCTAGCCTTTTCTCCATGGCCTCATCTCCATCACCTAAGGCTCACCTGAGTACCATTAAACTAGACCCATAGGGGCCTTTTCTACTGAACTGGTTCCAGAGCTGATTTGGTGCTAGAGACTGACTTATAATGATAATAATAATGGCTTGCATTTATATGACACTTTTTGGGACCCTCAAAGCGCTTTACAACTCCATTATTCATTCACTCTCACATTCATTCTCTGGTGGAAGCAAGCTATGATTATAGCCTGGGGTAGACTGACAGAAGCGAGGCTGCCATATCACGCCATCACCCCCTCTGGCCAACACCAGTAGGCGGGTAGGTGAAGTGTCTTGCCCAAGGACACAACAACATGTAGCAGGTGGAAGCAGGAATCAAACCCACGATTTCTGGGTCGCAGGCCGACAACTATACCATTGAACTAAAGCCACACTTAGAAATGGTTCTTTGGTTTTCCACTGACTAAGCACCTGTTTTTTGATCCCAAACAGATGCTTAGGCTAGCACCAATTCAAAGCTGGGCCAGAATGTTTTTTTGGAAGAACTGGTTTCTACTCTGCCCACAATGGTGGCGCAACCAAAGTGTGGGGGCTGGATTACAAAAGTTTAGCATAGCGAGGCGAAACAAATAACCGACATTCTCATTCATAACAATGGAGGCTAGAAATAAGCAGAGTTGGTGAGACCCAGTGTTTTCTAGCTTTGCGGTCATCGTCCGAGCTGCAGAACAAATTGGAGGGGTCAAATCGAACAAAGCCTATGTTTCTAAAGCTGCATCCATCCTCCAGCCCATGGTGAATGAATCAACGGAGGAGATGAAAGCCATAGAGTATGGCAAGTGTAGCTGCTATACTGCATTGTCCCTGTATAAAGTGGAATTGATCTTCCCCTTTTAGCAGACATGTACTGCTGCATGTTAGATAACGTGTATGTGATGTATTACTAGCGTATAAATTGCTAAAACAAACATGTCACTGTTTGTAATGTACCCGAACGGTTTTCTGTCTAAAACCAGCTGTTGTGTTGTTTGAAAACTAAGATTACGTGTTATGTATTTAGACTTGATGGGCAACCTTAGGCCTGTGGCCTGCAGTTCTCCAGCACCTGATGTTCAGTTGCACTCATCCTCCTCCTTAGGAGGCCGGGTAAGGAATATTTTACACCTTTCCCTGTTTATTATAACAGCTGTCTTTGAATAAAGTTGAGTTATTATTAACTCAATTTTGTTTTTGTTTTTCATTTTACACTGGTAAGCGGAGGTGGGACGCTGAACTATTGGTATATCTGCAGAAGTGAGCAGAAAGGCTGCAGGAAAACAGTGAGACAGAGGAGCCACTGACATCGGTTTTTTTTTGAGTTAGCAAAATATTTAAGGAATACAGCACATCAATAACTCAATTTTTTTGCTACATCTTTATAGATTTTTTTTTTACAATAAAGCCTTTTTGTGTTGAAACAAAGTGTTTTTGTTTCCATTTGCCACAAAGATTTCAAAAAATTTGCATTCTGTTCCACAATGCACAGTAATATATTCTATAGAGATGCAACGATATGTAGATATCCCATGCTCACTTAAATTTTCATCAGTAACCTTTGGGCAGAAATGTATTTTAAAAGCTTCACTACAGTTGTACTTGAGAAGATTATTGAATAATTAATTTCTGCTTAACAGCAGAAGTTGCATTTTTATGTTATTGGTCATTTGTATTTACGGGATAAAAAAAATCTGATCATTATTTCTGTCATTTTTTTTAAATGATAGCGACATTCAGTATTTTCATCCATTTTAATCAATCTTCAATCCAAACTGAGCAGAGAATCCAAGTCTTGTCATCACACATCAAGCAGATTAAAAAGCTACATTTCACCTGTTGTGGCCAAACGCTCTGGGTGGAGCTGAACTGCGATCCATAACTCTTCAACGCGCTGTCAGCTCCTGGTTAAAGAGGTGCATTGGGCACGGTGTCCAGGTCAGAGATGATGCTCTCATGGGAATCTTTATTTTTTTAACTGATTCAATTACCTCTACTCCATGCATCAAGGTGAAAATGCCTGCGCCTCTGCAGAAGGTAGTGAGGGTTGTGAATGCTAAATTATCAAAATGACGGACACCCGTCAGATATTTCCATAACCGTTTAAAAAAACAGTGAAATACGGAAAATATTCGGTAATGCCACCCCTGTTTCATACATATATATTCACATATATTTATATATGCACATAAAGATCCCTTTGTATACAAGTTTATGCACACACATTTATAAATGTTTATTTGTTGGTTGACAAAACTGAGATGCTTTGCAACCAAAGTGAACATTTATTCTCTGGGTAAGAATTCTGATATACAACATTGGAAGCAGTCACATCATTGTTGAAATTCCTCCACCGGCCTGTTAGGAGGAGGATGCGAGCCCTACATCGATACCCGCCATAACAGCATCTATTAAAACAGAAGTAATTGTCACAAATAGTATAAAGTTTTCTAGATCTGTCAATTTGGAAACAAATATAGCTAGTGCTAAGGAGGGCTACCTGATGTAGCAAACAGTGGTTAAAAACATTTTACAGTGATGCTGCTGAAATTAATGGTGCATCAGGAACATGTTATGTACACACATGTTTGCAAATGCAGAAAAGTGTGAAAGCACAAAAGCAGCACTTGGAAGGGCATGATGAACTACTCTGTTGATAAAATCTGTCTCTGTTTTGGCTTCCTGTTTTTGTCTCCAGACATGGGCACATACAGTTGCGCTGTAAGGCTTTAGATGACGTTATGATTCAGCACCAACTAGGCTCCATGTCAGTGGAAAAGCAAACCGTTTCTTTGAAAGAACCGGCTAAGCACTGGCACCGTTTTTTGTGTGTTTGTTTTGTTTTGTTTTGTTTTCTGTGGAAAAACCCTATATGTGGATCAAATCTAAGAACCACCGCTTACATGTGAACTTCTCCTCCAGCTGTTTTCTTCACATGCATTTCTTCATGCAGTGTTTCCTGGTTCCAGCGATCTCCCTCGGCATTCATCACAATAAACTCGTATTTCATTTTACAACGGTCTTCCTAGTGCTTGTTCTACATGTGTGTCAGAAAGCTAAACAATTTGTGTCACTGAAAGCTATAAAAGCTACAACAGAGCTCTCGGTCTTGCAGGAAAACCGATTGTATTTTTGCTGGGGAATTTCAACAGAAGTACCACCTATCTCCCCACTTTGGAGCAGTACGATTCAACACCAACCAGAATTGAATACCTGTTGGACTTGTGTTGTGGCAATATTCCTGGTGCATACATATCCAAACAATGGCCACCTCATGGATGCTCGGACCAAAATGAAAAGCTGCTGCTGCCTAGTTATAGGTCTAAAGCAGGGGTGTCCACTTCCAGGCCTCAATTCCCCGTGTCCTGCAGGTTATTGATGTGTCCTTGATGTAACACAGCTGATTTAAGTGGCTAGATTAGCTCCTCAACATTCCCTTAAGTTCTCCAGGATCCTGGTATTGAACCAATCATTTGATTCGGGTATGTTGACCCAGGGTGCCATCTAAAACATGTACTGTAGGACACTGGCCTTTAAGGCCCGACTTTGGACACCGCTGGTCTAAGCTAAACATTAGTATAAAGGAATTCAAAAGGATGGCAAAATTGACCAGAATTAAGAAAAGTGGAGCAGAAATTAACTTCTTGCATCTCTCTCAATAGTTATTTATTTGGGTTGTATTCAGACCCGGAGTGGCTAATCGGGAAGACCGGGACAATTCCCGGTGGGCCAGTCTGATGTTTGGGCTACAAGGGCCGGTTTATTATGGAAAGCCGAGTCAGACTAGTGTTCGATTTTTTTCTTTAAAAGTAAGACAATACATACACAAAGCCCACATTTGAGAATCGAACAAAAGTAATATAAAATAAGCCTGCATCTTTTTTCAATTGAAAAGATCTTAATTGGTTAAGTCAAATGTGTTTTCCATATCAAAAGCTTTACAGAATATTATTTTTATTGTGACACAGGTGCAGCAGGTGAGTTTGGTGAAACTGGAGGAAGTGTAAAACGGAGAGCAAAGCTTATTACTGTGGCAGCAGAAAAAATATAGATTCTTATATTGTTAATAGATATGTTGTTAATGGATGTGTTGTAAATAATAATGTAGATGTGAACACAGCAGGCTGAAATAAATCTACTGTGTGAAGCCATTAACCCTAATTTGCACTGAATTGGACATTTTCTAGAAAAATACTGTACTGAATTACAATGCTTTACAGAACAGTTTGCTGTTGTAGCTTGTAAGGTTGTAACATGTAAGGTTATAATTATATGATTTTAATAATAGGTTGTGACATAAAGTGTGCCGGTGTGAGGCATGAAACTCCAGGGCTGAAAATGAGTCCCACTCCGGCCCAGGTTGTATTTATCTAGTTTAGTTAGGTTTAATGATGTTTGAGGCCATGTTTCAAGAGCAACCTTAGGTCAAGGCCATATGATAAAAAATTCAATGTCTTTGCTTCTGTCTAAATAAAAATGTTCTTGCCCTTCTTCAATAATTAAATTACCAATTGTTCAGTCTCTTTACTTTTGACAATTCTAATTTATCCAACTGCAAAATTGGACTGTTAAGGAATTTTATCTTTGTTTATAGGAAGTCAAAATTGAGTAAAAATAATGTATTAGGGTATGCTTTGCCTTCGAAAAAAGGAATTTAATTGCCTTTCCTCTAAATTTCTTTTTGAGAACAAGACGTTTTGTCAAACAGCCCACTACAATGCAGCATTTTGAGCTGAATGATCCCACCAGTCTGAAGGTCTCAATCACACAACTCCTTTCAGAGTAATGCTCCATTTGACTCAGAAATGTCACATTACAGAAGCTCATCATCTTCTCACTGGTACTTCACTGCAACTTCAAGGGCACAGAATACCCTCCACTTTAATAACAAAATTGCTGAGCATGATAATTTAATCCAAGCTAAAAATGGCCACTTCTGAAACCGCACCAGATTAGATTTGCCTCGCAGTGCAAACAGAACAAGCTGTACGAATCTAAAAGTAATGCCACTGGAAGGCAAGTCTGTGGTCTGTTCTTCCATTACACTGGGCACACATTTTCTGCACTTTGCCACTTCAAATAATATCAAAAGTTCTGCTCTGGTCAGCTGTAGCACACCCTCTTTCATTTCACACAAAGAAAATTGTTAAAATACCGCTCAAACTACAATCCCACCATGGTGCTTTAATTTTACATCCAACCCACAGTGACATGCTGCCAGACCTGACCTCTGACGGGGCCATGCTGTCAGGCTGCCAGCTGGGTCTGATTGCTTACATGGCTATCTGACCAGCAACAGCTCAGACCAATGAGAGGTGACCTTAGAACAAAACATCGAAACAAAAGAGAGGTGAGAGCAGCCCAAGCAGAACCTGGGTGGTGAGGTTTGAAGACAGGTGGGCCTTGTTTCCCTGATGGTTTGGATAATATTGTACCTGAATGTCAATTTTCTTTAGATAAGACAGGGCTTTCCACACTCTGTGGCTTCCTTGGTAAAGATGGGTTGTATTTTCCTATTTTATTCGGTGTGCATTTATGCTACTGCAATTAAAAATGTAATTATTTTGAGTAAATGTATTCATTTTAGGGGAAAAGAACACGTAAAGAAATATTATAATGTATTTCCAGTCACTATTCCCATAATAAAATAAGTTGGATCCATCCATCCATCTGTCCGCTTATCTACCAATCATCCATCTGCTTATCCATCATTGATTATCTATCCTTCATCCGCTTATCTGTCATTGATTATCTATTCATCTGCTTATCTATCATCGATTATCCATCCATCCCTCCTTCCCTGAATGTACGCTGGTGTATATTCTTAGTCATCCGGGACATAATCCCAAGTTCTTAAGTAGAAGTCAACTAGATCCCTTCGCTTGTTTCCTATAGATTGTGGAGCTGTAATTTAAATATGCTATTCAGTCCTGAACATGGTTAAAAGTAACATACTTTTAAGTTGTAACAAGTACAACCACACTAATAGGGCCACTAAAGTCAGTAATGTGGCAATTACAGTAGAACACGTCAGTCACTGGCCCTACTCTCTATTCGGCTCAATGTTTGTGCCCAAAAGTCACATTGCTGTCTTCAAACGAGTGCCTCCTGTCCTTGAAATTCTTACCCAATCACCATTGATTATTCATTTCACCTCCATCTATTTGTTCTCCAGTGATTATCTGTCCATACTTCTGGTTTACTACCATATGTCTGTGTTTCTACTGTTGGTGTAGTTGATGAATTGTATACTTTTTTGAAGTTTCCAATATCTTAGAACATTTCCTTCCATGGCTTCCTTGCAGTTTTCAGTGAATATGAGGTGACACAGAGGCCACTTTATGTAAGTGACTCTTCAAAATCTAACATGAGAACATATCATTCAAGTATGGCAGATATGGGTATGATCGCCAAAAGTCAGAAAAAGCCTATAAATAGAACATTTAGGAGTACCTACCTAAGCAGAGTGCCTGTCTGAGAACATCAGTGAAGAATGGCATCTTGGGGATCTGGATACCTAAAAAATCTAATGTAAAAGGAAACTGAATAAATAAGGAATGCAAAACTAAATCAAAAGCATAACGAGTCACCCTAACCTTTGAGCTTTGTGTAACCCTGATATGTGCAGAGGAGCCCTGGTAATGCATAAAACGTTGACTTGATTTGAAAGAGTTGACCAAAAAATCTGCAATAATACAAGAGTCTCTAAAAGGAATAACTGTATCATTTCCTTTATACATTTTGTGAAAGGCACAATGGCTGCCCAGCTCTCAAGTGGTAAAAGAGTTGGACCTGTCCATGGGCAGAATAATGGGAAACAGCAGTGATAAATATTGAACATCCTCTAATGAAAGAAGATCAAAAAGCCTGAGCTGAAGACGAGCAGAGCCGACACGTCCTCTCCATAAATAAAACATGAGTTACTGCAGGCTTGTACTCCCATCCCAGATTTAATGAGAAAAAAATAACAAACACATATGGTGGAACATAAGTTTGAACTGCTCCTATAGGTTATCTCTCAAAAGGCAAAACTGCTATATAGAAGTCCAAAGATGGTTTTAAAACAGTGTTACTGTTGGATTTGTTTGAGTTATAGTTGTGGAAATAGTGCCTTGTCATGGCTGGCTGCCTGAAACCAGTAAATTGTTTCCCCAAACCTATAGTGTTTCATTTTTGTGAAGCAAAATAGGCGCATCTGTGATATTTAATTTCAAGGTGAGATATGCATGCATTAGCACCCAGAGAGCAACCTGTGAAGATATGAATACTGCAATCTTACCGCTGGTGTATTTGAGAACTTACTAGTCCGTGTTGGATATTGTTCTGTTTGACTTAGTTGGAACGGAATTAATTAACAAATTTAAGGAGACATTTAGAAATAAACCACACTGTTATAGTAGATCATTGAGCACAGTATACCCAATATATCTGAACATGGAAGCAATGCAATTGTTTGCTTTTAAAAGTTATTAGATCAACTAGTCAAGAGTAATTAAAGTTTTACAGCTCTTGCACAAACCAAGTGAGACATTTTCACAGCACTGTATCAGAAAAAGACATTATTACTTCCCAGAGTTCAGCCATTTTGATCTGAAATGCTAACCCATGTAAACTACCAGAATTTATGTGGATGAAGGTTTGCGCCACCTCCCACAGATGGAAGGATTTTCCAAAGAACTTTGTTTTGACCCCCTCCCATTGATGATTCACTTGCTATATGGTTCTTCTTTTGAGTCTCCCAGTGTGTTCTTTAAAAAAGGGAGGACCCTTACTCTGCAGGATCTTCATTAAACTAGATACTACTATACTCTTACAAATGCCACTTCACATTGTCTGCAAAACTCAATCTCCATGAAATAAATGCGTTGACCTATTTGCCAGTTTCCATCAGCAAATTAACTAGATGTCAACAGTCTGTCATATTGCTTGACATCTTGTAACCCATATCTAGACTCAGAAAATATATTCATGAAGCTTCCCTCATATCTGAGTCCTTGCTCACAAGACTAATAAGAAACACTGTATAAAATGAAATAGTCCGTATTTTGTGGCAGTTTGTGATTGACACTATTGAATGACAACTATACAACTCAAGTTATTTGTTTCTTAAATATTGTATATATCAAACTAAAATGAAAATGAATGGATTTTGTAAAATAAAAGATCCAAAATTAATTGCTCTTTAGGGTTACAATTTATTCTCTTCAAGTAAACCAGTGAATGAATGACAGAAAATCCAACTCCATCAGTTAAAAGATAAAGCAGTAACCATGCAATCAGAAAGAGCAGCTGATGTAAAAGCTCTATGAACTCCCTGGTTGTTGAAATATGGAATACACATATACTTGACTTGGTAGAAAGACGCCAGACATTACTCTCATATTTTAATAATGTTCAACAAAAAAATCAATGACGGCAGACCTGTTGGACAACCTCCTTCTCCTCGAACCTTGCAGATAAATTGTCATTAAAAAAGTTATTGGAAACTTGAAAAAGAAATTCAAGTTGAGGAAGATATTGGTCATTGAGTTGTAGAGGTTACAGCTGCTGATATTATGGTCACAGCTTCAGAAGAGGAAGGTGAGATGTTTGACAGTTATGAATCTGATGGTGCAAGCTAGCAGAGCTTGATGAACAGGACTTTGAGACCAACAGTAGGAAGTTGAAGGGCTACCTTACTTTTGACTTCAGTGTTTCTTTTGAGTAGAAAATAATAGAAATAGCCGTATAACCATCGCCCATGATTCATTATTATCCATCAAAGAAAACTTGCCACCTGATATTCCTGAGCACATTGATACGTGGTTATTGAATCATTTTCACAGATCTATCACCAAAACCACTTCAAGGTCCCCCATTCATTGACAATCGGCTCCCGCGGGTTAATTGACTACAACATCAGTGTGTAAAAATGTGCTGGCTGAGGCAACTGAAGATCCATCATTGCACACCAGTCTTGTTGCTACAGTAACCACTCAACTTATGTCATTTTCCGCAATTCTCACCCCTGCAACCTCGGCAGAGAAATGTTGGACCTCTGAAAAGTATAATCATGTATATGTACTCAGTACTTAGTTTGGGCCCCCGTTGGATCAACTACTGCCTCAATGCGGCGTGGCATGGATGCCATCTGCCTGTGGCACTGCTGAGGTGTTATGGAAGACCAGGATGCTTCAATAGCGGCCTTCAGCTCTACTGCATTAGTCGGTCTCATGTCTCTTATCTTTCTCTTGGCAATGACCCATAGATTTTTCTTTGGTGTTAAGGTCAAGACAGTTTGCTGTCCAATCAAGCACAGTAATCCCACGGTCATGGAACCAGGTTTTGGTACTTTTGGCAAAGTGGGCAGGTGCCAAGTCCTACAGGAAAATGAAGTCAGCATCTCGATAAAGCTCATATATGGAAAGAAGCATGAAGTGCTTCAAAATGTCCTGGTAGATGGCTGTGTTGACTCTGGACTTAATAAAGCACAGTGGACCAACACTAGCAGATGACATGGCTCCCCAAATCAATACAGACTGTGGAAACTTCACACTGGACCTCAAGCATCTTGGATCGTGTACCTCTCCATTCTTTCTCCAGACTCTGGGACTTTGGTTTTTCAAATAAGATTCAAATTAGCTTTTTTTTTTCTTTAGCCCAGGCAAGTTCTGATGTTTGTTGTTTAGGAGTGGCTTGACAAAAGGAATACGACTCTTGAAGCCAATGTCCAGGATCCGTCTGTGTGTGGTGGCTCTTGATGCACTAACTCCAGCCTTAGTCCATTCCTTGTGAAGCTCCTAACACTTTAGAATGGCCTTTTCCTGACAATCCTCTCCAGACTGCAGTCATCACTACTGCTTGTGCACCTTTTTTCTTCCACACCTTTTGCTTCCACATAATACTCTATTAATGTGCTTTGATACAGCACTTTGGGAACATATAAATTATTTTGCAGTTACCTTTTGATGCTTTCCTGCTTGTTTTGGATTAATTGGATTAATTTGCTGATTAGAGTGTGATTTTGAGCCTAGAATATTAATCCTTTTCACAATATTAAAATTTTCTGAGATTTTGAATTTTGTGTTTTCATTAGCTGTAAGCCATAATCATCAAAATTATAACAAATAGGCTTGAAATATCTTGCTTTGCATGTAATGAGTCTATATCATATATTATTATATATTAGTTTCACCTTTTAAGTTGAATTACTGGAATAAATTAAATTTTGCACAATATTTTAATTTTTAGTTTCACCTGTATGTACAGTGGCTTGCAAAAGTATTTGGCCCCCTTGAACATTTCCACATTTTGCCACATTACAGCCACAAACATGAATCAATTTTATTGGAATTCCACGTGAAAAACCAATACAAAGTGGTGTACACGTGAGAAGTGGAACAAAAATCATACATGATTCCAAACATTTTTTACAAATAAATAACTGAAAAGTGGGGTGTGCGTAATTATTCAGCCCCCTTTGATCTGAGTGCAGTCAGTTGCCCATAGACATTGCCTGATGAGTGCTAATGACTAGAGTGCACGTGTGTGTAATCTAATGTCAGTACAAATACAGCTGCCCTGTGACGGCCTCAGAGGTTGTCTAAGAGAATGTTGGGAGCAACAACACCATGAAGTCCAAAGAACACACCAGACAGGTCAGGGATAAAGTTATTGAGAAATTTAAAGCAGGCTTAGGGTACAAAAAGATTTCCCAAGCCTTGAACATCCCACGGAGCGCTGTTCAAGCGATCATTCAGAAATGGAAGGAGTATGGCACAACTGTAAACCTACCAAGACAAGGCTGTCCACCTAAACTCACAGGCCGAACAAGGAGAGCGCTGATCAGAAATGCAGCCAAGAGGCCCATGGTGACTCTGGACGAGCTGCAGAGATCTACAGCTCAGGTGGGGGAATCTGTCCATAGGACAACTATTAGTGGTGCACTGCACAAAGTTGGCCTTTATGGAAGAGTGGCAAGAAGAAAGCCAATGTTAAAGGAAAACCATAAGAAGTCCCGTTTGCAGTTTGCCACAAGCCATGTGGGGTACACAGCAAACATGTGGAAGAAGGTGCAGATGGTCAGATGAGACCAAAATTAAACTTTTTGGCCAAAATGCAAAACGCTATGTGTGGCAGAAAACTAACACTGCACATCACTCTGAACACACCATCTCCACTGTCAAATATGGTGGTGGCAGCATCATGCTCTGGGGGTGCTTCTCTTCAGCAGGGACAAGGAAGTTGGTCAGAGTTGATGGGAAGATGGATGGAGCCAAATACAGGGCAATCTTGGAAGAAAACCTCTTGGAGTCTGCAAAAGACTTGAGACTGGGGCGGAGGTTCACCTTCCAGCAGGACAACGACCCTAAACATAAAGCCAGGGCAACAATGGAATGGTTTAAAACAAAACATATCCATGTGTTAGAATGGCCCAGTCAAAGTCCAGATCTAAATCCAATCGAGAATCTCTGGCAAGATCTGAAAACTGCTGTTAACAAACGCTGTCCATCTAGTCTGACTGAGCTGGAGTTGTTTTGCAAAGAAGAATGGGCAAGAATTTCAGTCTCTAGATGTCCAAAGCTGGTAGAGACATACCCTAAAAGACTGGCAGCTGGAATTGCAGCAAAAGGTGGTTCTGCAAAGTATTGATTCAGGGGGCTGAATCATTACGCACACCCCACTTTTCAGTTATTTATTTGCAAAAAATGTTTGGAATCATGTATGATTTTCGTTCCACTTCTCACGTGTACACCACTTTGTATTGGTCTTTCACGTGGAATTCCAATAAAATTGATTCATGTTTGTGGCTGTAATGTGACAAAATGTGGAAAAGTTCAAGGGGGCCGAATACTTTTGCAAGCCACTGTAACCCTGAAATTAAAGATCAGTACATAACACAATGGCCACCCAAGAAGAAAACAATGATAGCATAATATACAGCTTCAATATGAGTTCATCTGTGACTGTTTGTGCAATGTGTGGCATAAAACTAGATAACAACTATTTATGAATAAAAAAAATAAAAAAAGACGTAGATAAAAAAAGACAGCTTAAATGTATGAGCTTTCTGGTATTTTGGATATGTTCATTTTTTATTTCAACCTAAAGGTACAGATTGAGCCTAAATGTTGAAATCAATAATGACTAAGCTACGTCTGAGTCAACAGTAGCTTTCAACAATGGGAGTTAATAGTAGAAGAAGGTAAATGCTTTTGATAAGGTTAATTGAAGCACTTTCAACTTTCGGCTGAATCGGAATTACCACAAATAGGAGGAAGAGCAAAAACTAATTAAATTGGTCTTTGAATAGGGGCATTAATCCAAATAGTATAGGAAAACATAAAAATCAAATTCCAGTACTTAATCCAAGCTGCGTTAATTGCATGACATGTAGGTAACCTGCAATGTATGTGTTTTGTCATAGAAATAATGAACTCCCTCCCTCCTATGGATCATATGGATGCAATTTACAGCAAAAGCCTCTACACCTTGTTTTCTAATAGTTATGGGAAGGTAAATGCTTGGACCCCTGCCAATCATCTGAACTAAAAGGCTTCTCAGACCCACATTAATTGATTGTCAATAAATACTCAGAGGCTGGTTAAAGGGTGACTCCTTATACCCCTTGAACTTTCGCCCTGACTGCATCAACCTGTCAGTCTCCCCCTCCGAAGCTCCAGCGGCTCAGTAATTACACTTTCCACAATCATGCATGCGCCTAGTTGTATAATTCCATCCTGATTTGAAGCTCCCACCACCTGTTATATTGTGTTTTGCTTGACTCAAACTCCTTTTGGATAAGGCAAGAGGATGGAAAATAAGGAACCCACATACAGGATGACTCCTCACTGGGAGAGAACTGAATCGCCAATGGGTTTAACAGCGATATCATAACTGTTTATTAAGACTGACTAAGGCCAGGTTAACTAGTTCAGTCAAGATTACTAATTTGTGCTTTTATACTTCCCTACACCCTTCTGATATTATGAATGTAATATGTTTAACTGTTCACATTTTAATAAATAACTTGTAGAACTATACAGCGGAACCACAATATGGCACATACAGTAGAATTATAGTTCTGTGTAAAATAATTAATCAGCACTTAAATGTTTCACTTTTTGTCACATTTTATTGGGATTGTAGGTAAAACTAAACAAATTGTGCATAATATGAAGTGTTTAAAAATGATAGTTTTCAAAAATATTTAACAAATAAAAATCTGAAAAGTGTGGTGTGCATTTGTTTTTAGCCCTGTTAAATCTGAACAAATGGACTAATTCAACTATATTTCAAATGTCAAAATACTTTATTGATCCCAGAGGGGAAATTAAGTGTTGGTATAGCTCATACAATGAATTATTTAAGGAGTTGTTGTAGATCATGATGGCTGATGACAAATCCGGCTGAATTGTGTTAAATGCACTGGAGAAATCAAAGAACATGATCCTCACAGTGCTGCCTGGTTTGTCCATATGACAGTGGGTTGGTTGAAGTAGGTGAATGATGGCATCTTCAACTCCAACTCTACGGCGATAAGCAAACTGCAGCGGGTCCTAATCAGAATCAGAAAGGGTTTATTGCCAAATGTTGGGCAGGTTTACAACATTAGGAAATCGCGGCGGTACTTGGTGCAAAAATACGAAAGAAAAGACAAAGACTTAAATAAAGATATAAAGTGCTGAACAGATTGATATATACATGAGTGGAGATAACGATCGGTGCAAATCAGACAGGTGCAAAAAAACCAAAACACAATATGGGTCATATGACTAAAACAGAGCAGGTGACGGGAACAGTCTAACGGTGCGTTCACACCGAACGTGTTTGAAGCATTATGGGTGTCAGGTTTACATGTAAAGTCAATGCAGAAGCGCGCCGATGGGTGTCAGTGTTTCTGCGGCGCGAAAACGCATTTCTGCCTCATTCGCGCATCAATTTCACGCGACTAAGGCGTTTGATGCATGTCACAAAAGTTGAAGTTGAAGTTGAAAAATCTGAACTTTGGTGTCAATTCGCGCCACCTCAACCAATCAGGAGCCTGGTGATGTGGTGTCACGTGATGCTGTGACCCAGTTCACGGGGTCAGGTCCGGCGAAAATTCATTAATTCAACATGGAGGAAATACTGATAACGGCCGTGGCTAATCACCCCGAGCTGTGCGACATCAGTTGCTTCCTATACAAAGACAGGAATAAAAAGGATCTCGCTTGGAGGAATATAATTGAGAAGATAGGACAACCTGGTAAGTTCATTTCCCTTTTGAAAGTTTTCAAGTTACTTACCCTGCGAACCTCTGCAGGGTACTCTGCACAGTAAATAGAGAATGGAGACTCTCCCTTCCAATGCTAGATCGACAGCTGCCATCTTGCGAAAACACCGTCTGGCTCTAGTTCCTCCCACAAGTTGCGTATTTCCGACTTGACGCGAGTTATGCGTTAATTACATAAAGTCCTTCAGTCTTCTCCCATCAGACCGGAGATACAAAGCTCCTCCGGCCCAAAAAAACTGTGTGTGATTTTAGTTCAGCTATATGTGGTCTTAGGTCTGTTAATGTTTTGTATGGGTGTGTAAAGATGATGTGGGGCCCTGTTGAAGATGAATTTCTGTAACCTTTTGGTGTCAGACAAATAAAGTTTTATTTTCTATTCTATTCTATTCTATTTTCTATTATATTCTATTCTATTATATTCAAAAGGAACAATAAACAAAAAAATCAAACCTGAACCCAAGCAAATAGTTGAAAGAGAAATCCTGAAGGGATCATGGAATGCTCATTTTACTTTATTTACATAGCAGCAATTCACAACAACTATCGTCTCTAGGCACTTAATAATAAAGTCAGTTCATTTCAATCATACACACAAGTTCAATGTCAATTTTTTACCCTCCAATTCAAACTCAATTATCAAATAATGCAGTCAGTTTCAGTTTCTTATTCAGATTTGTAAAATAACATTATATCTATCAGGCTGGACAGTGGTGCAGTTGGTAGCACTGTTGCCTTGCAGCAAGAAAGTCTTGGGTTAGAATCCGGGGTCTTTCTGCATGGAGTTTGCGTTTTTTGCACCGAGCATGTGCAACATAGTTCAAATACAAAGCTGTTGTGAAGTTGCAAATATTTATGTCTGTCTGCCTAATTTAATATCTTATCATATCTTAACTTTCCCCCAAACCATTCTATGAAACATTTTAGTGTCATGAATGCTTTTGTTGGCCTCTGTACCAACAGTATACTCATGTTCTTATCTGAATAATATTTAAAAAATATTAAAAAGAAGTATAATTATTATTTAAAATAATCTACCATCCAGGATGTTTTGCCATCTTGTCCACTCAGTAACTGGGACTTTCTGGCTTTACACACTAAGGTTTTAATCCCTCCAATGCAACTGTGTCTTGGAGAAGAAAAATCATATTGAACCACAGTGGTAAAAACACCAGTTTATATTCTTTTGGAGTACTGGCACATATTGCATATTATCACATTTTCTTGCCTTCCGGTATAACATCAGATACTCCTTGGAGCCCCCTTCTCCAGCCTAGCAGCAGTGTTTTAATATGCAGCTCACTAAATTAGATTTTTTTTAACTAAAAGGTACATATGGCTCTAGGGTGCTTCACTTGGGACATCAAGTTAGAGAGTTAATTAAACCTTCCAAACATATAAAATACTTGAGGGAGAAAAACTTATGTCTTAACCATAATGTAAAGTTATATATTAATTTCCATTTTCATAAGGAATAAAATGTGACACATATCAAAGTTGTTGAATGATTTTATAAAATTACAGGACATATGTAGTTAAGGCCAAACTTATTCATACCTCTGGTGGGTTTACATTTAAAAATGTTTATTTAACCAATAAATTTAATTTCTGAAAGGACAATAAAACAGACTAAAAGGAGTGTCAATTATGTTTCTATTATTGTTTTGTTTTAATGGAATGTCAAAGATTATTCATGCCCATCTGCATAACCAATATAAAGAAAAAATAACTTCATTGGAATTACAGCAATGAATTATTTTATGTAACTGCTGACCACCTTTTTGCATGTTTTTATCTTTGGTGATGAGCCTAAAAACTTTTGAGATTGGAAGGCTTCATTACCATCACCCTAAATTATTTTAAACTTTAATCTGCTAGTGGTAGGAGTGTTGGGCTTACTCAGGGGCAGTGCTAGCCATTTGGGTGACCTAAGCACAAATATGTTGTGGTCCAAAAAAAGAGTCAAAAATCAAAAGCCACCTCAGATTAGGTCACCCCATACATTAATAAATAATAGCTGGAATAAGAAGATAAATAGCTTCAATTTGTCAGAATAATTTATGTCCATCCGTTCATTGTCTTCTGGTTATCCAGATTTGAGTTGTGGGGGCAGCAGCTTAAGCAGAGAGACCCAGACTTTCCTCTTCCCAGCCACTTGGGCCAGCTTCTCAGACGGAATCCTAAGGTGTTCCCAAGCCAGCCGAGAAACATAGTGTTTAAATGCGTTGTCTGAGTCTGATGTCTGTCACTCAGTTTAGGCCCGCTGTGTATTACAGCCCTACTTCCAGTCTGGGTTTTTATTTTTCGGTGCGACACCCCAAGATTATCGTTGGCCCCCATTTTACCTCCTTTAAAAACTTCCTAGATTTACCCCTGCTCAGCAGTCTTAATGAGACATTTAAAAGCAAATATAAACATTAAAATTTAAGAAAATAATACCTTGAAATATTTTGAATATGACGCAATGAATAAAAACTCACTTAAAGGTAAAGCATAGCAGGTCTGACGCACATTATCAAATGCCATTATTAATTCAAAATCTCAGCTTGGATGCGCCAGTCAAAAGTGTGCTGCAATGCGAAGTCGCTCAGCCGATAGAGATAGAGACTTGCTAAGGAAAGTTTGACCATGGACACAGATTTAAATCCTAAATCAGCTCCCATCTCTCATCTATGATCTCTGCTCTAAGACCGACATATCCACTGGAGACTTTGGTCACAAACTTGTCGGACACAGGCGACCTCACAGAATAAATGATTGAACAGACAGTTTGTTTGTTTTTTCATTGCAAAAGGGACACATATCTGTTGCACTGTACAACAGTGCTGGTTTTTTAAGATGTCTTTTTAATGACAATATATATACAAGGTCATAGGACAAGTAGGTCAGCCAGCAGCTCTTACAATTGTAATCAATATTCAATATCAACAGAGCACCAGGGGGAGACTGGAGACAGATGATTCATCTTTCTCTCAAGCAGAAATTTTACATTTGTATTGAATCTATGATTATGCTTTACACATTTTATGTTTATTATAGTATTATGATTACTATAATCATGATGATTTTTCAGGAGCCAGATTTTGTGGTGCCCTAAGATGCGCATGAAGCACTTGGGCGGAGTACCGGCACTGGTGTATGTAGGTATTGGTAGCACTGCAGTTCTGCCATAGTCTTCCCATTTTCTGGTGATGGATAACAGGGCTCAATAAGGAAAAGCTGAGGATATTATTTTACAAATGCAATCCTGCTTTAAACTGTTCCACAACATTGTCTACCTGTCTGTTGCTTTCCTTGGTTTGTACAGTTTTTGTTCACCTATGTTCTCTGATAAGTAATACATAGTTTTACAAGACACGGTGGAGGAGTTGGTAGCACTATTGCCATGCATAAAGAAGGTGCTGGTTTCAAATCCTGGCCTGTCGTCTTTCTGTGTGGAATTTGCATGTTCTCATGCATTAGGTTCTCTCCAGGTACTCTGTCTGGCTCCCACAGTTCAAAAATGTATAACACGAAGCGAATCATATTTGAAAGGCGGGTTTCTGAGAACTTTACATTTTTAGTGAGTTTGCTTTTTTCCTCAAAAACCTGATGTAGCAAAAATGATACAAGTTAAACTAAACATATGGAAGGGGATATTTAAGCACTCCAGATTCACAAAATTAACATTTTCTGATTATCTTTCATAGCTAAGGTTATACAGGGTTAGTTACTTACTCTTAATTGTTCTTATGCGTGTGTGCAAGTATGTGCGTGTGTGTATGGTTGGTTGTCCTGTGTGCCTCTGGGTTGCCCTGTGACGGACTAGTGCCTAATGACCACTGGAGATGGGCACAAGCTTGCCTGCGCCCCTACAGGGACAAGCAGATAAAGAGGATGGATGTACATATGTACATATGGATGGATGGATGTATGTATGTATGTATGTATGGCTGTATGGATGGATGGATGGATGGTTTAACAATGCTCTTCAATTAAACTTTAAAGTTTAAATGTCTTGACTGTACATTGAAAATGATAAAAGCAACACATTTCAGCCCAAAATGCAAATACTAACAAAGCTATTTATAGTCATCAATTGCCCACCAAGACAAACATCTGCTTCATGCCACATGGTGAAAACTGGCATACTCTGCACAAATCCAAAAAAGAAAAATCTGATTTGAATGCATACTCAGTGAGGAACCCAAATGCTTGTAAAGTACAGGAATTTAATGATTAATAATCATTGCAACCATCTTAACACTTAGTTGCATCAGAAAAATAGATGCATTTGAGATGTAGAGGAAAATAAAAGGCACAACGCCTACTTTATTTTCATTCCTTCCTTTCTGAACGTAGTAGTTGCTAAATAATACAATCAGGACCAGGAATTAGTTTAGCATATTTTGGCTATACTATTACATTTTCAAGGTGGGTGGAAGAATAGTTGGGAAAGCCACTCAAAACGGGGTTCAAGTCACTTTTAATCCCCCACATCCACAAGGACTCTCAATTGCAAAGTTCATTATTCTGTGCAAGCTAAAAAGCATAACTTGTCCCAATGCTGAGATATCCTTCTAAAAAGGGATAAGAGGCTGAGAATACATATTCTCAGATGGATGTTTTACTGCTTGTGAATGAGTTATACAGAAGTATTAAAACACCTGTTGAACTACAGCTCAAACAGCTAAGCACATCCAAGCACAGCTGGATTTTCTCCCCCTTCCATATGTTAAGCCCCTTTTCTTTAATATAATGCTTTTAATCCAGAGCCATGTTGTGCAGAAGGGTATAAAAAATCATGTTTAGGAGATTAGCAGCAGAATCCTCGTTTCTTTCGCCAAAGCTAATCACTCGAAGAGCCTCTTTGATGCAGACTGCAGGGCAGCGCTGACTCAAAACTTTGCAGGAGTAAAAGTTTGCCCGCTGGGAACTACAACTGGAGCATTGCTCAGCAGTTTTGGCCAAGGCTGTTTTCCCAGAGCTCAGTCTGTACACAGTTCAGAGACAGCCACCCTACTTTTAAATGCTATCAGAAATCTAGCCTCAAAGTTCTACTTTCCCTCTCAGCAAAAAATATCACCACATAAGTGAAAACCTTCCAACATGGAAAATTTAGGCCGGTGACCTTATTATTCCTTATCTTGTCAAATATTTTCATGATCTGTGAATTTTAAACAAACCCATTTTAAGTATTTGATAAGATTTTGAATACTTAACACGGCTTAATTGATCTCATAACGGCAGCAGAAGAATATATAATGATCTAAGAATCTCAGCCCTATGGAAACGCTTCCCATCTGGCTCCACCATTCAGTCTGAAGTCCCAAGCGCACTGCGGAGCGGTGAGACTCATGCAAACACCAGTGTAATTAACATAGTTATCTTGAGAGGCAAATTTAATTGATCGGAGACCCTGGTTTCAAAGACGCACATGCTATGAATAGCAACGCAGCTTCTGTAAGGCAATCAGAGAGACCAAGGCGTTAAAAGAGATGTGTTTTTTTTCTTCTTCTTAACCTAATAGAATATTCAACTTCAATTTTATAAGTTTGTCCCTGAGTCTGTTTTTGGTCTAGCTTGCAAGAAGTACAGAAATGTCAACAATTTAAAGCTTTTATTGGTTTACAGTACGTATAACACACACTCCTGTTAAAATGGCATATATATGTGATTTAAAAAAGACAAAGAGCTTCAGAGCTTTGTCCACCTTTTATGACTTTCATCCAGAATTATTAAAAACTGAAACAAACTGGTTGCATGATTTTACACAACCTATGAGAAATGCTTTTTTTTTAACAAGCTTTAGATTAAATACAAGCATTCAGTTTTCTTACATCTAACCTCAGTTATAGAGAATCTGAATAACCAGTAAAATATTCAGCTGACCTATTAGGATTTTTTCAGTATTTGGTCATTGGCGTCCTTTATCTAAAGCTGTAGTTAGCAGAGAGGTTACAGTGGATCATAATGATCTTATTGTTCAAATGTATCAATCATAGGAAGGGTGGGGCGTCGCGTAGCATTGTGGTTAGTGTGGGCGCACCATGTATGGAGGCCTCATTCCTCGATGTGGCTGCCAGATGTCTTCCCCCACTTCTCTCTCCCTTTCTATGTACTATCCACTTTCAAATAAAGGCCATAGTGGCCACAAAACCTTTAATAGGAAGGGTAAAAAAAGATCCAGACCCTTGTATACAAATGCACTTACACTATAAAAAAAATAGAATTGCAACTGGTCATGAAGAGTGCAAAGAGAAAGTCAACTTGTTCTGCATGTGACTAATCTCCATATCCATGGACTAAGGAGTGGAGTTGAAGCTTTTTATCCCAAAGAAAACGTCCAGGCAGGGGTAAAACCTCCCAAAACCTAATGGGAGAATGAAGTATGGTATGATGCAATCAGATGTGAATTTTAGAGCACAATACCAAAAGATAATTTTGGCACAAAACATTGAAAAGACGCTGTTTATTTAGTCAAGCCAAGTGTATTTGTATAGCACATTGCAGCAACAAGGGAGTTTATATATAATGATGGCGGTGTCATGGCGGTGTCATGCTGTGGGGTGTTTTTTTCTTTAGATGGAACAAGTATGAAACGCCTGTCTTGTATCATTTAGTAGCTCCCCCCCAAAGATCAATAAACTGTATTTTCTAAATAGCACTAGATAACCACTGAGGTAATTTAGGGCAACCATTCATGCGAAATGGTTTATGCGTTTCCCTTTTTTTAATCAAACTACATAACCGTATGTTCAAAATCCTATTTACACCTTTATTAAGATATCGGAAAAGGTTCCAGAGAAGGCGGAAGTTCACTCTAAACCTCTAAACATAGGGAGCAAAAAGACTCTGCCCTCATCCTGTGAATAAACTATTTTTAATTTGGATGTTTGGACAGTTTGGTACTAGCACTCTGTCACAAAGATACAACCTGTTCCTACTTCTGAATCCATAGGAAAACTATATGACATGTATAGCATTTTCACAAATAGAAGTTTAGCACGGGCAAAATGAAAGAGATGTTTGTTAAAAAAAAAGAATCATAGAGTGGATGATCAATTGTAGGGTGGTGTGTCTCTCTGGTGAGGACAAATCTTTATTTTTTGGCCTGTTTCATAAAGACATTACTCTAGTTACAGTTTTGTTTCTTTATAAATGTCAGGTCTTCTGTTATTTTTTTTAAACTGTAACTGGAAAATATTCTGGTCATGGTGAGACAAAAGGACAGAAAATTGCAATCAGTGTTATGATTAATTTTTGTTTGGATTTTTTTAAAGCATCAATGTCGTTGTGTTTGACCAGGTGAGTTCACAACACTTCCCTTCTTTGCAGGCAGTTAGTCTTTTTTTACTGCAAGCACAAAAAGAATACAGTCTGTAATAATCTGTGTAAGTCAGATCCACTCAAAACTCTTTTTCTAATAGTCCTAAAAATATTTTTTTTCTGTACTTGTGTGTATACCCAAACATTGCAAAGGACTCTTTGTGGGAACTAAAGCACAAGGTTTTCATTCACATTTAATACCATCCAGTGTTTGGACTGTTGAATGCATGTTTAAGTGCATGAGAGTAATCAGGCAATCAAAGTACTTTATAGGACAAGGAAGGACCAGAACTACCAAAAACTATAGTAAAGAAAAACAATGCATTTCAAGAATATTTGGAAATTAAAGTATCCTTAAAAGAAAGTAATCTGTAAAAACATAATTTAAAACAAATAGCTCAGACATGATAGAAATAAAATAATAAAGTCCCTTTTGACCATCATGAGAAAGCAGCAGTAAACTTGTTTTCAGACCTGATTTGACGGAGGGAAACATTTTTCCGTATCTCAGGTTTTCAGGGAGTTTATTCCAGAGCTAACGGCTATGAAAAATAATTGCTGTTTCTCTTGGGAACACATACTCAAAAGGTCTATGATGACCTGTGGGGTACACTTAAAAGCAACAATAAAAACAAAAATAGGGCCGAGTACAGATAAGCCAGGTAAAGAAATGCCATCAGAGAAGCCATCTGCACTGGCAGCAGCACATCAACAGCAGCAGCCGAGGCAACGGCACAGGCCGCCCAGTGGAGGCAAGACCAAGACCCCCACCTCCACCCAATAGCTACCTAGAGAGCACACAGACATGCACAGCTGACCGCCGCTCCAGAGGCAGAGGGTTCCCACAGAAGAAAACACTGGAAGGAAGATTAAAATAATAAATTAAGATATAAAAATAACTGGGATAAATGTGATAAGATTAAATAGTAAAACATTGATCAAATGTAATCAATTTAAGCATACAGAACAATTAAACATACCATAATAAATAGTAATCTGTTAAAAGCTAGGCTAAAAAGGTGAGTCTTGAGCCTGCTCTTAAAAACATGAACGTTCTCTGCAGCCCTGAGGTCCTCAGGCAGCCTGTTCCAGAGATGAGGGCCATAATACTTAAAAAACGCCTCACTATGAGTGTTTGTCCTGACTTTTGGGATGACAAGGAGACGGCTGCCAGAGGAGCACAGAGACCGCGAGGGTTCATAAGGTAAAAGCAGTTCTGAAAGATAAGAAGGCCCAAGACAATTAAGACTTTAAAGGGGCTATATGCAATTTTCTTAAATTTAAACTCGCGACTGACACCTGTGGCCACAAAACGGAACTGCTCTTCCTTTCTGCTCGCTCTCGCAGCGCACCCTCGTACGCCGGTCGCTCTCAGTTTTCGATCTTTTTCCGGCACTTGTCAGGGGTTTTACTTTTTTAGTCTTATGTGGAGTTACTGTTGGTGTCAAAGTTGTCCTTATTCTCTTCTGTGTATTGGAACAATCCATTGCACTGCTTGCGAGTGCTGACTGGCGGTGGTGGCAGAGTGATCTGAAACATTTAACATGAACACGCTTGACGTCACATCCGCAGACAGCGCGGAAAAATCCGACCTGACAGAAAATAGAAAAAATTGGATACAGGCTTATAGGTGCACCCACTGTGAGGTGTCAGCATGCTCATCAGGAGATTTTTGAGTCATAAATGGTCAAATAAAAAGGCTATAGTTACATTTATTTTGGGGGAAAAGTTGCATATAGCCTCTTTATAAGAACCATTAAAATAACCTTAAAATCGATCCTAAAACATACGGGGAGCCAATGCAATGCGTATAAAACAGGTGTAATGTGTTGCCGCCTCCTGGTCTTCATCAGGACACGCGCTGCTGAATTTTGTAGAAGTTGTAAACCTGATATACTCTTTTTGGGAAGACCAGAATGCAGGTCATTACAGTAATCAATTTTACTGGTGATAAAAGCATGCATCAGTGTCTCCGTGTTGGCTCGAGAGAGAATTGGTCGGACTCTGGCGATGTTCTTTAAATGATAAAAACCTATTTCAGTAATGTTTTTAATGTGGGGGATAAAATTCAGCTCAGAGTCAAAAATCACGCCCAAGTTCTTGACTTGTAAAGAAGTATTAAAAGTATTGTAGAACTTTGTGCACTATTAACATTATTTTACATTATATACTTAATTCACTGGCTCAGTGCAGCAAATCAGGGACTGGCGTGCAATGATAAGTTTTTCTGGTATTGCTCAGGACCTTTGCAGCAGCATTTTAGCCACCTGTTTTCTTTTACAGTATAGAACCTATTGAAAACTCATACCTACCCACTCACTGATAAATGCTGTAGCTATTTAGAAATATGGCATATTTTATAATTTACTCACTAATAGAACCAATTTTGGCAGCAATGACTTCACTCTTTATGTATATCCATGTTATGGAAAAATCTCTCCATCTAATTTGAAATGCTGTTTCAGTTCATCTTGGTTTGATCCCTTTTTCCAGTCAGCATAACATTTTTGGGGTGTTATAACTTTCTGTAACTTCTACATGCTTGATACTCAACAAAAAGTCCCATATTTGGATCAAGAGTAAGGTGCTTGTTGGATGCTGTGGAAAATCATTTTGTGGAGTTATAGATACTGGTGGACAGTTACTATCAATGTTCCCAGATCCTGTGGATGCAAAACAAAACCCATTTTATCAGCCCACCATTATCATCTATTTCCGTTAGTGTGAGGAGTTTGAGTTTTTACTTTCACTTTTTCTAAACAAGAAGGAGTTCAAATGTGAGAAATCTCAACTTCAGTCTCTTTTGAGACCTTGTTCTAAAAGTGTTATGGATTCTTTATTTGCAACCTTAAAACTTGTCGGTGGAGGAGCTGTAAGAACCCCTTGCATCTAAATGTTTCAGCAAGCTGATAAACTGGAGCCGCATCTTGCTGCAACTGAAGTTTTCTGGCAGCACCAAGAGTGCATTAATAGTTAATAGTTTTTAGCAAAGCAATTTATTTCTGTCAGTAAATTTCATATGTACCGTTGTCCATTGTGTGTTTTAGACTAAAACTAAAGTCTGGTAATAATAGTAGTTTAGTTGAAACTTTTACTGTAACAAGAAAAATATAATTTAACGCTATTTGAGAAACCAAACACCAGTTTTGAGTTCTTTAGATGAAATCAAAAACAACCTACCACCGAAATACAATCATATTCATGTGGGTTTAACACCATGTTAAATGTAATTATTTTTTATGATCTTTGTTGATGCAACAAAAATCCTTACGATCATTGGAAAAGGTCTAAAAACTTACTTTGTCCTTGCTTTTTGTCTTCTTTGCAAAACATTCACTGCTGAGAAGAGGCTTTGCAACGCATTGTGTAAACTCACAACAGGACTGTAATCCTTTCTCAGCTTTCTGACTAACCAAGCATTCAGACCTCTGCAGATTTCCTAAAAAAAACTGTTTTTGTAATCCATCTGTGAGAAAGGCCAAATGCTACAATTGCTAAACATGTGTGTGTTTGTGTGGGCAAAATGAACACAAATGCAGCAGCACACATCTGTCTACCTCTAGTCTGTGAAATTACTAGCAAAGTGCAGCAATATGTGCACCTGTGTGTAAAGTGTTAAAAAAAATTAGTTGGTTTCCAGCTGCTGTATGTTCTTTTTTTTCTAGATGATTTAGTTTTTCCTGTTGCACGCCTTGAAGCACCGAAGTATGGAAAGCCGTTTGAGCATGTATTAGATATCTTTGATGTCCAGCTTTAAATCCATGTACTAGTACACACTTCATCCTCACTAGTAAGACAATTTGGCACACTAGTATAACGACTAGGATGCACTAGTATAACGACTGTGTCTTACTTCTCACGTTTTTTCCACTACTAGTGCCACTTTTGGACTACTAGTATGCAATCAAACCTTACTAGTAAACTACTGTGCAGTACTAGTGACACTACTAGACCCAACTAGTAGGCATGTGTCACGCACTAGTAGCCTCCTGGACCCTACTAGTAGCGCAAAAATGCCCACTAGTAGCACTAGTAAGGCATTTTTGACCTCACTAGTCCTACTAGTAAGAAACAAAATGAACACTAGTAGTACAAGTGGGGTGTGTTTTCCCTTACTAGTACTACTAGTAACAGCGAGGATGCACACTAGTAGTACTAGTGAAAGCCAAAATGTCCACTAATAGTTCTAGTGGACATTTTGGGTCTTACTAGTAGTACTAGTAAGCTTAAACGAATCCCACTAGTACTACAAGTGGATATTTTTGATATCACTAGTACTACTTGTAAGGGCCAGAGCAACCACTAGTAGCACTAGTTGGGGTATTTAGGATCTTACAAGTGCTACTAGTGAAGGCAAAAATGTCCACTAGTAGTACAAGTAAGGGTCCAACTTTCCACTAGTAAGGCAAGGCAAGGCAAGGCAATTTTATTTGTATAGCACACTTTCAACAGCAGGGTAATTCAAGGTGCTTTACATGATTTGGTGATTTAAAAAAAACACATAAAAGAAACACACATTACACATGATACACAATAAAGCAAGAGAAAGATCAATAAAAGCAAGAAAGCGTGAACACATTTCATACATATGACATCAAGCATTTACTCAAAGGCAATTCTAAACAGATGGGTTTTTAGTCTCGATTTAGTAGCACTATTCGAATGAAATCAATAAAATGCTAATGAGGAGGTGTGGACAGCATGCACTGAAACTTTTTGCTATTGGCTCTTCAGAAAGAATTGCACCAAAATGTAACCCTGTAAAGCCTGATTAACTTTCACTGTTGTTGTTGGCAATAACAATAATGATAATTAATAATATAATTAAAAATAACTATTACATATATATACTATATGGGTGATGAATTAAGTCATACTAATATATCTCTGAGAGGAAAATGATTAACGATTATGTTATAGGCATCTCTTTCTCATCATGAAGAAGTTTAAGCTGTGACAGCAAATAACAGCTAGTGCTGATTGGGAAAGAGAAAAATTTAATTGTAACTGGTAGTCTTACCTTTTTACATAACCTACAATGGTTGTTTGTTGATTATATAGTGAATTTGACATTCAGATTCAAGTGTATGCCTAGGCTTCATAATTATTCACTGTCCTGAACACTTAAAATACTCTTTTGAAATACCAGTACGACAGCTACATCTTACTAGTGAGGCAAACTGTGCACTAGTTGACAATTCTGTACCACTAATGCTACTAGTGACATCAAAAATTTCTACTAGTTAACATCTAGTGCTGCATTAGTAGTACTAGTAGCATACAGATGTCAACTAGTCCAAAGTTTTACCTCACTAGTAAGATGTAGCTGTCCTACTAGTATGCCAAAGTTGTCCTACTAGTGTGCAGAAATGTCTCACATGTTACAGAAATGTTGCACTAGTAGTGTGTAGTCACGCACTAGTAGTGTGTAATTGCATACTAGTGGCGTGCTAGTTGAGAACTAGTGATGGGCAGATGCGCACTAGTACAGCCGAAGCCTTTACATGTGACATTCAGAAGCTCACTAGTGAGACAAACTTTCTTCTACTAGTTACACTAGTAAAAAACAAAAACTTGCCACTTGTAACACTAGTGAGCATTTTTGATGTCACTAGTACTACTAGTAAGGTGTAAAAGTCCCCTACTTGTGCTACTAGTGGATATTTTGCCACTTACTAGTGCTACTAGTGCACATTTTGGGCCTTACTAGTAGTACTAGTAAAGTAAAACATGACTTACTAGTAGCACTAGTAGACATGTTGGCCTTTTCTTGTAGTACTATTAATATGATAAAAGTCTCACTAGTGCTACTAGTAGACTGTTTGGCTTTTACTAGTTTTACTAGTAAGGTAATACACATTCTCACTAGTACCACTAGTGGATATTTTAGCTTTCACTGGTACTGCTAGTGAGCATCTTCGTTGTTACTAGTAGTACTAGTAAGAAAAAAACCACCCCACTAGTGCGACTAGTGGAAATTTTGTCTCTTACCAGTACCTCTAGTGAGGTCAAAATGCCTTACTAGTGCTACTAGTGGGTATTTTTGCGCTACTAGTAGGGTCCAGGAGGCTACTAGTGCGTGACACATGCCTACTAGGTGGGTCTAGTAGTGTCACTAGTGCTGCACAGTAGTTTACTAGTAAGGTTTGATTGCATACTAGTAGTCCAAAAGGGGCACTAGTAGTGGAAAAAACGTGACAAGTAAGACACAGTCGTTATACTAGTGCACCTTAGTCATTATACTAGTGTGCCAAATTGTCTTACTAGTGAGGACAAAGTGTGTACTAGTACATGGACTTAAAGTTGGATATCAAAGAAATATAATAAATGCTCAAATGGCTTTCCGTACCGAAGCAAATTAATCGTTTGCAGTCCAGTGCTGAGTTAGTATTATCTTTGATCTTCACACACATTTAGCAAATAAAGCTTGTTTGCTACGTTGCACCTCTCATAATTAAAATACCACAATGTGTTGATTTGCTAAAGAACCTCAACATTTGCTCAGGGATTGGCTAACTGGAAACAAACCAAGGCTTGCACACCCATGTCATTCACCAAGCCCTTACAAATTGACATTTGCATCTATGTAAGATTTTAGAGCAAGTTGCTTCCCACTGAGCTCATGTTATGTGTTATGTGTTTGTGCATGAATTTAAAAGAACGGCACATGCTTAGATAGCCTTATGTACCAGGCCTTTGCCAAAGTCGATGTATGTAATTCAAGCATTTGATTCAGGTGGGTTGCAGCAGGAATGCACCTAAAAGTTGCAGGGCAGTAGCTCTGCAGACCTTTGATCCAAGGGTTGCAGGTAATTGTGTCACAGGAGAACAGACAGCATTGCCTTTACTGACTGTAGCACTGACGGTGAAGGGTGTTCACACTCACCACAATGAGAGACTGAGGGTTCAACACCCCACATCACCAGCATCTCTCTCAAAACTGAGAAAGACAAGTTAGTTGCAAAAACATGGCAGGATGTCATCTTTAAGTTAATTCCCCAGACCTTTTGTTGCATACTTGACAACTGCATGTGTACATCCTGCTCTGATAGCCATGAAAATGATTTATCACTCAACATCATGTAGATTCATATATTTTACTAATTACAAAATATGAGATGTTTGTCAAGAACTTGTTTTCTTATACCTCTAAAACAATATCCAGTGCAACCAGAAGTCCCCTAATAAGTCATTGGTTTCCAGCTGTGTGTAGCTTAATCTCAGTACAAATGCAGCTTTTATTAAAAAGTTTTGCAAGTGCCTTCTTTCCCAAGAGTCAAGAAGGCTAGAGTGTAATGGATCAGCTCTAAACTGACCCAACAGAACTTTCCCTTTATTCAGCGGTTACATGCCGTAAGCCCTGAAATGCTTCAAAGCCAGTATGAAAAGGCTTGATAAAGCGCTGACAAAGCATGATTTCTGTCTGCAGTCAGCAGACCTTGAGCGTGCTTTTCTTGTGGTAAAAGGGAGGTCTTTTTTGGCAAAGTTAAGCTCAAAGTCTGGTAATGATTTAACATATAGAGCAGTTAACATACACTACACCCGTTTGCTTGAATACCACAATAAAGCACAAGCTGTTGGAAGCAAACATTGTTTTTCTTCTCTGCTTTCGTTAGAACTCATTGCAATATTTCATTCTGCTCACATACTTCCGTCTTTGTAAGGATCCAGGTTACTGACACAGAGGCTGACATGTGTGGCTTTAGCTCGAAACAAAATGTCAGACTTGATTCTAAAGGAAATAATTCACACACTACTAGCTAAATAATAGATTTTTAGCTGCTTCGTCAATGTAATTTTTCTCCACTTGTTTTTAATGGCAATGCGTTGAAAAAAAGATCTTTGAAATATTATTAGAAATCAAGAGCTGCAACTCAGGGATTTAGATGAGAAATTAGCCAAACTTTATGTGTGTGGCATTTCAACAGTATTTAATTGCATAATCTTTGAAGCAATTGCTCATAACAATTTTTCCAACTAATGTAACTATTTCTTGCAGTTGAGTTTAAGGAATTGTGACAATGTTCAATTCTCAATCTCAGTGCTTCTTCTAGTTGACAACGGCAGATGCAAGAAGAAAACAAAATGGCACGATTCCTACACATTTATCATGTACAATTTCCAAACTTTCCCAGATACAACTTCCCATAGTTCTCAGTCTTTTGAGTTTATTTGCCAAAATGTTCAGATAACTCACAATGCGAATACAAATATTCACTATGGATTCAATACAGATAAATCCATCTGTATTAATGGCTACACATGGTATAGGCAAAAACTTCAATAAAGTAAAAAGGACAAAGGAAGGAACAAAGAAATCCATAAGGAATGTTAAAAGCAAAGGAAGGAAACAAGAACAGAAAGTGTGTTACAAGAAATGAGGAAGGAAGGAAGGAAGGAAGGAAGGAAGGAAGGAAGGAAGGAAGGAAGGAAGGAAGGAAGGAAGGAAGGAAGGAAGGAAGGAAGGAAGGAAGGGTACAATACTTAGACAATTAAATAAAGAAAATAAAGTCTGTAAACACACATATTTTTCAGCATTTTTATTTTCTCCTCCCATGTCTTAAAAATACTAAAATAAAAGTCCACTTTTTTCCGGACTGTAAATGACCATCCAAGCCTCTGTGTCAATTAATATTGCTGGTTCTGGGTATTGTACTGTACCTGCTCCCCTAGATAACCCGAAGTTCATCACATCAACGGAGGTCACAAATGTCCCCATTAAACTCCCACTCTCTTATCTCATTAGTGCTCATTTCAGCTGTTTTTAATTAAGAGATAAACCCGAACCTAAGCTTCTGTGATGTCTGTGCTCTGCAGGTCTTTTATAGTCAGAAAAACCAGCTTAAAAGAAGCCAACATCAACACTTTCTCTTAAAGAAAGCACCACAGAGCATTCTGAAGAAATTGTTGGACTTCTGATCCATACTTTCAAGGTATGTGCAGTACACTGAGCCACAAGAAAACACTGCTGATCTCGAGGCAACCAATTTGAGCCCTGGTTTCAACTGCCTCTGCTCTAATTGTCTGGCTGCTACTGAGTCAGCCATGTTCTCATTAAAAACATGTACGAACGTTGGTTTGACGTATTTTGGATTTTACACACTTTCATAATCAATTCTGGGACAAATATCCTGGCAGTGTAATGGCACCCTACACAATTATTGGCACCCCTGGTAGGAAATTCAGGCTGAAAACGTTTTTAAATATTCAAGCTTTTCACTGAGTACATTTATTCAGTGGGGAAACAGCTCAAATTAATAAATTGATGTTTTTAAAAAAATTCACCTATTGGCACCCCTTATAAAAAAATATAAAAGTAATATTAATGTAAGAGATTTTTTTCAGTTCATACTTCCGCTCAGTTCGGCTCAGACTAAAGAATGTGGTGAAATTTCTGTGACCTATACTTAAAGTCTTTGTATTTAAACCATCAAGGTTACTGTATTACTAGTATGACGTGATGGTCCATGCGTAACCTGAACTATCCCTTTCAGCATACAAGGAAACAGAAATTATAGGAATGTAGTTTCAGTTTCCGATAACAAGACTACTTGAGAAAATGCAAACCAAATAAGAGGTGCCGAACTTAAATGGTTTTAAAAAATAGTGCAAAGTAGATTGTGCTGCAAGGCTGTATGAGTGAGACAGTGACAGACATCCTAAGTCCATCTGTGCTAGCTAATTATGCCAGTATAAGGAGCTAATTGGAAAGGGAAAAATGTGGAAATGCCAGATGCTGAATGCCCAGATCAATCAGTCCTGAATATAAAAGTAGCTTCTGAAAGACTAGATTCAGCATTTTGTGCTCATTTCAATCTGCTGTGAAGGTAAGCTGCTTTTTTTTAAAAGGTGTGTGCTAAGGTAGAATTCAAACACAGAGCTTTAAAATTGAAAGTGTTCCAGACTTCCATGTTTTTCAAGTCCTTTTGATCAATTGTGTGGTAAAGACCAAGAAGTAAGATTGCTTTCTGTTTCGCCTGGCTACTATTATCCGAATGGAATCAGCACTGAAAGTTTCCCCCATTAATCTTTACTACAACCAAGCTCACTTTTTCCTGAAACGTTCTGCCCGCACAAAACACACACTCGTAGGTGAGGCCGGAACACATGGAAGCACTACCTGAAAATAATATTTGAGCATATTGCACTCAGACACCTCAGGGACAAATAAGTACAAATAAACACAAGTTCCCCACAGAGCCATTGAATTCACAGCTTGATTTCAGCGGGATGAGACCTGTGGAAAAGCTAATCCCGAGGTGTGTAGATGATGTGGAAGGAGGTGGAGGAGGGGAACAGAAGGCTTCTCCACTCTGTATCTCAAACCAATCATTAGGTGAAGACACGGAAACAAAGCGGAGTCATTTGTTAGGGATCTGAGGTTGCTCAGATTATTGTTGTTCTCAGTAAAAACACACAAAAAAAGAAGATTGCAGCAGTCAGTCAGGCCCCATCTGATAGCTTTTTTGATTTTTGAATATTTTTTTGAACCATTGTTTTAGGGTCAATTAGGCCGTCATTCAACTGTATCACAAAGGGGCATTTTTGGTGCTTTGTTGCAACGCGTGCTTTTAAAATTCTAAGAGGGAAAGCAGAGCTAATGTTGCTGAAAATTAAATCATATTGGTATTAATTCAATCACATCCAGAGGTTTGTGTGTTTCATTTTCCAGATGAATGTCAGTCACGTACTCTGTGCTGTTGCCTTGACCTACTTTCAGATAGAGCTGAATATGAAAGTATTCTTCTGTCTTTCAATGTGAATACCTACCCAAAACACAAATGTGCATGGATAGGATTTTTTTAAAGGTAAAGAGATGCTGTCCTATATTGTACTATTGTGTGGCTTCTTGAAAGTTTAAATGAAGGCAACTGGACTTTTCTTGTTGTCTTGAATACGTTTTGTCTCTCACCCAAGAGGCTTCTTCAGTTCAGAATGGAAGAATATCATGTCCTGGATGACTGAGAATCTACTTCAACGTATTGTGTGCATGATTACCAAAAGAAAGCATAGAACTTTCCAGAGAGAAAAATAAAATCTTTCAAAGAAACCCCTTCCCTCCGCTTGTATATACATGAGACACAATGTTCAGATTCTGAGCAACACACTTTGTTTTGGAAAATACTACATTGTAAAAAGTATTTGCTCACCCACTCAGATTATTGAGTGCAGGTATTGCAATTACTTCCATGTCCACAGTTTTATAAAGTACAGGACCTAGGGATGGAGGCAGGTTTTATAAACATTGGTGAAATGATGGCTTGCTCTCAGGGGCACACTGAAATTCCAGCATGGTACCTTGATAAGGATGCCACCTGTGCCACAAATCTAGTGGTGAAATTTCCTTCCGGCTCCATATTCCAGGGCAACTCGGCCTCAGAAAACCCTACAGGGCAAGAGGGATGCTAATTTCACCAATTTTCACCAAGAGTCCATAGCCACAGATCTTTAAATATCATGTGGCCTTCAGATTAGAGCTTGATTGAACGGATTTCCATGGCGATGCAGCTGCATTTAAATCTCACATCAAAAAGTACAAGGCAAAATGATGGATTTATTGGTGTCAAGTAAGCTGCGACTGGACTCTAGAGCATTGAAGACGTGTTCTCTGGAGTGACAAATCATAACTCTCTGCCTGGCAGTCCAATGGACAAGTCTGGATTTGTAGGTAGAATTGAGAACTGTACTTGCTTGACTGAATTGTGGATAGGTTGGTGGAAAGGGAAATATAGGGGTGGTGCTGTTTTTGAGGAGTTCGACTACCCCCCCACCCCTCCTTTTCAGTGAAAGAAACTCCTAATGTGGCAGCAAACCAAGAGAAGATTGACAACTTCATTCTCTCAACTTTGTGGGAGCAGTTTGGGGATGATCCCTTCATTTTCCAATGTTGACTGCACACCAGTGCACAAAGTAAAGTTTGTAAAGACGTGGATGAGTGAGGCTGGTGTGGAAGAACCAGACGGGTCTGTAAAAGGTCTTAATCTAAATCTTTTGGGAAACTCTTTTTGGATTTATTAGAACAGTGACATAGAGGTAGACCTCATTGTCTACCAAACTCTGACCTTAAAAATGCAATTATGGAAGAATAGTAAAAAACATAATGCGGAAATGCATTTTCAGAGTTTAAAGCCGTTATCTTTCTGACAGGGTCAAAATCAGATAAAACCCTATGGATTAAGAACTGGATGTCATTCATATGTTAATATCCTTGTAGGCTAAAGGCAGATGAGTGGCTACGTTTGGCAATATGGTTCTTCAGCTTCTTCAGATTTAAAAACAGCTTTTAAGTTGACTATTTATTACATTTGGCTTGAAAATCAAGCTCAAAATAGTTCTCTATAAAACAAAATTCCAAAATCTTTAATTTTTTTTATTTATCATTGAAAAACAAATCCCTACTTAAATGGATTAAGAAATCCTTAAAACAACCAAATGTCACAATCCTTGAATTTACTGAGTTGCCATAGAAGACGTTAGTCTACAGAACTGAGTGCTGCCAAGTGTCGTTAGCAAGCTAAAAGTATAACTACCAGTAGTTGTGTTCTTCCTGATGTTTTGATTCACAATTCTCCTTCTGTGGTGTTTAATGTATTCATCAAAACAAAACTTCTGGGATGTACGAGTAAAACACTGCATAGTTATCCACTTTCTGAATATTGTGGGCTTTGTTTTTTTATTATTTTAAGCTTTAGATTTGGTCATTTCTGGTATTCCGTAAATACTCCTACATTTTAAGATTCCTGGGCCCTCATTTATCAACCATACTTATGAACAGATCTGTGCGTATTTATGTGGGTAGGAACACATTGTGTGGCATTTACCATCTTGTACTTGTACATAGAAATGTTCCTAAATATAAGAACAGCTCTGACCATGAGTACGCACAGAATCTAGTGGTAGAACGGGGTAACAACAACACTAAAATGGTTTTACTTTGACGCAATATTTATTTCATCAGTTTATCACCTCTGCCAAGGAGCTCATGTTTGCATCTGTTTGTCTTTTAGCACTTCAGTTTAAAAGGATGTTGCTACACTTATAAATAAAATGTTTGCAAAACTGTACTGTGGAAACTACATGGTCCTGCTTATCAGTGAAGCAGGTTGTCGCTGTCTCCATTCGTACTGATGCCAGCCAAAGCAGTGTCTCCAATAACGCATGGCCACACTCGTGTCAAATGTGGTGATCTGTGCACCCCCAGTAGAAGATCCAGCTCAGCTGTGTGCTGGGGCACGTTTGAATGTATTCAGTTTGATATTGAACCATTTATTTTCTTCATTTCCAACAGGAACATCTCCACTGTCTAGACCGCATTTACTGCCTCTGTCACTTCCTCCCAGATAGTGTTCTTTTTCACTGGTTACCCCCGAGCTTGTGGAACCAAACAGCAATGTCCGGGACAAATGTAAGTGATTAAGTCCCTGTCAACCAGGTGTGGCAGCAAATATATTTGATTGAAAAGTAGAATGTAGAGCAGGTCAAAGAAGTTAAGTACCCTACAGTATTTCCACAGAAGTGAATAACAAATGCAAATGAATAGCAAATGAAACGTTTCTTTGCTACATTGTTTAATGTATGCAGCAGGAGTATTTACTGCTGCGTGCTGGGGGGGGCGATGAAACAGAGTAAATAATTCCTTTATTCACTCTCTTGGCGATTCTTTTCATGAAGAACGCAAGGATTTACTGCATGTGTCAGAGGATGTGTTGTGACCAAATAGGGTAATTGAGGGGATTTCTGTATGCAAATGACTGTGAACTATGAGCACCTAGGTCGCACATGTGGGATTTATCAACAATTGATTGAGGAGGAACCTACGTAAGACTGGCCATCGCATATTTGAGGAATCCTCCTTTTTTATTTTATTCGTAGGATAGAGCATAGGACCGTTTCTACTAGTTTGATCAATGAGGGTCCTGGCCTTATGTTCTGTTGCTAAATTGGTATTTTTAGTTTTTTTATTCTCTTAATGCTGTTTGAGTTTTTTAATCACTTTTTAATTTGGTACTTTAAACAATTCTCATTTGTTTGTGTTGTTTACTCATGTGGTTGGGCTGATTTTCTAGATCCCTGTGCATTCATTCTGTTATAATAGATAACTATAACTATAAGTAATGCTTACTCAGTTCCCCTTGGATTCCTGCTTCTCACAGCTCCACTGCATTAGTTACCCACCTGATTTCTATTCTGCAATCAGCAACAATCGGAGCAATCCAGCTCTTTGTCAGGATTATTCCTTTAAGTTCCTGTTTTTTCCAGTTAGTCCTGAGTTTTTCTCTTCCCTAGAATTCACCCTAGTTTTCCTGATGTCTGGTTTTCCGCTCTTCACTCTGGTTTCTCGTAAGTTAGACTTTTCATGATCTGTTTTTCAGTTTGAATTCTCGCTGTATTTTCATCCTGCACAAACAATTCCTGACATTTTTAGATCAGACAAAGATATCTGAAGTAAATACAAAATGTTCAATTTTCATATGGATTCAGATATTGAAGAAAGCTTTCCAAACCAATGTGGTCCTAAGTGGAAAAGTTGCCCCTGAACCCTAACAGCTGGTTGTGCATTCCTTGATTGCAAACTTCCAAAAGGAATGATTTTATTTAAAAAATAGTTTATTTCTAAAGGGTTATTAAATACAACAAATACCAGCAACAGTTTATTTATTTATTTTTTTTACATTTCTGCAGAGGAATTTACAGTTTTTTTTTTTTTTATAAAATTTTAATTCATCTACATTAGAAGGCTTTTAAGCATGAACAACCTGTTTAAGGTCATGGCACCTCTCAAATTGATTTAGGAACAGACATTGAACACTTTTATTTTTTTTCTTCTCCGAGCCATTCAAGTGTACACTTGCTAGTGTGCATCAAACCATTGTCCTACTGCAAGAGAGCAGAATTCAGTTTCATCCATAATGGCAAATCATCCAGATCCTAAAGAGGCAAACCAGCCCCAGGCTTTTGCACTACCAACATGGTTGACTGCCGTTGTGTTGTTTGTAACCCTGCGCTAGTTTTACACCAGATGTTATGGGAAACGTGTATAGTAAGAAGTTGATCGTTTTTGGAATATTAACTCCATCCACAGATGTAAAAAAAATATATATATTTATATATACACTGTATACTTTTAGCAAAGAGATGAGCTTTTCCCTTCTGTGTGTACGCCTTAGATCTGTCCTACAGATGCCACTTTTACCCCCCCCCCCCCCAGTCTGTTGGTTTTATTGTTGAATCATGAACACTCTCAACTTAGGCAAGGGAGGCCTGCAGTCCTTTAGATGACTCCTGGTTGAGTTGGAAATGCTTTCTTGGAGTAATTTTAATAGGCCAACGACTCCTGAGAAGGTTCATTATGATTCAGCACTTTCTCCATTTGGGGAAAAGGGCTCTCACTGTAGTTCAGTAGAGTCACAAAGGCTTAGAAATTATTTTGTAACCCGTTTCAGACTGTCAGATGTCAACAGGTCTTTCTCATCTTTTCTTGAATTTCTTTAGTTTATTGTATTGAGGTGTTTTTGAGATCTTTTAGCCTTTTTCATGTTGGCAGACGAGTCCTCTTCAACAATTTTCTTTGAATTCTACAGGTGTAGTGGTAACTAGCTTGGGTGTATTGAGTAATATTAAACTCAGCTTGTCAAAAATGTGGTTAAGTGATATTTAACATCCACATTCTTTCTCGGGCCAACACAGAGACACTGATGCTTTTATCACCAGTGGAACTGATTAGTGTAAATGCCCTGCTTTCTGGTCTTCCCAAAAAGAGTATCTCAGGTTTACAACTTCTATAAAATTCAGCAGTGCGTGTCCAGACAAAGACCAGGAGTGTGTGTGTGTGGGTGTGGGTGTGTGTGCATGGGGATTGGGTTTGGGGGTAGTATGGTATAAATGTGATCATGCTTTTAAATCTGTGGGTGAAGGATGGGAATGTGGTTTATGTGGGGTCATTTTTAATCTGTAATGAACTTTGAGTTGCAATAAAGTTTGATTGACCTAAGGCTAGGTTGATTATATCATTTTAGAACTTAAACATTTAAAAACGACGTTATGTATTTTTTACTTTTTTTTTACTGATAACACTTGTTTGATATTAACCATTTACAAGTGACAAAAGGAAAAAATACAAGAATATAAAAAACACATTTTAACAGTACTGTTTTCTGCAGGACCTTCAAAACTACTGCATGGTCCAACTCAATGGTCAAGAAAGATTGCCAAGCAGATGCTTATGATGGGACCAGTCACACCATGTCTCCACATGAACCCCAAGGTAGGTTTTCAATTGCAAGAAAATTAAGAAAACCCAAGGTGCATTGTAGAGTCAACTTAAAAGCATTAAGAACATGTTAACCCATTTAGTTATGCACACGTCTAAAAATAATGTTCTTTATTTTGACTCTGCGCTTTGATTGCTTAACTTGTGCACATTGGATGTCATGAGGAGATACCAGCAGGATGTAACATGCCAAACATTTGAGCAAATTAATCATACAAAAAAGTTAAACAGGGGAATATCAACACATTCAAGCCAGTTTAAGTTCCAAAAATGAGCATTATAGTTGTCACCTCTTGCTTCAGCTCTGGGATTGTCAATAGCATCCATCAAGGCTTGTGATTCATCAGTCATATTCTGACTCAAACATGTCAACCCTTTGCTGCTGGGATGCTCTTTTAGTCTGATCTTAATTGCATTCTACATCATCATCTTAATCATAAGGGGAAAAAACTGCATCAGACTAGATGGAAATGCTTTAGAATCCACATTGGAATCTTGTCAAAAGTGGCTCTTTGAGCATAGCGTTTATGAAAGAACAAATCACCTTGAAACTTGCTTTACCGAATTGGATGTTGACAATACAGATTTTGTTTTGCAAAAAGTTTAATTTTTTTAAATACTTCATGAGATACATTTTTTTCCTGCAGTTTTAATTTTTTATTGTACAGTTCTTTGGTCAGTCCATGCCACATTTTATTCACCCACACCTGGAATAGCATCTTCACAATGCCCGTAAATGATTGGTCAGGAATCATCTGGAGTCACTTTTATGGGGCTATGGAAGTAAAAGTGTTCTGTTTCACTTGTGCATTATTATGGATAGACACAAATTATCACACAAACCATATTGGAGCTTAGTAAAATAAGCGTTTCCAAAATTTCTGGTGAGCACCAAAAAAGGATACCTGTTTGAATCTTTGAGTGAGTGATATATTTTCAGGTGTTTTTGTTTCTTCAAAATTGCCATTGCATTTTTTTTGCATGAAAATAATCAGCATTTATGTTCAGGTTGGGTTGAAATGCATCATTTATATAGTGCAATTTTAGAATGTGGTTGATTTGGTACATTCTTCAATTAGGGTCGCAGACTCCCTTTACCTTGTTCATTGGGGGGATTCAGAGCAGCTTATAACAACATTAGACTGCAAATCGAGGGGTTCCTAAACCTCTCTCAGTGCCTGCTTCAAAAGGCTTCTGTTATTATGAGGCTGCAGGATAACCAGCTTTGTTAAAGAGGGGTTTTTAGGATGCTGTTGCTTAGTCAACCAGCATTATGGATTTACAGAATTGCCCATTCCTGTTGAGTATATGTAGTATTTTCCTGGAGGGGACAGCATTGACTCCAAAAGTTATAGCGTATAACTATATTTTGCATAACTTGCTTTTTTTCAAATACTTTTGTTTTCCATCACACTGCAGATGACTGCAAATAAGAGCATTACTGAGTGAAAGGTTCCCATGCTGGGATACTTGATTCATTAATGATGTCTGCCATATGCCTGGAGATTTGTTTTTCTTTAGCAAGCCTACAAACTGAACCAAGATGGCATGACTTCTGACCTCTGGAAGGAATAAATATGAAGATGTACACAAATATAATGCATTGCATGCACCCTTATCCACAATGATTGCCGCCTGTTGTTGCAATTATTGCCAGATGAATGCTGGGATTTATTAACCTCAGGAGTCTATTGAAGAAACACAAACACATTATCTTAAGTGGCAATAATAAGTCGACCTTTAGTTATTCAAATCTATTGTGCCTATTGCGCTGATGCATGTGCATTTATGAAGCAGTGCCTCTGAGATTATATGATGATGAACCTTAGTTTGATTAATTCACATTCAGATGTAAAATTAGTTTTGTATCTTCCATATTTAAACTTCTGCTCCCCCTAAGCTGTCTTCTATTAGCATGCAATATTATTTGCCCCCACGCTGCTGCTTTTGATGTGCCACTTTATTCTTTCAAAATCTAAGCCTAAAACCAGGAAAAAGGGGTTGAACATAAGTTTTGATACAATTTGTGGCCCAAGGATGCAGCGTTTTGATAAAAAGGAACCCGTTTTTGTTAATTTACATGCAAATGTAAATGGTGAGAATCTTTCAAATTTAATTTCTCATGAAGAATAATCTACAAAAGGGAAGAATCAATATTGCAACCAAACATAGTTCTTGCTATTGCAGTTTAATATCTTTGCTAATTGGCTACATTATTTTGAGTACATGCTTTTTGACAGTGTTTAATGGTTCGTGTTTGACATGTTTAAAGTTAAACAAGTTTAAACTTTCCGAGAACTGCTAAAGGGGAGGGAGCTTAAAAGTGTATTCTTGCATTGCGCTAAAACCTCTGTATATTTGATATGCACATAATGGGGCTGATGGGGCTGGGGCACGTGATCTGCTTGGCCTTCGTCTACTGTGAGACAAGAAATGTAACACTGGATTACTGACCTCAAAGGTTTTTGAAGCATGACATTAAGCCTTCTTGCCAACAAGGCTTCTACTCTTTACCCTTGTTTAAAATACAGAGAAATTAAGTCGCTGGAATTATTTTCTAGCCATGAAAAAAATATATGTAATTACCTGAGACAATGTTACATTTACATAATCTCAGGAAACAGTGTAAAGCTAAATATATAACTGCTATTTTTATTCATTTGAATAGATTTTAACATGTTCTGGAATAGCCCACATAATAAATGCATAGCTAGACATGTAAATAAGAACATTGTCAAGCATGCTGTGTAAACAAGCCTATTTTACAAGGAATTTAGATCAAACGTTGACCTCTATCGAAAAGAAAAAAAGTTCCCTGAGGGGGATGATTTAAAGCTTGCGAAAACATTGTATAGTGGTTCACATGAACTTGTATTTAAATCCAACACCGCCTTGATATAACAACTCGAGCCAATTAATTGTGTTCCAACTAACTTTTCAATGATATCATCTAGTGGCAGACAAAGGGACACGGGTTTGTGTCTTGGGCTTGCAAAAAACAAATACTTGAGTTTAAACGTGCTGCTCTAAAGTGATCCACACACATTGTCTCATGTAAAAGATGGTGAAAGTAATCCAGAAACTGCAGCTTATTTAAGTAAATGATTTGACATTTTCCCCTCTGTATACATAAGACTGGTTGTGTTAGTAGTTACACATATTATGGGATCTATGTAATGGTTCTCTACAATACTTGGCAGTAAAAGAAGTTGACAGAAGTTTCGAGGTTTGTCAGTTCTTATGGGCTTTAGTGCTGCCATTTGCCAAACATTTTCAGGAAGTATGTGCCAGACTGCAATTCTAATGGAATCTTATAGATTTCACATTCTGCTGTAGTATACTTTTCTGTAGTTTGATTACATTCATGTTTGGAGATGAGGGAACAATGCCTACATACACCACAGTACAATTAATGAAAGCTTGATTAATTATGGTGGAAAAACATCTATGTCTCCTGAGCCTCAGCTCCATACAAAACAATTAGCTATATAATGCACAATTTTTCTTTACGAGTAACAAACCATTAAATATGTACAGGAAAGACTATGCCCTTTAAGTTTGTCTATCAGAGCAAAATAAGAGAGTTCAACAGCACATCGAGCACTTATGTTGCCTCTGTAATTGCAGATGCTTAGGTAGCGCCTGTGATGGCTTTATGGATGCAGCTATGCAAACGACACAGTACCTCAAGGTGAAAGATGCATGTTATTCATGTAAGTCTATCATTTCCCTTGCGCACAAGCTGGGAAATAAGCATTTTATAAACAAAAACAAAACCAAGATAATTTGATATGAGGTGACTGATACATCTTTCATACATGGGAGAAAACAGATGTGAAGCTGAAATGATCTGCATAATATAGGAATGCCTTTGTGTTTGTGTTTATCATTCATGGCGACTGTGCATGAGGCAAAACCTTTCCAAGCATATATGCAGTACCCACTTTATGCCTCTGTATATATATACAGAGGCGGAAGGGACGTTAAAATTATATATATATATATATATATATATATATATATATATATATATATATATATATATATATATTAGGCAACAGAGATCAAAAAGGATGGATCGGCAGTGTTGATCTCTATTTGACTGTTTCATATTCCGTTTCATCCTTTACCCCCGACCACACAGGCTTTCTCCTTCCTCCAGTTCTGCTCACTCTTCTGTGATGTGAAGACTCCGGCCACGGGCCCGCTTTGATCACTAGTTTTGTTCGTGCACTTCGGTGCCACAAGTGTCGAGATGAACGGTTGGATGAGACGAGAGCTGGCAGGAGGGAAGCTCATTGTATCTTGTGGATAAAATCCAATTTTTTTTAACTTTGATGTAAACTACTTGGTAAAAGTATGCATGCACCTTAAACTTTTCCACATTTTGCTCAAACTTCAATGTGTTTAATTAGGATTTTATTTCAATAATTGCATTAATTACCACCATTCATCCTCTAAATGCAAACTAGTTTCTCTGTAGAAGAGAATGTCCCATAGGATGATTCTGCCACCACCATGCTTTACTATGGGGATTTGTTTTAATTCAGAAATGACAGAGAAATGTACGTTTAACTACAGCTTTTTTTATTTATTTTTTTTATTTTTACAAAACATGTTGAAGTCTTGTATCCTCTTGACAATGATGCTCTTCTTCGTCTTTGTCAATTCCATAAAATCCTCATTAAAATACATTAAACGTTTTGGTTGTAAGTGCAATTGGTATCAATACTTTGGCAACAAACTGACAGCCATAGAAGTAAAATAAGTCAGTAGTCAGATTTGTGAGATTTCAGGGGCTGAAAGAACAATGCCCAGTCTTTGCATTCAAAATGCACATTAATTACTGACACACTGTGCGCTAAGTGTATTTTTCTCTCCTTTTAAACGGCAATCAGCAGTAAGACAGTTGTGTTTACAGGTGCTCATTAGCAAGGCCATTTTGTTAAGCAGTTTCAAGTTGGCTTTTTTTTTTTTTTTTTTTTAAATGCGCTTTTTACTGTCTCTTGAAGCTGGAGGTCATGTCGGGTTGCTCTCTAATTGGGTGTCAAGAGGATTCTTAATATTTACACACCCACACAGCGGACATGTCCACACATGCACCCCCAAAACCCACACATGCAGCCAATACATACCAATTTAATTGGTCAAATAGGCTTCCGTGGTCACTAGTGTTGAATCATGAAGCTTAACACACATACACACACATTGTTGTGATCTATGGAATAAGCCTCTAATATGGATTTGTCAGGCCTGTGGATCTGCAGTGCATCAGAGAAAAGAAAGCAATGCTGCCAGACTACTTGCAGTACAACTGTCTCTTGTTGTTTATCCATGGTTAAGGCCAATTAAAATGCAGAGCAAATGGGGACATATCTGTAAAACGAGACACTTTGAACAGTTGTTGTGGTGAAAGCTGCAGAGGTGCAATGGATTATTATTGATGAGCACTGATGAGAAAGGGGCGCTGTGGCTCTTGTTGGTGATTGAAAAGCAAAGGTAACGGTAAAAAAAAACAAAAAACCTGCCGATTTTTATTTCTGAGTAATTCTTACCTTCGTGACTGCTATTGAGAATACGCTTCAAGGGACAGCTTAGGGTTTTTTTTTCTGTCGAGAGGTTATAAGCAATCAATAGCTTACCTGCAGTAGATAACAAATTTATTAACTTTAGTGAAAGTGGGGCTCTGAGATGTTAGCTGTCAGGATTTTCCCATTGGGAATTAATTTAGTTCATTTTGTGGTTTTAGGTGAGGTTATGTCCTTTTTAATGTTGCTTTTAAGTGTCTGTGCATGAGGGTTGGTTTGGGGGGAGGTGGGTGTAACTGATGTTTTTAATTCTGTGGGGGCGGGATGGGAATGTGGTTTTATGTCGGGTAGTTTTAATCTGTAAAGCACTTTGAGATGCAATTTTGTACAAAAAGCACTTTATAAATAAAGATTGCTTGATTGGTTATGGTAAAAAGTTAAGATCTGTCAATATCGCACCTTCAGTCATGGCTGGTTCTTGACAAAGGCCACATAGGTGACTGCCTAGGGCACCATTTTCTAAAGTTAATGCCGCTGAAACAACTTAAAAATAAATGGCTGGAATATATAATTGCTTAATAGCAGCCCTGACTGGCACCCTTTTGTCACCCAATTTTTTTAAAACGAAAAAATATATAAACAACCCTGTTTCTGCTGCTCACAGTTTAACGTCCCTTCCGATTCGTCACAAACAGCTGATTAACACAGAAAAAGCTAAAAAAGAAAATTCTGTGAATTAGTTTGTTTAAATGAGCATTCCAGAGTCTAGGAGCAGTTGCTAGCCTTTCAAACATTTTAAACAATTGAGGTAATTAACGTCAGCAGCCGATATCTGTAATAGGCTGAATCTGGCCTCAGTTAGCATACAGTCTTTAGCTCCTGACAGAGCTGTTTTTACCGTTTGTGGTTTGGTCTTAAAAATAAAAAGCAAGTTTAAATCTGACCTATAGCCGGTAATATTAAATGGCCAATGTGAGATAGGTTGGTGGGGTGCGTGACGCGGCCTGCCAGAAGAGGTGGGGCGAGGGGAAGATTCGCATGGGATGGCTTGGAGCCCTTTCATAATTGCTTGAAGTTCTAGTTTACAGTTTACATCCTCTTGTTGCCCAAAATGCCACAACTCATCTTTTAATTCATGTGTAATGTTAAATGTGAAGAGAAAGAAAGTTTCTGGTTTGTTTTGCTGTCAATGAATTACAGTATCCTTTTTTTTTTTTTTTTTTTGCTGCTTTCACAAAGTGTGCCGGTGGTGGGGGGGGACCGTATACCTGTTTTTTAAATGACTAGAAAAGACAAAACACTTAAGATTAAGCATATCCTGTTATCTTAAATATGTTTCAAAAACCAACCGCTTTGTCACATCCTTATTTTACTTAAGTATGATAACGAAGCTTTCAAAGAAATGGTAGAGAACATTGTGTTTTACTGTTATTTAAATGCTGTTCAAAAACTAGCTCAATGTTTCTCAAACTATGGGGCGAGCCCCACTAGTGGGGCGCAGAGGTATTGCAGGTGAGGTGTGACATCAATGGGATTTAAATAGTCGTCGTCCCCCCAGATTCTGTCGTTGTGAATGTTTCACTGCACTGTAAATTAAATCAACCAGCTCCCCCCTCTCACAAAATTAAACACACTCAAATAAATTAGCAATTGTGATCATCATTGTAAACAGAACCGGGACCTGGAACATCAGGCCGGGAGTTTGACGTCAGAATATATCGCAGCAGAACAAAACGAGCTGAAGTAGCCGCATTATCAGAGATTCCATCTACAAAATGTACAAATATCTAAAAAGATCAGGGAACGTTTCAGAGTCAGAGAAGTCACACGGTCAACCACGGAGGAAATACAGGGATGAGTATCTTGCTCTTTATTTATTTTATTTTTTTATTTTGTACTTTTGAAAGCTTTGTAAATTTAAATAAAACTGCAACTTTTATTTTCTCCAACTGTGAGCTGAAGTTCTACATGTAGCAACTACTGACAGCATATATTTCTGAGCCGGTTTTATACCAGTGCACAACCCCTTTTTCCAACCAATTTACACCTTTAAAAGCTTATAGACTAACTCGGCTATTTAAATAAATAAAACACTTTAAAAATCAGGCGTGGTCACCATTCTTTTGGGGCGATAAAAGCATGGGGGGCTTGGGTATGCTCCTTTGTCCAAAGTGGGGAATGATAAAAAAAGTTTGAGAAACACTGAACTAGCTGAACATTAGATTATTGGACAGTCTTTATTGCTTGTTAAGAACAGACCTACTCTAAATGTTAGTTATGATCATCGTCCGCTTTGTTAATGTAGTCATTACATTGTGTAGCTCTTTGTGTTGAGTTGAATTTTCTTAGGTTGGCTAAGCCAAAAATATAAAAGGCTGCCAAATAATCCTGCTGCAGTTGCTGTGTAACTCCTCTTTATCTTATAAATCCATAATCTCAACTAAATAATTTATGTTGAACACATCAAGTAGTCTGTCTGCTGCAGCTGTATCATCTGCTGGTACTGTTGAGCAATGGGTAAATTTAATCTACGTCTCTCCTACAAAGATGCTCTGAAGACACTTTTCCCACATTTCTCTACACATGGTTGCTCTAAAAGTCAATTTTAATTGTCAAAAAAATTGACACAGTAAAACCTTTTTAAGCTTTTCTAAACCAGCATAGAGATAGAATGGTATGTTTTTATTTTTTAATACAGTTTAGCTACATATTTGACCTTCTCCAAGTGACTCCATTTTAGAAAACCAAAAATCTTGCTGCAGAATCCAAATTATATTTTAGCATGGACTTTGACTGGACCACTCTAACGCATGAGTACACCTCTGGCTGTATGCTCATGGTTGTAATGTGAAGCTCAGCCAGATTGTAAAGTCTGCAAGCATCTTAAACTCCAGGTTTGCTCTGTATTCAGCTCCATCCATCTTCCTAACTACTCTGAAGAAAAGCATACTCGCAGCATTATCCTGCCACCACAATGTCCAACCATGGGGATGGTGTTTTGGGGGTTTTCTGTTACACGTACTGTTGTAGATGTTGGCCAAAACACTTTATGGTGTCATCTGACTTGATTACCTTCTTTCAAATGTTTACTGTGTCCCCTACATGGCTTGTGGCACAGGGAATTCTTCTGGCTTTTTTTATTTTCCAATAATCTTGACACACCTTTATAGAAGCCAATGCACACATAATATTGGTGTTAGTCACTCAGCTGATATTTGGATCCCTGCAGCTCCTCTAGAGTTGCATTTGTTTTTGTTGTTTTTTGATTGCTTTGATTAAAGCACTCCCAAACAGGCCTGTAAGTTTAGATGTATAGGCATATCTGGAAAGGTTTGCAGTTCAGCCATACTCTCCATATTTGGATATGAGATTAAAAAGTGTTTAAAAGGAAATGTGTAGAAGTTTGTGGATGGATCATAAGGAAATTTGAAAAAGTTTCATAAGTATGAATACTTCAGTCTGATGTTTTTTTTGTCATTGTGAATCTGTCAGTATGGATGATTTTATAGACGTGTTTGTTTATCAAGACATCTAAACTCTTGAATATATTTCACAAATCTTGTTTGCTCAAATCAAATGGCTAAATTTGCTGCCAAACTGTGTGGGTTCAGCAGAGGAGACCAAAGAAGGAACTTGTCAATCTATCCTCCTGGTTTTAGCGCAAAAAAAAGTGGCGTGATACAGCAGTTGGAAAACGCATTCCTGGAAGCCTAATTTGTCATGATGCACGCAGTGGCGAGGTCTTTTCATGCATTTGTTGTGGCACTAATGTAATGTAACCTGCTGAGCTGGAAGGCAAGAGGAACAGGCAGCCGTATTTGTAGAAAGAACGCATCTAAAAGCATCCCTTGATTTCTACTGACAGCTCCTTCTGTACATCATGCTTATCAGGTGCTTTTTATCTACTTTCTCATTCATTCCTTTCTTGCATCTGCTGCTCGGACGGCTCATCTTTACCGTTTTCATGAGAAAAAAACCTCAGATCAGTTTTTTTTTTTTTAGATTGAATCTTTATACAAAGGTAAGAAGGTGGGAAAAGAAGCCATCTTTGACCTGATGTGTTTTTCTAAAGCTTGACACCACAAGAGTGCTCTCACCATTATGGGAACGTAGCCGCTTCTCTGAAATTGCCTTCTGCCTGTGAAATTAATGACAGGCATTTGTACAGTGACAGGCGGCAGCCGATACAACTGTAATCTCTCTTCAGCTTTGTCGCAACACGGCAGAGGACACAGCAAAAGCAAAAACAAAAAAAACCCGACAGGAAACGGGGTTTGTCATTAGTCTTAGCAAGGACCTGAGGACTCTGAAGCAATTTATTTTTTTTCTATATCCTGCCTTTTTTTTTTTTTTTGGTCAGTAAGCAGTTCTAGTCATGCAGAAACATCCATTGAGCATGAGTGTGGATGGCCAAAGGATGAAGTGATTAAGCAAAATACACATTTAGAACACATTTGTGCTTTGATTTTTCTCCGAATTACGCAAGATAAAAAAATGGACAAAATGTCTGAACTAAATTTAGCTGGTCTGCCAATCCAGAGGAAGTTGTCCACTGTTCCATGTTCTAGCTCTCTGGAGATGGTTGCTTTTGCTTTGGTTTCTTAAAGCCTTAGAAGATGCTTGGTAACCCAGAATGATGGATGTTTATAAACTGTTATTGAATTTTATATTGGTGCAATATGTGTAGCTTTTTGAGCTATTTTAGCATACTTCATGTTCTCAGACAGGTTGTATTTGGGAATAAAACATTTGGAATCTTCTTCCAAACTGAGACACATCCCAATAACTTGCAATTAGGTATGCATTTTTTTAAAGTGTTGCTGTTGTTAAAATCTACAGTTCTGCTATTTAGATCTCAACTGAGTTAATTGACCTTTCTCTAAAGTCATGGCTATTGATTCCACTGGGTGTTGTCAAATATTTTTTTTTGCTGCCAAAAAAAAATCCTTGTCCATGTCTCAATGAGTTTCATTATCATTTATCCCACCACTGGGATTTAAGGCTGTTGACCGTCTTGGTGACCAGCATCTGAATGCTTCATAGTCAAGTTCCAGGCCCACAACCCTACAATTGTACTGTCTTTTGTGCTAACTAGACCTACTCTAAGCTTAAAGAGACCATCAGTGTCAGTCAGTGGTAACTAATGAAATGACGTTTTTACCTCAAATGGAAGAAGAAACAGGACTGATGTTTTGGAGTTTCTCTGCAGAAATTAGTTGAGGGTTATTGAGGTGTAATGAACAAGGCTAGAAAATCAAGGTAAAAGAACTTTCAATGGAGCTCCAATGATGAAAATAAATGGTTAAACATTAACAAGGTAGCTTAGGAAGTTACTGAACCATGAGGATTGGAGTATATCATTTGGAGATGTTCTCTCTGGCCTGGGTCAAGTTACATGTATTGTAAAATAAAGTCAGCCAAGTTACAGGCCCAAATATGGTCAATATGATTGAAAAAAGATAACTACATAGAAATCAGTTCTTCCATGCAATGTTTAAGTCAGCGAGCCCTTTTCCTCTTAAGTAGTTGTAAGAAATGCTGCTTAGGTTTTAGATATAAACAAAAATGTTACCATTTTATTTCTAAAACTAAAGACGGGCTATTGTTTCCTTTACACACACTATGCACATTATTTACATGTGTGAACTAATCCTCATTGGTCTCGTCTTTCTGGAGTTCAATTGAGTTAAGGCCATTGCAACAGTCTTTTCTTTTGTCATATTGTAGATTTGCTGCTGTTATGTTTAAATTGAGGGTATCTTATTATTCATTTTAGGCCAGACTTCGGTTGTTGGACACATCTGACTTGAAAATAACTTGTTACACACAGAAGTTCATAATTAACCTATTGACTTCAAAGTACCCTGTTCCCATGGCTGCAAAACAAGCCAAAATCATCACTCTTCCTCCACTGTGCTTGGCAGTTAATCAAATGTTATGATATGCTTTTTGGATTCTACTTTACAAAAATGCATTCTATACTAAGTTCTATAGACTTTGAGATGGAGCTCTTGAGTTTATTACAATTGACACAGTCTGACCTTGGGGTCAGTTTTTTGAGTCTCCCCCTTCAAAAAATACAACTGTCTAATGTCTCGTCACACAGAGAGTAATCTCTGTGTGACGTGATGGACTTCAAATTGTTTGGAAATAGCCTTATAACCCTTCCCAAGTTGCTGGGTGGCAAGAATTGCCTCTCTTAGGTCATCCCTGATGTCTTTCCACCATGTCTTTCCATCCACATGTGAGAGTAGTTGCTTTTGGAATAAAAATATTTAAAGGAGATGTTTTTGGGCTGAACTTCTAAGCTTTGAAAACAGTCTTGCACTCAAGTTGCGTAAAGAATAAAAGGTTTTTAAAAGAACTGACATGTGTCTTGACCGGATTCAACCTTAATGCGAAATTGAAAGACATCTCTTGCAGGTTTCAAGATACTTAAAAACACAACAAAAGCCTTTTTTTTTGTTTCTCCCTTTATACTTAATAAAAGCTTTCAAACAGGACTATATAAAAGAGAAAACCAAAAGGGGGGTTCACAATTAAAGACAGGGCTGCTTTCTGTTGCTCGGCAACCTCCTCGACATCTTTGTAGACAGAGCCACCGGATTTGTTTATTTGTGAGCATGCTAGTAATGACGCCCACGTTAAGAAAGCACAGTCATGCCGGGCTATTACAGCCAGTCAGACAAAGGGGGTAAGTAGTTCAAAGTGGATCCAATTAGACTTGGTCATTTCACCCATAAATCATTAGTAGCCCCCACATGAGGATTGGTTCAGATGCTTTTTAACTTATGAGTCACTGTTACAAGCCAATTTTTCCCCATTTGTTGAAATCTGAAGGAATTTCTGAGGTGAGTTAATGGGTAAATGGTAAAATTAGGCAATGTGAATAAATTGAAAAAACCTTAGGTGGCATAATGGAGCATTTTATGTCTTTTGAATCCAAATTAGAAGCAGTGTGGTTCATATCGCACAATCACTATTTAACTAGACAAACTGCTTGACAAAGTTCTGAAAACAGACTTTTCTCATCTCCGACAATGAAATCGTGCTTTTCTTTCTTTGTCATACTTCTACATTTTTTTTTTAAGTATGCTAGACGAGACAAGCACAGGTATACTATATTCTGTCAAAAACATTTTAAAGCTTCCTAAATAGTCAATAAGCAATGTTGAATTATGAAGTATTGCTCTGTTTAGGCTCTACTTAAAAACAGCTGTGGCATAAGCGAACATACCAAATACATTTTCAGACTTGATGTCTGGAAGGAAAACGACAAAAGTTGTTCATGCTGATTTTGTGCAGAGTCATAATCTTCGTTCATAGCAAATACAAAATGGCAGAACATAATAAATTGCATTGCTTGTAGCTTTAGATCAATAGAAAGGTAAGGGAAAAGCTAGCAAAATAGCATATTGATATGTCTGTTGACTGTGTCCTACCAGAATAGGTCAAACGTGCCTGGAATACAAGCCAGCTCTTTGCTTTCCGTTTGTACTCCAAAGTCGGAATTTCAAGGTTCTACAGAGTAATAATCGACTGAAATTCAGAATTCCAACTTGGAAAGTCCGAGAACACTGAGCTACACAAAGGTCAAATTCAATATGGCTGCAATGCATACTGACTATGAAACTTAAAACAACTTATATGCTTTCCTGATGTTTGAATTTCCATTAATTTGCAGGGGACTTAAAGTAAAACAATAAATTTTTCTTCAATGTTGAAATGTAAGAAATGAAGAGAAATGTGTGTTGTGCAGATTAATCTAATTGTTAGCCTGATTTAGGACTGCAATAACTACCAAATCCCACTAGTTTACCAACTTGGAAATGGAAAAAAGTTACATTTGTAATTCCAACCTTATGGTGCAGTCATTTTTGTTTTCTATACTTTGCATTTAGAACTTCAGATTGCCATTTAAATGGATAATGCAGTATTAGATTAGTCTCAGAAGTTGGAGATCTGATCTGGGAATGACTTCAGATTCAAATTAAGTGTTTAGTTGGTTCAAGTTAGAATACCAGTATGATTTGCTAATAATTGTTCTTTGTATCAGTGTTAACTATTGTTAGCAAAACAATCTAAGAATTACAGTGAAATGCATGTTCACAAAAGTGAACAGCTGTATTAATAGACTTATAGTTGTAGTACTTAAATGTATGCAAATCAATACATTGCATTTTATTATTGGCAGTTGGCTTGACTCTGAGTAAAATAATTAACTAATGGAATATGGTTCAATTAAATTTTTTTTAAATAAATAAAATTCACTCTTTATGCAAATCATTTTAATAAATACAATTTTAATAATCCAGTTATGAGTTTTTTTTGAAGGAATATCTCAGTCCTGGTTGTAAAAATTCAGAAAGCAGAAGGGTAAAATTAATTAACCATCAGCCAACCAGTTGTTTGACTTGAGATTATAATGAAGGTACACTACAGCACAGCATGAATGTGCATTTGAATTTAATCACATAATGGCCTCCCTGATTGGCATAAACATCTTTTGAATATTAGCTATTCAAAAGTAATGGTTCGGGGTCACACAGCAACAAATAATTCAAGTAGGCTGCTTTAGACAACCAGAGCAATTGATAGATTTCGTTGCTGAACAAGTACTAGACCACTGGGGGTGCAAACTTCAGGGGGACCCAAGACTGGAACGCCATCCAGTCCCTTGCAAGTTCTCAACGTTTAATAATGGGGATGGAATTTTTGTTCACTCTCCTTTTGTTGACTTTAGCACAGCAACACAATATAGCATTCAAGCTTAGAAATCCCTAATAAATATCATGTCACAGCATGTGAGGCAGGTTTGTGTCTGTATGGGTAAAATCAAAGGGTTGTGGCTAATGTGGGATGGGCTTTTTGTGGGGTTTTTTTTTTCTCAACAGTGGTTTTGGCCTTGGAATGCCACATTGGAAGCCATGTTTGTCCTGTCCCTGTAATTATTGAAAAATCAGTAATGATTGTTTGGGAGGTAAGTGAGAACTGTAGGGTTTGGATGTTCTAGGTTCTTCTGTGACCTGCTGGATGAGTTGTCAATGCACTCTTTGTAATTCTAATAGGGCGTCTACTTCTGGGAAGGTTTATCCTTGCTTTTTGTTTTCTCTATTGGTGAATGACTCTGACTGAGGTTCGCTGAAGTCCTAAAGCTTTAGAAATTATTTTGGAAACCATTTCCAGTTGGTTGGAAGTTAGTGGCTTTGTTTCTCCTGTGTTCCTGAATTTAGATCATGAAGCTTTTTAAAATTTAGCCTGCTACACGTTCACAAGCAGGTTCTATTTAAGTGTTTTCTCAATTCTTCAGGTCTGATGGTAATCAAGCCTGGCTGTGACCAGTGAAATCGAATCAGAAAGATTGTTAAAAATGTTTCAATCATTTTTTTTGATGGTTTGGTCTAAAACAAATGCTTATAAAAGAACTGTATCAGCAGACATGCACAGCTCTTGGTGCAAATATTATAGAAAGCAAAACTTTTGAAATACCCACAAGCACACAATGTGCAGCTCCAACTTGTTTCTTTTAGAAGCTTAATTAGTCAGTTGCTGTGGCTTCTCAGACAGCAACCGCTTGCACTGGAACACTTCAAACTCTGATCACACACTTGGGCACTGGGCAGCTGGCATACCTCTAAAGTAATGAGTCATCACAGATGAAAATGTTTCACAGTCAAAACAAAGGCAGGCCAAGATAATGACCAAGTCCAGAGTGAGAAAAGAGGAAGTTGCTGTTTGTAAAGAAAATCCCTGTGCTGATTATGCCTGTTGTCTCTTTCGCTACCGTGTGCACAAGCCCCATACAATCTCCTGAAGGAAGAGACTTGACATTCAAGTGTTAACACTGTTTTTTTTTTTTTTTTTTTCATTTGTTTATGCCTTGTATATCCAAAGCCTAGTCACCCACACACTCAAATCTCAACTGTACAGAAAGTTGGATTCACAGCCATTCTGAAGCCCCTCTAGGTTATTTCACAAAGTGAAAGGCTCCATGCAGCTTGCCATAATCATCCCTTGTTTATACTGCACCTCAGGCAAGGGTCAGGCAGCAACCACCTATGGATCAGCAAGGCTACTCCAAAAAGGGCAAGTGACATGCAGCATCTACAAAAACACATTTATTTTCATCCAAAAGATGGGCTATTTACTTTTCTGTTTTGTTGTATTTTCTGTATAATATTGTAATTCAAATTGAAGTTATTTCTAGGCTCTTTATATGTTTTCACTAAGTCGCATTGTTTTTAAATATCTTTGGGATTTTTATGGGCTTACAAGCAGCATAGAAAGTATGTGCAAGCAACTATTTTACAGGAAGAGCCACATGAGATATAAAAAGTCTACACACCCCTGTTAAAATGTCAGATGGACATCTGTACAGGGAGAGGTGCCATGCTAAACGATTTTCAAATTAATTTCCCTTTTTAATTGTGCACAATTAAACTGCAAGCGTATGCATTGCTTCAATGTTCCAGGTGCATTGTGAATGCATAGTGGTAAAGGGGCTTTATATTTTCATGTAGAAAAGCCATTCTTTTTGGGTTTTTTTTAATGTTCTTGGACTTACTGATGCTTCATCCACCTCACCGTAAATGTTCCATCTAAGGAAAAGTAAACAAAGAGCATGATCCTGCCTCCACTGTACTTTATTGCTCTTAGACCCGGTTTGTTTGTGACCGACACATCACCGATTTGAAGTATGAACTCGACTGTGAATGATGCAGAACGTTTCTTCACGCAAGGATTCATGAAGAAGACCTATTCGTGACAGCCTTTTATTTTAATCAGCTAAAACCATTTCTGCCAGAAACATAGTGCACACGTGAGTTGGTCTGTTGTTGACTGCCAGAATCAACATGGAAATAATTCTTTTTTTTTTTTACGCCGGAATCCTTTACGAATTTGGGACAATATCAGGCGAAGTTGGCATCGAAGCTCCGTTTGGAAAAAGGGGCCATTCCAACAATCGGAGACTTGCCTGCAATTGAAACGGTAAGGCTGTGTTTTTATTGCTCTGCTGTGTGTAACAAACAGCAGCTAACTGCTAATGTGGCTATTGTATGACAGTGGGAGTAGTAGATATGGGTTAGATATGCTGAAGCGTTGTCAACTATAGACATATCGTGTCAACCCTCCTCATTCCTGCCACCAATCAACGCGTCCCTCATTTGCATTATTACAATGACCATCCACGACAGCCTAAATATCGCATCAGATCTCGCGAGACAATGCCTTCAGAAATAAGGGTCAGAGGAGCTCTTTTCTTTTTTAGAAGGGCCTGAAAGACTATACTAGAGCGTGGGTATCCAAGGTAATACTAGGTTATGACTCCTTTTTAACAGTCACGACCTGGCATGTTTCTCATTGTCAATTTGCTCAAAATAGAGAAGGTAATGGCCTATGTATGTATGTATGTATGTATGTATGGTTACCATCAAAAAGCACAAGGTGTTACATTTTTATGTATTTTAAAAGCTTTCTACTTCAGTACATACTTTAGCTGCCCTATGGCTAATGCAAACAGTTAACTTTTTAGCTGTATGTGTGCAGTTTTTCCAAATTGTGTGGTTTGTCGATTCACCAGTCTGTTTTGTTTCTTCAAGCTGCTTGTCCGGTGAGACAGACAACCGAATGGTCCAATCATTGATTTTTGGACTGAGCCATGTTTATTAGCTGAAGTTTTTAGACAAATGCAACAGCACCACTTTTTTTATCTCTACAAAATAATTATAGCCATACTATGTTAGAACATTGTTAAAGGGATATTCCACCCCTAAGTGAAATTTAGTCAGTTGCCTTATTCCCCAAAGTTAGATGCAGTAAGTGATTTTAAAAAGTATTTTGTAACCAGTCATTTTCCTAATCTGCCAGCAGACCCTTTTTGCTTTTTAGCTCAGCATAAGCATTAGAAGTGAACAGTACTGGCTGGCATTTTGTGTGCAAAAGTCTTAAATAATTACTCAATAATGATCCCAATTATTCCTGGTGACCACAATAACGATTTTGATTCCAAATGAAAATGATAAACACAAAGGAATTACAGGAGCCCATTTATACTTGGGACTACATTACAACAAAGGACCAATGTAAGCTGCCACTACAAAGCCGAAGGACATGACGCAGCAGTGGCAAAATATACCTAAAAGTGACTTACTCTACAAAACTCACCATGTACAGTCATTAAAGCTACATGTGTAAGAACTTCTCCCATCTAGCAGTGAAACAACCAACTGAATATTACGTTCTAGCCCCACCTCCCAGTCAGTAAATATGTTGGTGCCGCGTCGCGAGTGGACAATCTCCCTCTGGCATTCGTCACGGTGCAACCGAGTGTAGCCAAAGCGCGAAAGGCGGAGCTAGAACTTCCAGGAATGTCCCTCGTTGGCGAATGTATTTCAAAGATGGAGGCTTAACATGGATTCAGCCATTCGCGAGACTTGCGCATATATATATTTTGAATAGCAGGTTCTACACTTATGAGAATACTTCCATTAGTAGGTGGAAGTAATTACACATGAATGAGCACATATTTTTTAAAAGAACAAAGGGTTTTTTGCTAAGAATTAACAAAAAAAAATACGCAATGTAGCTTTAAGGTGAAATGTTGGAAATATCATACAGTAAACCTGGACGTCAGCCAGATGTCACAATTATAGTAATTTGTAATAGTTCAGCAACGCCCAAGGAATTCGAGTAATTGTAATATTACTTACAGCCATTGATAATGCACTTCCTTCAGTATCTGTCTAAATAAATAATTGGGACTGCCGTGTTCTTCAGACATAGTATCATCTTTCTGGTATAAAAATGATTTTTTTTTCCTTTGTAGTCCTCTGGTATGAAATGTTACTTGCAAACCAGAAATTAAATTTTCTGCACAGGTGTTGTTGGAGGAATTCCCAAGGCAGCAAGTCGTTGTCTTCCTCGTTCCACATTAGATGGAATTCTGTGAAACATATTGTTGCTGTAAGTCTTCAGCTTATTTTTGCAACCATTTGCTACACAAGCAAGAACAATTTACTTGCTTTAGACTTATAAAGTACTCAACCTACGGCAATAGAAACCAAGTGAAACTCGCGCATTTAATGTTTACAGAAGTGTCTTTTGCTGGTGCTACGTCATATCCTTGCGCCTTGTAGCGACGGCTTACAGCAGTGCTTTGTCCTAATACAGTCCCAAGTCTAGATCTGATCCTATAATTAGTTCAGGTTACTTATTTTCATTTGCAATCAAAATGATTATTGAGGTCACCAGGAATAATTAGGATCATTATTGAGTAATTTTTTTTTACTTTTTACCTTTGCACACGAAACTCTTGCCCTTACCATTCACTTCCATTGTTTATGGCAAACTAAAGCAAACAGACTGCTTCCAGATCAGGAGAATGACTGACTGGGGTGGTTACAAAATGCTTATCTAACTTGGGGAAAATAGCAGCAAACTAATATCTCTTTGAGAGGCATAATAAAATGTAAGCTTGTTTTGCAGATTTGCTGCAGAAGGTTTTTTTTTTTTCTCTTTTCTCTATTTTTTTTTTTTATCGCACACTTTTTCCAATTATTTATCACCTCTTGCTCCTACCTAGTTCCAGTCCTGGGGTTCCGCTCTCATGACTTATACCATGACAAACGTAGACTTTTTCTTTTGAAACTGTCCTTGCCAGTGTGGGGAGGGCCCCGCACTAAAAACCCAAGCCTCTTTCATGCTTGGGCAGTGAGCTGGCCCTTCTCTTCACCTGATGGGGCGGGGTTTCCCCGGCTGGACTTAGCATGTGGAAGGATCACGTTATTCCAGCCAGATCCTCCCCAACCCTTCAGGCGCCCCAGCCGGCCAGGAGGGGGCAGTATATAGCCCCAGGACTAGTGCATGTTTTTGTGGGAGTAGCTCACATTAGCTGCTCAAGGAAACACAAGGAGAACATTGCAAACTCCACACAGAAAGGCCCTTTCGCCAACCCCACCCAGGGTGTGGGTGCCGATGATGCAGAGGAACAAACGCACCCACAGCGTCACGGGCGCATAATTGAACCCAGGACCTTCTAGCTGTGAGGTGAGCTGCTCTACCAGCTGCACCACTGTGCCCCCAGATTTGCCATAGAAGCTTTAAACTACTGATGTAGTAATCAGGGGTTGGCTAAGACTCTGCATTAGAGTTAAAACGATGAGACCTTATACCTGAAAACTATAGTGTTTTCTTCAAAGCATCAATGCATTACTATTAGAGCTGCTCTCTGTCTCTCTCCAGATCCGTTCACTTATTTTCTTTTCTGTTTGCTTTTCTTGTTTTCTTTCTTAACCTTTTCTTAGTTACTTTATTTTCCCAGCCCCTGGAGTTACTGTATTGGACCAGATCTCTTCTTGGATTACTTTTCTATGGACTTATCAACATGGCTTTTTGCTCAGCTGAGGATTTTGAAAAACTGCTCCACAGAATTGAGGGCATTGAAACGAAGCTACGTCGTCTGGAAATTAATTTTGATCTCCACGCTGATTATGGACAAAATGACACAACTTTACCGTTGAATACAATCAGCCCGGTGTTACATCGTGTCACAGAGACTCCCTACAGGCGTCTGAGCGGCAGAACTCCGCACTATAATGAAAACTGGCCAGCTTTAAAACGAATGAAATCAACCCCAGCCCGTTCTCCGAGGAAGAAAAAACAAAAGAAACTCCGACACAGAGAAACCTCTGAACCCAGAACTGCCGCTTCTGCTAAAAGTAAACAAAAGAGGTTTCAGCCAAAAACAAGAGATATTTCTCCACCTGGAATCCTGCTGAAAAACAGATTCGCAGCCTTGAGTTCCCCGAAAGATGATGCATCCCCCGGGACAAGTCAAAGCCACCAGGAGAAACCCAGCCGCATCAAACAGACACATAACAAAGTAAGAGTGCCAACAGCAAAGACTGTTATCATACAAGACGGATCAATTAATGGAATTGAGGCTTTTTGTAGCAAGAATACCAAAGTTTATAGCTGCTACAAAAATACAGTGAGAGAAATATCAGAAAAAATCCCAAAAATCTTGGACCAACATCCTGCTTTGGAAAAGCTCGTCCTTCACGCTGGATCAGCAGATATCGCGATGAGACAGTCAGAGATTCTGAAGAGAGACTTTTCTGATCTCCTACAGAGACTTGATGGACTTAACGTAAACATCCTCATCAGCGGACCAGTCCCTGAAGGGAATGATGAAAGATTTAGCAGACTCCGCATGCTCCATAAATGGTTGAAGAAACAATCAGCTGAGAAGTCGTTCACATTTATTAATAATTTCAAAGTATTTGGAAGTGCTAATCATCTGTTCAAAGCAGGAATGCGCTATTTGAACAGGTCCAGAGTAAGGCTGTTAGCTGCCAACATTTTTTCTTATCGACATCAGAAAGCAAAACACTTGCTCCCAAAAGCTGACCTTGAGGCGCCCATGGATATCAGAGAACAAAAACAGCAAGTCATGATGACACCACAGGACCAAATAGATAAACAACCATCAGAGATTAAGTCCTCATCTTCCTGTGACTCAGCCACATCAAATGAGTCTCCATTTAGAAACTTCACAGACAGACTGAATGAGCAAATCAAATTTGGGACACAATTAACACCTAAACTTAGACTACACCAAACGCCTGGGACTAGTGTCCATAAGCCTGGGAGCTTCCCCCCACTGATTATTACAGATATCTGATATTTGAGGGAACCGGGCAATAAATCCACCCCTACCGTCTCCCAGAATTCACCCGGCACCCCTGAGGCTATATCAGTGATTATCAGCAGCAGGAAACATAAACCGTTAACCACACGCTCTCATATTAAACAAAATCTCAAATTGATAACCTGTCAGAAGGTTCAGCTGCCCATCATCACAATACTTAAGTTAGCTTTATTAAACATTAGATCTCTATCCGGGAAGTCTTTTCTTATCAATGACTTCATCACTGAGCATAATTTACACGCCCTTTTTTTATCAGAAACTTGGCTAGATGAAAATAACGAAACAACTTCATTAATAGAATCCAGTCCTCCAAATTATAATTTCTTAAGCGAGAACAGAAAACACAAACGAGGCGGAGGTGTAGCCACCATCTTTCACAACTCAATGAACTTTAAAAAGGTAACGCTGAGCACGTTTGATTCTTTTAAATATCTAGCCACCCAGATAAATGAGCCTAACAAAGCTTTATTTCTAAGTTTATATAAACCACCAAAACTTAACTCTAACTTCTTTAATGATTTCAATGACCTTCTTTCTGTAATATGTATCGACTATGACCAACTAATCATCGTGGGGGACTTTAACATCCATACCGACAACCCCCAAGATAGACAAGCAAAAACGTTAGATGATACTCTCCACAACTTCGGACTGATCCAGCATGTCAAACAACCAACACACAATAAAGGACACACTCTGGACTTAATTATCAGCAAAGGTTTAAATATTTCTGACATCTCTGTAATTAATATTGCATTATCTGACCATTTCTGTATTTTCTTTCAAAGTACCATCTCTGCTAAATTATCCAGCCACAGTAAGACCACCATAAAAAAGCGTTTTCTAGGGGACAGTTCAGTAGAAACCTTTAAACGTATTTATCCTTCCACCACATCCCCCTCATCTCCCAACTCAAACTCAGTAAATAAGTTGGTAGATAATTTCCTTGCGAAAATCTCAGACATCATGGATTCCATTGCCCCAACTAAAGTGAAAGTAGTCTCGGGTAGAAAAAACTCTCCGTGGACAAGTAATCCACTGGTACGTAATGAAAAAAGAGTGTCGACAAGCTGAGACAAAATGGCGGAAAACTCGACTCCAGGTTCACTGTGAGATCTACAAAGAGAGACTGAATAGATATCAGCTAACTATAAAAGATGCTAGGGAATCGTTCTTTTCTGAAATCATCAACAGAAACCTTAATAAGGCACGGACTCTATTTGCAACAGTGGAAAGACTAACTAATCCTTTAGTGACAGTAGCCCCTGAACTAAACTCTACCAGGGCCTGCAATGAATTTGCCAGCTTTTTTCACTGAAAAGATTCTAACAATTAGACAGTCAATCTGTACCTCAATATCGAACCCACAACCAGTGCCACAACCAGTGCCATCCCCAATCAACAACAATGTAGAGATGTCTGAATTCCACGAATTAAACCAGAACAGCCTTGAAAAAAATCATTATCCAATTAAGCTCCTCCTCCTGCTGTCTTGATATCCTACCCACAGCTTTTCTAAAGAAGGTTCTTCCTGTTATTTGTTCTGATCTTGTTCAAATAGTGAACTCATCACTGCTATCAGGTGTCTTCCCTCAGGCTTTAAAAACAGCAGTTATTAAACCACTGCTAAAGAAGAAAAATCTGGACAACACGTTAATGCAGAACTACAGGCCAATCTCTAATCTCCCATTCATCAGTAAGATTATTGAAAAAGCTGTGTTTCAGCAGTTAAATGGCTTCATAACAATGACAAACCGTTTTGATGCTTTTCAGTCTGGTTTCCGCGCTCACCACAGCACCGAGACTGTCCTCGTCAAAGTATTTAATGACATCCGTATAAATACAGACTGTGGAAGAACCACAGTGCTGGTTCTGTTGGACCTCAGTGCAGCATTTGACACTGTTGATCATGATATTTTATTGGAACGACTGGAGAGCTGGGTCGGACTCTCTGGTACAGTACTTGGCTGGTTTGAGTCTTACCTAAAGAACAGGGACTTCTATGTTTCAATAGGAAACTTTTCATCAGAACGAACAGAAATCACATGTGGGGTGCCCCAGGGCTCCATCCTGGGGCCCCTCTTATTTAATGTCTACATGCTCCCACTAGGCAAGATTATAGCGACCAATAACATTAGCTACCATAACTACGCAGATGACACTCAGCTCTACATTACAATGTCACCAGGTGACTCTGAACCCATTCAAACCCTAAATCAATGCATTGACCAAATAAATGGATGGATGTGCCATAACTTTCTCCAGCTGAATAGAAACAAAACTGAAGTGATTATTTTTGGACCCAAGGAGGAACGATCAAGAGTCAGCACACAGCTTCAATTAATACAGCTAGAAACTACTGATCAGGTTCGTAACCTAGGTGTAGTAATGGACTCAGACCTGAACCTCCAGGGTCACATAAAGGCAATAACAAGGTCAGCGTTCTATCACCTGAAGAACATCTCTAGGATTAAAGGACTGATTTTGCAACACGACCTAGAAAAACTCATCCATGCGTTTATCTTTAGTCGGATTGATTACTGCAACAGCATCTTCACAGGTCTGCCTAAAAAGTCAGACAGCTGCAGCTGATCCAGAACGCTGCCGCTCGCGTACTCACTAGAACCAGGAAAGTAGAGCACATCACCCCAGTTCTAAAGTCCTTACACTGGCTCCCTGTAGCTCAGAGAATAGACTTTAAAATACTTTTACTAGTTTATAAATCATTACATGGCTTAGCACCAAAATATGTTGAAGACCTGTTGTCATGGTACCAACCACCAAGACCACTCAGGTCATCCAACTCTAGCCTACTAAACATCCCTAGACTCAGAACTAAACATGGAGAAGCAGCTTTCAGTTTCTATGCTCCCCTTATCTGGAACAGACTTCCTGACGGGTGTAGAGCTGCTGAAACTCTGAACTGCTTTAAATTGAGACTAAAAACCCATCTGTTTAGAATTGGCTTTGAGTAAATGCTTGATGTTATATGTATGAAATGTGTTCATGCTCTCTTGCTTTTTTTTTATTTTTTCTATTGTGCATCATGTGTAATGTGTTTCTTTTATGTGTTTCTTTTAAATCACCAAATACTTGAAAAACACCTTGAATTACCCTGCTGTTGAAAGTGTGCTATACAAATAAAATTGTCTTGTCTTGTCTACTGTAGTTGAACTAAGACACAACTTCCTTCAAATCTTCACAATAATGACCTAAAGAAATGCATGTTGTGATTCAAGTGCAGAGAGAGAAAACGGCACGTGCAAAGGATGAGCAAAACACCGAGCTAGTAGCACAGCTTTGTAAGTTTACCTCAGACTGTGTTGCTTATTGGCTAACTAGAATAAAAGTAACTTGGCAAAAGCCAGATCTATGTGTAGCTCCGCCCCGTGTATACGCATCGATCTGGAACTGCTCCCGCAGAAAGTTTCTGAAAAAGGGAGGGCTATCTTGTATAATGTTTTGAGCTGATTGGAGGAGGTATTAGCAAGTGTCCGCCTACCTTGACTTTCACTACGAGCGGTGCAAGCTGGTAAATCAAGCTCTTGCCAGATCCAGTTGGGAGAAAAGCGCACACATCTTTACCATCAATAAATGCTTCTCTTTGCTCATTTTTATAAAGAAGAAATCGTCTCTAGTTCTCCTAAAACGCATTCAATAGCCGCTTCTACATGTACGTCCACCGGCGCAGTCATGTTTGTTTTTTCTTTGCCTGGGATCTTGCTACTGTCGTCATACCTGAACACCGGCCCATGCGCCCGCCTAAAAGTACAATGTCAACCGATTGGTCCACACCGCCACTGGAGTCAAGTCAGACGGTTTAGTTGGAGCCGTACAAGATGGATTTTCGTAGGTTTGGAAAAACCACGACAATCCAGTTTGCAGCGCAAGGTTAGAATAAAAGTGGTCAAAAAACTGAAAACATGACTTATACCATGACAAACTAAGACTTTTTCTTTTGAAACTCTCTTTGTGATGTGTGGGACTCATTATCCATCTTCTGATAGGAGAAAGCACTATGGCTTCCTGTAAAGTCAAACGCTTTGCTCATTTGTTCCGTTTTCACAAGGCAGAGTCTGTAAAGCTTTTTTTTTCCCTTTTTAATTAAAGAAATGGAAAGCAACTTTCCAAAAACTATTTGGCTTAAACTACAATATGAATCTGTGCTGGAAATTGTGATCTGACTTTTCCTACCCCCAATTACTTTTACAATATCTTGTTTAGAAATGAAAAGGAAAAATATTGAGTTTTGCAACTGTCAACCAACAGTGCCTTGGCTTTATGTTAAATTTACTTCCATGTTTCACTCAGCAATACTTGACTTTGTCAGGTTGGGATCTTATCTGAATATCAATTCAGTCTAGCCCTTCTGCCACTTTATCTTTGAGATGTTAAACACATGCTTTGAACCTTCATTTCTCCAGAATAAGAGTAGGTGCTGCATGCATCGGCATACATTCATGGTTATCAGATATTGCCTAAAAGAAGTCTGTGAAGCAGCCTGGAATATTATAGGAATGCGCTTTCAAAAATCAACTCTATCAAATCCTGAAAGGTGCTCTCTAAAACTTTGCATATAACACATTTCAAAAGTATTTACACCTGCTTAACTTAATCATGTTACTTGGGATTGAAGATGAACCAACCGGAATGAGGACCTTATCTTGAGGTGAAAGGAAATTAAAGCTGTTTTCCAAAATGTTCTGCAAAAGTTCTTTTCTGATATCCTTAAATAAATTCTAGTGTATAAGTCACTTTACTAGTAAACTTATTCTCAGTATGAATACAGCTGTTCTGTGAAGATGTTCCTTGGTCTTCAGAGATGGGTTTAGAGAAATGTAGTATGTTCCATTCATTATCCATAAAAATAATCTTAATAGAGTTTTGTACAGGACATGTAAATTGAAAAGCATAAATCAGAAGCAGCCAAAAAATAAAAAGGTAAATTTGGAGATGTACAGATCTACGAGACCAAAGCAAATGAGACTGAAACTAACAATGCACAGTATCCTTAACATGATATTCCCATTGTAAAACATGGTGTGGGACAGTTGTGCTATTCTTTGGCAGGGACAATAAAGCTGGTCAGAATTGGAAGAAAACTCATAAATGATGCAAAAGACTTGAGACTGGTGCAAAGGTTCTCCTTCCAGCTATACATTAAAACCTAAACACCCAGAGCATTAATGCGATAATTTCGATCAAAGCATGTTTTGTTAGGTGAAATCAAAGTCTAGGCCTAACTCTAATTGAAAATCTCTTGCACTCTTAAAAATTGATGGTCAACTCACCATCTAACTGCACTTTGGCTAGTTTGTAAAGAGGAATGGGTATACATTTCAGTCTCTACATGTGAGCGACTGGGAGGGAGAACATCCTAAAGATGTTTAGGTGTAGTAATGCAAGGGTGCTTTGTATAAATGCATTTCAATTTCTAGGTTTTATTTGCAAAACATTTTTCTTCCCCTTTACAATTGTCATTATTTTTTGTTATGACATAAAAAAACGTATCAAATACAAATAAGTTGGTGGCAAAATGTCTAAAGGGAAGCATTCCGAGTGCTTTTTCCAGGCATGCTATAAAAATCTTCCCATCCCAAAAAGTTCATGCTCCTCCCTCCATCAGGGGACCAACGAGGAGTTGTGCTGCGATCAGCTCCCTAGTGTAGGTGCACAACAAGCGCCGGCCTCCCTTCCTTGACATTTTGGAAGCCCTTTGACTGGCTCGCCTTGATTTGATTAATGATCTGGAACACCACTATGTTCACAGATGACAGTCCCACAGAGACGCACATGCATGAATGAGGCTTGAGTGATTAATGGAAGGGTTAATATGATGTGAAAATGCGAAAAATGTTTTCATTTTGTGCTGTAGGCAACACAGAATACACACCTTGGCCTTATTTTGCTTCAGTTCAAAATGTAACGCTTGCATCTTTTGACAATACAGAAACCGTTTTTACAGAACCAGGTCCAGTGGCGGTTGGCACCGATGATGGTTTAACTATAAAAAGCATAATTACCTCCCTGTAATTTTTTTTTAAGCTCCATGATCATCACAAAGCACTGTGCCATGGCAATATATCCACCTTTTCCTTGTGATGTGTCATTATTACTGCTTGCACCTCTCGGTTGGAAAACATGGTGGTATTGTTTTATTTCACACATAAATCACCTTTTATAGCATACGGAACCCTTAACAGCACATAATGTAACACATAGCTGAGAAACCGATGCCCTGCCAGATCATTGTGTTGTTGTATTACTCAAACTTCTCATTATTAGATGTGGGGAAATTGTTGTTACAATACTGCAGCCTCTGATGGGTTTCTCTGGGTGTATATGATTTTTATATAAATGCTTTAAGCTAAAAAGTCAGCAAAGAAAAAAGATTTACTTTAATTTCTTTCTTTGGCATATTTAATTTCAAATTTCAAACAGCAGTAATACTACTGGGATATGATACAAATTTTAATCAAGAGTGTATCTTATTGATTTTAGAGCAGGCAATCTTTGGTTGTTTGCTATATTTAGGTCTGAGGCAAGGTTGTGAAAAGGTAATAAGCTTCAAACAATTTTTTTTTTTGGACCAAGATTAAATGTGCTAGAACAAAATAATCTAAGACAAAGATGCAAGTAAATAAGATGAAAGCTATTAGAAGTCCAGCTTTTTGATTGCCTCAAGCAATGCAAGGGACAACGGTAAACAAGTGCCAACAGGTGGCAGCATCATGCTGGGTGGATTCTTGAGCAGGGACAGAAAAAAACAGTCAGCTGATGGGAAGGTGAATGAAATGTTGGCGGCTGTCAACTTGGGACAGAAGTTCACCTTTCCAACATTTCAACAACCTTAAAATACAGCCAGAGCCTCAATAGACTGGTTAAGATCCTACTATTTCCATGTATTAGAATTCCTGGTGAAGCTTCTATTAAAGAACAACTGTCCTCCAGATCATTTTTTTTTTTTTTTCCTTTTTGCTGATAAACCGTATAAATGATTGTCTAGTCCCGTCTACATGTCTGGTCATTATTTTGGGATTTTAGTGCGCCTTAGTAGAAATGTACATTTTCTGCCTAAAACCGGCACCCTCTTCAGGTTAAAACTCTCTGCACTTGAATTTGAATCGGGCATTGCTATTCGCTCTGCAGTGAGGGCTGATGTCAGCCAGTAGGCCACTCTGCTGCTGTGGGGTATAAAAGATTCAGACTCTCTGACCACGCCTCCTCCACAGAACCTTCCTCCCTTTCCTCTTGAGAAGGAGGTGGAGGAAAATCCTTCACCTCCAAAAGATTGCTCTGAGGCAAAGGCGCTCACGTTGCTCTCCATCTTTCTTGCCGTTTGTATCTGTGCCACCTTAGCAACTATAGGCATGTTCCTCTATCGGTCCTTCAGGGTAATTTTACCGGATCTTTCTCTGGCAGGGTAAATCTGATGGCCTGCTCCTCCCAGCCGTTGTCTCCATACAAAATTAGTCCTTTAAGAAATTTGCTAAGAAGTCGGCATATCATGACCGTCGTGAGTAGTTTAACTTGTCAGTGCCAAAAGGTGCCCCCAGCAGCAGAAATAAGAGATCGATATGGAAGAAGCAGGGATTGCTGCCGCATATCTGTTTGCTGCTGTTCTAAACTGCTTTGCCAGCAACTCCTCTAATTTTACAAAGCCGGTTGTTTGGCAACATCTGCTCATTTCCCTCTGAGTTAAGAGCCATCAGCATGACTTAACCACAGCTTCCGCCCAGCAACTCAACCAACTATTTCTGAGTGCATACCCTAAGGCTGGTACTCGGTTGGTTGCCGGAATGTCCCCAGAAATGGCCCTATTGGTCCAGCCCAGTGAAGTGGAGAGGCGTGCACAGTAAGGGTCTGGTAAAAATACCCTGAAGTTCCAATGTTGGAAACGTGCCTTAAAACCGCTTAAAAGCTTCTGTGAAGGTTTAGGAGTGTTTAGAATTGTTTTACCTTTTTGTCCACAAACCCATTTCTGAGGTCAGACACCGATGTTGGATTAAAAGGCTTAAATGAAATTCTCTAAAAGTGTCGGCAAACTGCACTATTTTAGAGTTACTTTCACTCCAGAGAACATGTCTGTTATAGACTCATGTGGTGGAATGCCTATGCTAACACATCTGGCACCAATAGGCTTCATGAAAACCCAGTCCATGAGACTCTCTATTCACTTTCATGAGCCACTCAGAAAATCACATGTTTGGATGTTTGTAGCTATTTACTCTGCAGGAAGTTGGAGACCCCTGCACATTATGTGCCTCAGCTTTTCCTTCAGTAAGGCAATAACAGGATGGATCTTCTGATAAACAGCTCTACATTAGTGATGGCTGTGCAACATAAATTTTGCTCAAGAAATTATTTAGATCCTTGAGCTAAATACCCTTATTTTCAATGTGTGATATTCCAGTGCTCCTATTTTGTATTTTTTATTCCATTAATTTCTCTTTTTTTCATGCCATGACAAGATCATTCAAGCATTACACTGTCAAGGCCTCTTAAGTGGAAAGAAGATGAGAACTGAGTTAGACAGCTGAGCAATAATAAAAAAGCTTACAGTAATTTGAGCTTCGAAATGGAAATAATAGTCTGAGAGGAAATTGGTGGTCAGAATAAAAAGATGGGAATTAAGCCAACATTTCTCACATGAACCTAATCCTTTACTGTGTTTAGCCTTCTTGACATGTGCAGCTGACATGTTTGTGTCTTTGAGCAGCTCCACTGAAACTACATAAGGGTTGAACTCCTTCCAAAAACACTTTAAAAGCTCGGTCCTCCTTCCCCTGCCTCATGTTAGACAGCTTTACCCTGGGGCTAACTACCAAACGGCCTGCCCGATGAACCGAGACGACTAAATGACTTGTTGTTGCGCCGTACACTTCAAAGCCAGGTGCATTTAAGGCTCCACAGATGAAAGGTGGGTTGAGAGGATCCAACGGCATGCCGCTTGTTAGCGTGTGCGCGTGGCAGCTCAGCAGGCGAGGGAGAAATACCAAGGTTGGAGGATCAAGGATAAAAAGCGGATCAGAGCAAAGGCTGTTGGGCAGAAATCACACCAAAGGTGGAACAACCTTCTGGTTGAACCACTGAAAGTAATTTTGTCCTTATGGATGGTATGGTGAATGTCATGTTGTGGCAAAGAGTTACTATTGCCTATTATCTGACTGCTTAGGCTAACCAGAGTTCACCAAGGATGTATAGGTGAATGTCAATAATTTAAAATTTTCCACATTTATTTTAGTAATTTTGTTCAAATTTGTATGCACAATACAGGTTTATTATACACATCGATATGTTCTATTTTTATTACTACAATTTTGATGATTAGGGCATGGAAGCAGAGGGTGTTGATGGCAGTCTCCAGAACTACTTTGTCCTCAGGCTAATATACATGTAAAAATCCTTTTCTTGGTGGGATTGATTGTAATAACAATGTATTAGTTTTAGCAAAATTTTTTTTAAGATAAAGTAAAAAAAAAGAAACTCATTCAACATGTTGTGTGTGTTTTATATTTAAATGTTTGGATTAAATGAAATGCAGTACAACTGCACCTTTTTAGGGAAATCTAAATTGTTACATACAGCTGCATCTCAGACCTGAAGTTAAGTAAAGTGTGTTACATAGCTTAAAGTCACAGGGATAACTGAAACAAAAAAACAGAAACAAAAAAACAGCAGCCTCATCAGGTCGACTGAATCACCAGCTGCTACAATCAATCCTTCCTCGAAAACCCATGGCGGCACATAATGAAATAATTATAAATAGAAGGCGAGTATCTAGTTTTTTCATCCAATTTTGTCAGTAGAAACCCAAGCCCACCACACAAGCTCAGTTACACCAGAAAGAAAGAAACCAAAGAGTTTTAATTAATTCCAAAGATTAGTTCCGATCAGAGATTGGCTGTTAATGGAGTCATGATGCAGAGGGTAGCAAAGCTCTTGCGGACTGCTGCCAAACCGTGATACTGACTTGGTAGATGCATTGATCAATCTGATTATAATGTAAAGGGTGCTGTCATCCTTGCTTAACAACAGGGAACTAATAATTTGAAAGGATGCTTTTGACAAAGAGAAAATGTGATAGAAGAAGATAATCCAGTTGCAACAACCGGCCAATGTTCAAACCATCTACTGTGTAGGATGAGATTTTATTGCTCTAGATAGAGATTTTATGTAGTGGGTACAATACAGTAAGAATATTTTCCCCATCAACAGATTTCTTCAGTTTCTGCTTTCTCATACGTTTCAGATCGTTACATTTTAATAGTCAAAGTGAATTGAGTAAATAAAAATTCAGTCTTTAGTGATTTCTAAACCCAATGACTGAATGCGACATCTGTGAAATACAGTATAAGCAACAAACCTCATGGTTTTGTTATGAAGCCTAAAAATAACTGCAGTCAGTTTATTCCAATGACCTGACAGAAAGATATAAAATATTGAAAGTGGGAATCATCTGAACATAACATGAAAGAGACCAGGGGTGGACAGAAGCAGAAAAGCGGAATTTAGTACCCGACTGGTCCACTCAGGGGGCCAGGGTGGTGGATGCTGAAGATCCATGATGGTGATGGATCATGGAGGTGGATGATGGAGCCAGATGCTGGCGGTGGAACAAATATATTCACATATATGTGGAAGACAAGAAATTAATTGTCAATAATCTTGAGATAAACACACCTCATTTCACATGAGGCCTTGATTGCAATTAATATAGAACAGTTTTATAGTTACTTAAATAGCCTACAAGCTAGACAAATAATGTCATCACATTACAACCACCTACCTGATTAGCATCCTCCTGCTGGCCACTATTGAGGGTGACGATGACATGGTTAGTAAAAATATATATTTTTCAGTTTCTGACACGTGGCCACACCTGCTTGTAGTTTGTGTGCCCTTTTTCGCTCAACTTTTGAACTGCTCCCTTGCAGTTCTTTTCCATTTTTGCACTGCTTATTGATGAAGATGATGTGAGAAGCATTTGCGATAACCGGCAATCTGCCTTTGGCATGACTGTGGAGAATTGGCCAAATTGGAGGTTTTCTAAGCAAATTAAAAACTTGATCCAACTTCTATCCATTGATGAGACTTTGCTACACAAACCGAAGTAGTTTTGCATGTGCAGTATCCAATTAAGGGATGCTGGAGTGATGTTAATTGGCAGGAACCTGGAGTACCCAAAGAAAATTGATAAATGCATGTGGCCTAGTAGATGTTAGCCTGTAGCGGTGGGGCAGCCATCTTAACCACTGGATTGTAAATCCCTGTATTATTTTATGGATTGCATTCATTATACCAAATGCCAGGCAAATACTATATTAATCTTCAAGGTGTGTATGTATACAGCTTTGGCCTAAGGTAAGTTACAATAAGTTTAATGTGGAATGCAGTGCTTTTCTCACAACTTAAGTTTAAAAATGGTATTTGTGAGGGTTGGTACTTGTATCAGATAAAGTACCAAAACAATCCTTGGAGTAAGTAGAGACTTCTACATAAGCAAGATTTTTTTTTTTGTAGATGAAACCTGTTTTAGTATGGAAACTCATTTTCTATTTAGTCATTTTTACAACTATTTTTATCAGTTTTATAAAAATCTGCAAAATGTAGAGTATATTCACTCCACTTGAGTCAATAGTTTGTAGAACCACTTTTGGCTGTAGTTCCAACTACATGTCCTTTGGGGTATATCCTTCCCAGCTTGCCACATCTAGTAAGTGGCATTCTGCTCCTTTGAAAAGGAGCTCCAGCTCAAATTGGATGGATGTCTCTGAACATCATATTTCAAGTGTGGACTTTGACTTGACTATTTTAAAACATGAAGTATGCTCTGAACCAAACCGTTTCGTTATATCTCTGATTGGTTGTTTATGATGGTTGCCCTGCTGAAAGGTGAGCCTCCACGCCAGTTTAAAGTCTTTTGTAACACTAGATTATCTTGAGGGTTTCCCTGTAATTACCTACATCCACCTAAACTTTAACTCTAAACAGCGTTTTTATCTGTACTAAAAATAATCCATATGGCATTCTGCTACAGGAAATTTCCAAAGTGGGAATTGTGTTTTTATGGTAATGATTTTTATCTGGTTAAAATTAGGTCTCATCTGACCAGTGCACTGTCTAAAACATGGTTGTTGCATTCCCTACATGACTTGAAAAAAGCTGGATTGCTTATGAATTTAAACAATAGCTTTCTTTTTCCTTATATTCTATAAAGCCAGATCTGTGGAGGTCTAGTGTGACTAATAATTGTCATGTCCACATATTATTTCACGTGAGCTGTGGGTCTCTGCAGCCACCCATACAGTGGGGCAAAAAAACTATTTTGCAGCCACAGATAATGCAAGTTGTCCCACTTAAAAAGATGAGAGGTTTGTAATATCCATCACAGGTACACTTCAACTGTGAGGGACAGACTATAAAAGAAAATCCAGGAAATCACATTGTAGGATTTTGTTTATAGAATGTATTTGTATATAAAGAAAAAAACAGCAAAGCAAGAAGCATACACAGATACATCAAGGCATTACAAAGCATATAATGTAAAAACAGGAAGAAGCATACACAAAACATGATACTTCAAAATATTACTCAAAGGCAGCTCTAAACAGATACGTTTTTAGTTGTGATTTAAAATAAATCAAATCTGTTGCCACAAGTATCAGATCTGTGAATGTTCAACTCTGTCAAGTTCTTGAGCTTTTCTTTGCAAATGAAAATCTGTCTCTCAATTTTGGATTTTAGTTAAACCCCTTTGGAAAAAAAATGCACACACCAGAACCTGCACTCCTGTAGATGTGTCATAGAAACTAGGACAAAGGATTTCATCGCTAACAGATGTATCTATGTGGCCACACGGCTGCCTGTAAGGGAGAATCGGAGTGCTTTATTTATCATTATAAAGACGGACAATAAGGCTACCACAGTGAACAAACTTGGTAACACAGACCGTCTATGCGTTGTGGTTAAACTGTCTGTGCTGGAAGTTTCTAATAAAAGTCCCCTTATTTTGAAAAAAAGTGATTTTCAATGTACTTATTCCATCCCATTAAAATTGAATAAATTTTCATACCAGATATAAGTACTAAAACCTTTTAATTTTGTTTTTATTTTTTGTCAAAATTTGTCCAGTTATGAAAACTTTTACATAACTCAAACCAACAGAACACAGTCTGTCAGTTTTTAGGGTTTTATTATATAAATATGTTGGTCTGTATTTAAACTGATTTAGGTCCAACTTCAATTGTATAAAACAATGTTCCACAGAATATGCCCCAAAATAAAATCAAAATGGAAAAGTATGTGAAAAAAATGTGTACACCTGAAGAACCACACAGGAATGGCTCTTTTTTCATGCTGCAGACATGTCATCTAGTCTGCCTCAAACACACAACTGATGTAGGGTGAAAACAGAGCTAAACATCTAAAAATGAGATATTGAGTATTAAATCTTCTAGTCCTGTAGCTACACTGATGACTTCTGGTTCCGATAATCATAAGCCTGTCTTTGTTGCAACTAGATGATCCTGCCCTGTTAGACTCAGTGATGCAGGAGAATGTTTTTGTTTTTCTGGTAATTCTAACCGCAGCTTTTGATACCTTTGACCACATCTCACTTGATAGGCAGATACACTGGGTAGGCATATCAGGATCTGTGCTGAAGTGGTTCTCCTAACATCCGTCTGAGCGTTTGTTCTCTAACGGTGCTTCCAAGAATACAGTAGGTCTTCGTCCACTTCTCTTCCTATGGCATGCCACGAGGTTCTTTGTGGATCTTTCCTGTATATTCTCCTGTACTTCAAGAAATCTCCGACCACCTTTTATGCAGATGACTTTCAGTTATGTCCTTTAAACACCAATAGATGCTTACGTTTGTTACTTTTATCATCTCATGAATATTGCTATGTTGAGTTGAGGGCGGCTGTAACTCAGTGGTAGAGTTGTCAGCCTGCAACCTAGAAATTGTGGGTTCGATTCCAGCTTCCACCTACCTTGTTGGCCAGAAGGGCCGATATGGCTCGCTTCTGTCAATCTGCCCCAGGGCAGCTGTGGCTATAATCATAGCTTGCTTCCACCAGTGTGTGGGAGTGAATGAATAATGGAGTTTTAAAGTGCTTTGAGAGTCTTGAAAAGCGCTATATAAATGCAAGCCATTATTATTAGTTCCATTGTGTCTCTCTCTGACCTGGAAACTGTTATTCATGCAGTCATTTTATTACACCTGAATTAAATAGAATGTACCTATTAGATTTAAAGTGAAGGTAAAACTCACCTACCATGCAACACTACATAAAGCCATTCTAGTTGCAGTAAGTGTACTTGTGTCGCATCTTGGAATTTGATAATTGTCCTCAGATATAAATACTGGTGTAATAAAATTATTTTCACTTCCCAGATCACCATGTTGTGGAATTATTATTTTTTTTACTTTGAACTCTAAAATGACAAAAAAAAAATAGTTTACCAAGTAATGGAAAGCCTAGGATTAAAACTGCCATGCAGAAGATGGAAAACCTAACTTTGGGGGCATCATGAACATATTAATTAAAATAACATGCCCATCTTGAAACATGGTGGTGGGAGCATCATGCTGTGGGGAGGGGAGCTGGTCAGAGTGTATTGTAAGATGGATCAACTAAAAGCAGGGTAATCTTTATAGGAATTAGGGGCTGCAGAGGACTTGAGACATGGGTAGAGGTTCACCTTCCAGCAGGAAAGCAAACCAAAACCTAAAAAACCTACTATTGAATGGTTTAGATCAAACCACATCTGTGTGTAAGAATGGCCCTGTTAAAGTAAGACTAAGATGATGGAGTCTATGCAAGATTCTGTCCATTGAGTTGGAGGAATTTTTCCCAGAAAATTTTTTTTCTCTTTAGATTTTTAAAGGTGACAGAGACATAAACCAGACATGTGCAACTGTAATGGCAGAGAAAGGCGGTTCTTAAAAGTAGTGACGCACTGGAACTGAAAATCCATATTATTCACACTTTTCATATTTTGGTTTGCAATGAGTTTCTAAAACCATTCAGCATTTTCCTCCCACTTTATGTCTGCCATCTTCTGCATTGATTTATCACTTTCTAAATCGTAGTAAAATGCAAAGGTATTTTTGTTATATGACAAATATGGAAAAGGGGCATAAATCTATGGATAAAACTTTCAATATTGATACAAGGGTATATAGTTAAAGGTCTGCAAGGCAACTTTTTAAACTTTTTTTCTACCAACTCTTTAAGAGACTGAGTTGTTTTCTTTCTCCATTGTTTGTATCAAGGCAATTCATGTGGTTGCCTTTTTCAAGCTCAAAATGGGGTTGGATGCCGTTACAAATCAGACAGACGCAGATATGACAGTCAGCCGCAGGCATCATTCAGGAGGAGCATACACCTCACTGCTCTGCAAACCCTTCTTGAACTGGATGAGAAGCGCAACGAGGACGGAAGGTTATGACCAGCCCCCAGATCCCCAGCATCCACAGAATGTGCCGGAACATCTTTTTTACACTGTAGTATCAGCTCTCTGCAGCTTGTTTTGCGAAGGGAAATGCATCTACTCTGCCTCTTATTGAATGCTGCTTTCTTTGGTACAGACAGTGGCCTTAATCAAGAAAACCCTACTCGTACAAACTGCTCAACGGAAGCCAAAAAGGCTTTCAGCATATTCGCCCTGAACAGCTTACACTATAGCTAGCACTTCCTTCCCTATTAGTGAAGAGTGAGCAAAAAAGCATAGTGACATTTGAGTGAAAGTTAAAGTTGTGGCTCTGCTTGGTGAAGGATTCATGAAGCTTAAAGGCTGGTTGGTGTTAAGATGCACATTTTAAAACCAGGGGAAATAAACTGCATTTAAGTTAAAAATGAGACAATTTTGATATAAAATGAAATCTTGTTTTGTTATGACAGTCATCAAGTTCAATTTAAGTACAGACTGGTAATTTAATCAAATTTATGCACACATCGGTAAACTGTGATTTAGGTGGAATAAGAGTGGCAAAAACAACTCGTCTTATTTGGTGCCTATGCTGTTAAGTATTCATAGAGCTCAGTGGTCCATTCAATTCCATGTTGGATGAAGGTAAAATTGTAGCGGCTATTTTTTTTTTTTTACCCAAGTACTGTCCTCTATTGTGGTACTAATTACACCCTTCATTAAATAATTTATAAGCTTAACATAAAATGTTTTCTGCTTAAAAAAAAAAAAACAATTCCAACATCTCATACATTTGAAGTCAAAGAAAATACTTCTACTAAACCAATTGGTGCTAATACTGTTTATTTCCAGAGAGTGCTGCTGTGACATCTCTTCATACTAATCCATGTGATAAACATGTTGGCTTTCGAAAACTGCACTTCTTTCCTGCTCGGTTAGAAAAAGATTATGCCTTCTGAAACCTGACCATTTTAGCCTGTGTATCATCTGCCTATCGTGAGCAGTATCTTCTTTTTCTCAACCAAACAAAGCATGCAGTCAGTCAAATATAGACACTTGCAATAACAAAGCTGCCTTTTAGTCATACAAAGGGAAGATGAGAAAGGGACCGAGAGACTCGCAGATGGCAGTCGGCAGAGAATGGTGTGCTCTGGGGCCAATGAGTGAGACCTCTGTGAGCTTTCTTCAAAGAATGTCATTTGTTGAGTTACCCAACAGAGCACAGTAGCAACAAAACATGCTGTAAAGATTGTGTGTGTAGACATCAGCCCACCCTTGATATTTTCCTTCACAACACTCACAGCTTGGCGCCAAAGAGAAAAGTCCTTGACCTAAAATTATCGACCAACTGATATTCTTTGTCGCTCTCTCTGCATTTGCTTTTTGAAAAGACCTTGCATTATATTCATTATGCTTTTGTTGCATTTGGATGTTTGCCTACATCACAATGCTCCTGCTCTGATGTCTGCCTTCAACTAGCCATCTGTTGAAGTGTAAAGTGTTCCACTGCGCTCAGGCATCAGTTTTCAACAAATCATTTATTCCTTTCTGACATGGAGCAGATGCTTTATTCTGCTAAAAAGGTCTCTAGCATTGACCATTGTACTAAAGTTCTGAGCTGCATGATACTCGCTGGGGAGATTATACAACAAAGAAGAAAGCACACACAAAATGGTAAAGACAGGGAAAGAAAAAAGAGTGCATTTATTTAAAACTTTTTACTTGATTGCAAAGTCTAAAAGGCATTGCACACCGATTTCTGTTTAATTACTTTTTCGATTACTTGGAAACAAAATTTTCTTCTCACTTGATTTGCCTTTTAACAGTTTTATACTTTGTTTATAACAAACAGCTTTTTGTCATGCCAAAATAAATAGGATTAGATATATATTTAAAGTTTTACACACTTTTTACCCTGTATAGCTAAAAACATATTAACAGGAAAAAATAACCATATTCTATTAACTTGTAAAAAAAAATATCTAAAAATGTTTAAATATTTGAATGCTCTATACTAAACACCCCCAGGTTGTCGCATTGGTAGCTGAAATAATCGCCCTCCTCTCGAAGCCACTGTAAGCTTCTTGAAAGTAAAAATCTTCATGAGACAGACAGATCATCTGCACTGCATAACATGAGATTAGGCAAGGCAAGGCAATTTTATTTGTATAGCACACTTTCAACAGCAGGGTAATTCAAGGTGCTTTACATGATTTGGTGATTTTAAAAGAAACACATAAAAGAAACACATATTACACATGATACTCAATAAAGCAAGAGAAAAATAAAAAAAAGCAAGAGAGCATGAACACATGCAAGTATTTTAAAGTCTATTCTCTGAGCTACAGGGAGCCAGTGTAAGGACTTTAGAACTGGGGTGATGTGCTCTACTTTCCTGGTTCTAGTGAGGACGCGAGCGGCAGCGTTCTGGATCACCTGCAGCTGTCTGATTGACTTTTTAGGCAGACCTGTCAAGATGCTGTTGCAGTAATCAATCCGACTAAAGATAAACGCATGGATGAGTTTTTCTAGGTCGTGTTGCAAAATCAGTCCTTTAATCCTAGAGATGTTCTTCAGGTGATAGAACGCTGACCTTGTTATTGCCTTTATGTGACCCTGGAGGTTCAGGTCTGAGTCCATTACTACACCTAGGTTACGAACCTGATCAGTAGTTTCTAGCTGTATTAATTGAAGCTGTGTGCTGACTCTTGATCGTTCCTCCTTGGGTCCAAAAATAATCACTTCAGTTTTGTTTCTATTCAGCTGGAGAAAGTTATGGCACATCCATCCATTTATTTGGTCAATGCATTGATTTAGGGTTTGAATGGGTTCAGAGTCACCTGGTGACATTGTAATGTAGAGCTGAGTGTCATCTGCGTAGTTATGGTAGCTAATGTTATTGGTTGCTATAATCTTGCCTAGTGGGAGCATGTAGATATTAAATAAGAGGGGCCCCAGGATGGAGCCCTGGGGCAACCCACATGTGATTTCTGTTCGTTCTGATGAAAAGTTTCTTATTGAAACATTGAAGTCCCTGTTCTTTAGGTAAGACTCGAACCAGCCAAGTATGTACCAGAGAGTCCGACCCAGCTCTCCAGTCGTTCCAATAAAATATCATGATCAACAGTGTCAAATGCTGCACTGAGGTCCAACAGAACCAGCACTGTGGTTCTTCCACAGTCTGTATTTATGCGGATGTCATTAAATACTTTGACGAGGACAGTCTCGGTGCTGTGGTGAGCGCGGAAACCAGACTGAAAAGCATCAAAACGGTTTGTCATTGTTATGAAGCCATTTAACTGCTGAAACACAGCTTTTTCAATAATCTTACTGATGAATGGGAGATTAGAGATTGGCCTGTAGTTCTGCATTAACGTGTTGTCCAGATTTTTCTTCTTTAGCAGTGGTTTAATAACTGCTGTTTTTAAAGCCTGAGGGAAGACACCTGATAGCAGTGATGAGTTCACTATTTGAACAAGATCAGAACCAATAACAGGAAGAACCTTCTTTAGAAAAGCTGTGGGTAGGATATCAAGACAGCAGGAGGAGGAGCTTAATTGGATAAGGATTTTTTCAAGGATTTTTTCAAGATTAGGTAATGTTATCTGATTATTACTGTGGCATTTGGGTAGTGCTTGCATAACTTGTAGCAATGACATGTATAGTGTTTTATTTCACTAGCATTTGCCTGACTACTGGAAAACCAGTAGAATGCTGAAATTCCTGGAAACCTGTCTGATTACGTGAATTAAGCCGAAAGATCTAGAAGAAGTAAAAACAACCCTGACCTAATTCAAAGAAATTAGAGAATGCATAAGAAATGAAGTTATTGACCTCTAAAAAGGTTTTTGTACCATTTTCTAGACTATTAAAGCCTCTGGAACTTCAGCGAATGATAGAGAAGACCCATTATGCCAAAACGGAGAAAAACCGGCTGACCAACAACGCAAAGGTCTGTCTTTGATTAGCCAAAACCTCTTCATGACTTATGGGGAAATATTTTGAGAACTGATGTGTTACAGGGCAACTTTTTGGAATGTGCAGGTCCCATTACAGCTAAAGCAAAATTGCATAGGGACCAATGTCGGGAAGTAAAAACATCTGTTATTTTCCAAAAGGTATCCAGACCTGAACATCTTAAAACAAATTCCAATATTTTCCTGCTTCTAAACCCTTTAAATAAATAATCAGGCACTATGATGTGTAGAGATTTAAATAGCTTCTTTTCAAAAAAACAATAAACAAAAGCTTAAGTTAAAAGGGTTTTTTTCAGTCATTATTCCTTTGGGTTACACCAATAAAGTACTGTGTGCATTGTTTTGTTTTTTCATAAAAGGCTCTGCTTTTTCACACAATTCTGTCTCTTGCAGAGGATTTTACATAATGGCTCATGTCACCGGATACTTTGGGAGCATTAAAATGCCAATGACACTGTTTATATGCCACTGTTCACACGTTAAACCCACTCAAAGGTTTGTTCTTCTCAATGCTGTGAACTTTAAAATAATAACCCTCATAATTACAAATTATAATGACTTCTTCACCTTTACTCGGCATATTATTTATATCAAATTCTCTGGGAAACATTTCTTTCTTCCCCTTGCATAACCTCTTAGAGCCTGTGTTCCCTACATTTATTTTACATGCCATAAATGTTCTATGCTTCTCTAAATGTTAGACTAGAAAACAGCCAATTACTGAGGCTCTGAAAGCAAACTTCATCACTCACAGCACGTTATTAAAAAAAATAACAGTATATAGTATTTTCTTGACTATTCAGTTTTTTTCTTGTTTTTTTTCTCCTTTTTTTTCACCTGCATGTTTCAGATTAGTGAAACTGTTGTAATATACAAAGATAAAGGTAATTACAAAATATTTTTCATATGATTTCATTTAAGGACAAAAATGGCCAGATTGTTTAGCATAGCTATGGGAAATATCAATTGCTCCCTTAGCCTCCTTTGTGGTAGAATCTGTCATTGGCAGTTGGTGCAAAAGCTTGATTTCCTTTTTTTTTTTTTTTTTTTTTTTGCAGAATTGTTTAAAGAAACATTGACATACTTAAGGTAATGCTACAGCATTTGAGTCAGATTAAATTTGGACTTTGACTTGGCCAATCCAAAACATTAATTTCTTGTTTTGTTCTTTGGCATTTAGAGGTGAACTGGCATTTCTTTGGATCTTTGTTCTGCTGCATAACCCATTTGTTTTAGCCAAAGGTCACAAACTGATGGTCAAACATTCTCCTTCAGGAGTGTTAAAGAGCAGAATTCATGGTTGTATCTATTACCACAACTCACCCACGTACTAAAGCAGGAAAGCCATCCATGACTATCACACTGTCACCACCATGTTTGACTGTTCTTTTTCTGAAATAGTGTTTCACGGCATATTTAACAGGATCTTTATCTTTCAAAAAATTCCTTTTGTCTTGGTGTATATGATATTTTCCCAAAAGTTGTGGGGGACATTAAAATGTTATCTTTGGCAACCGAGATGGACCTTTTGTGCTATTTTTGTTTAGCATTGAATATAATATTTTCCCAGTTACCAATTGTTGAATTGTGAGTTACTCTGATTAGGGTAAGTGAGGCTGTAAGTGCTTTCATTTTGTTTCTTTTGTGACCTCTTTGATTGCCCAATCAACCCTGTGAAGGTACAACCCTGTTCAATGTTTTCTCCATGAATGGATACTGGCCTAAACTTAGCAATTTCTATGGCTTTGTCACTCAAATGAACTGTCATAACCCCCCTCTAGACTGTTAAATATTTTGTCATCTGTTGTTACATTTCAAGAACAAAATAGCCGTTTTCAGACCGAAGTTCTGGAATATTTGCGGACAATTCCATCCGGTCTTTAACTGGAGTTGTGTTTTCAAACATGCCACTTTTCTACGGAACATTGCCTTTCGGCTGTTTTCACACAGCAAGAGATGTACCGGAGGATCCTGATGAATATCTGTGGGGTGGGGGGGTTCTAGGTGGATATTACGTATCCGTATTATTGCGGCGGGCATACGTCATTTCCCCAAACAAATGCATTATTGCAAAGATGGTAGACGAAACTGCAGATCTACTCGCAGCGCTCGTCTTTGTGATGTGTGCAATTTTGTGCACATGGAAACGCTTGAGACATCGATGAAAAAGCTGAAAGGAAAATGACATTTATACGTAATCAATGTGTGCGTTCCCTGCCCCTCTCCCCGTTCCCCCACCGCCCCACACCCCTCCAGCTTTCGCGGAACATTACCTGACTGTCTGAATGCAAACCCCATACCGCGAAAAGTCCGCTCTTGTTACTAGGTCTTAAGCCGTAAAATTACCGGTAAAGGGTATCCGGACAAAGTCCGGATGATTGCTTTCAGACACAAAAGCAAAACAGACGAAGTCTGGAAAATTACCGTTTTTCATGGCCTGTTTGAAAGGGGCTAATGAGTCATCCATCCATCCATTTTCTTCCGCTTATCCGGGGTCGGGTCGCGGGGGCAGCAGCCTAAGCAAAGAGACCCAGACTTCCCTCTCCCCAGCCACTTGTTCCAGCTCCTCAGGAGGAACCCCAAGGGGCTTGTATCCGTGATCTCGTTCTTTCGGTCACCACTCAGAGTTCGTGACCATAGCTAATGAGTCATGTCGACTGAAAAGTTCAATTTAAAGCAATTTCTTGATACTGTGGGTTTGGTAGAAATCTATGGGCAAAACGTTGTGCCATCAAAGACTGGATTTGAATTACTTCTATTTGAATTTGCATCAACCAGATTGCATCTAAAATAGGGATGTCCAGATCGGATCGGGCCGATATTTTCACATTTTTCAGTGATCAGAGATCGGCTATATTACCTGACCAGTCGTGCCGATTTTTACGAAAGTACCTCCTAGTTAACTTTGACGTGATTGCGCAATAATTCAAACCTCCATAGAGGTGCAAACAATGACTCTTTAATTACCACAAATCAGCATAGCTGATTAAACACATTTCTAATATGGGTAAACTTCAACAAATATGCTTATCCGTACTTTAAGCTATATAACAAAGGCATAGAAGCTCACGTTCTGGCATTTACATGCAACAAAAAAACCAAACTAAAAAGAAAAAAAACTTATCTCGCTCCTGCAGCAAGGAGGAGGAAAAAAAGGCAGATGCTGAAAAAACACCTGTGGTGTGTTCAAGTAGCATCAGAAATCTATGCTGAGTTCAGGAGCATAAGATATTTCAGCTTACAGTGAAAATATCAATAATAATAATACTGCAACTTACAAACTTAGACCATTGTGGGCTTTCTAACAAATATTTACTCAAAAATATAGAGCGAATGCTATCCCATGAAATGGAGGGCAGCATTGTGCACGCCAGTGTTTTGCTTTTGTCTGAAATATTAAACTGAAGTTGACCTTTTAAATCTCTAAGATTTTTTATTTTGCTTATTGATGAAATTGGTCTTTATAAAGAAGTCAATTTGAGTTATTTGGGGAAAAATATATTTCAGTTTTATAAATTCCAATACTAAATTCAAAAAACTGGATCGGGATTCGAAATTGGATCAGATTTTAGGTTAAAAGATCGGATCGGGATCGGAGGCCCAAAATGCTGATCGGGAAGTCCCTAATCTAAAATGCTTTTAAAAATGTAATCTGAATTGGCCTAATTTGAAATCTAATTTTTTTATTTGGAAATGATTGTAACTAAACTGAAATATATATTTAAACATTTATTTATTTGCTTTAAAACAATTTTATCATATTGCAAATTCAACTCTCAAACTTTCAGTTTCAGTTCTACAATTCAATTTCAATTCTTAAATTAAGTATTTTTGTGTAGGACAAGCGGGTTCTTGGTGTAATCGAGCACAGAGTAATAGAACAATGTTGTACCTCAACCAACCTACAGCCTCCTGAGGTATAGAGGGACACAAATTAATCCTCAAGGAGCTACAGCAGCTGTATCACCATTGTTTTATATCTCAGGCTTAGAGATAATCATATCCAGCTAAAGTAATTTTGTTCTAAGTTTTCAGGAATAAAATGTTATAATGGAGTTAGGCCCAGCGTCTGAATGACTGATGGTTAAACTTACAGTCACTATGGCAGATTAACTAGTGTGTGTGTATATATATATATATATATATATATATATATATATACAATGTTTTTACACCAATGCAGATCATAATAGTATTCACCCATCTCCACATCTGCCTCAGTGCTGGTAACATTGTGAGGATGATGTAGCAGAGAGGGGGAGGCTGATTTCAGGCATCAATGGTGCTCTCTTTTGGGACCAACTGTCTTCTGAATGTCGTAGTGATGTGGCAGCTGTTGATTGACCAACCCTGCAAAGCCAATTGGTGGACAATGTAATGGACAGTACGAGGAAGCTACCCAATATGGAGGACTACGGGGGTCACTGGAAAAGCAATACAGCATTTTGACGATGAGTGCTTAATTCTGAATTTAAAATATAGATTGCTGAATATAATTTCAAATTCAATAATAAATCTATACAAAAAAGACAAATTTGAAAAACATTTTGTAATCACATTTTAAATTGAAATACTAAAGAGGAATTGCAAATTGTATTTATTTGATTATTAAACACTTATTTGAAAATGTTTTTCAAATCCTATTTCAAAATTGAGCATTGAATAACAATTAATAAATGAGATTGTAAATATCTTTCCTTTTCATACTTAAAAAAAGGTTATTCCCTTTTCTACATCCGTTTTCTTTTCCGGCTCTCATTTTCAAATCCTTTTTGCAATTGCATTTCCTAAATGGTTAGACAGCCACATTTGGGTGGACCTTGCCGAGCTGCACAGCTCATGTCTAACCAATGAGAGAGCTGGTTACATTCAAGGAGCAACTGTGATTGGTTGAACTTAATTTTCAATGTGCTCAGGGACCAGGAGGGTCACTTGATTGGTAAAAGGAGAGGGTAAACCATTTAGGAAATGCAATTGCAAAAAGGATTTCAAAATGAGGGCTGGAAAGGGAAAACGGATGTAGAAAAGGGAAGAACTTTTTTAAATGAATGAAAAGGAAAGATATTTACAATCTAATTTAATTGTTACTTAATTCTCCATTTTGAAATAGGATTTGAAAAACATTTTCAAATCATAGTATTAATCAAATAAAATACAATTTGCAATTCCTCTTTAGTATTTCAATTTAAAATGTGTAATTACAAAATGCTTCTCAAATGTGTCTTTTTTTTTGTATGGATTATTTGAATTTGAAATTATATTTAGCAATCTATATTTTTAATTCACAATTAAGCACTCAACGTCAAAATGCTGTATTGCTTTTCCAGTGACCCCCATAGTCCTCCATAACCCAAAGCACTCTACAGACCACCCTGTAGGATGTTCCACTCAACCAGAAAAGACGGACCATGGGTATCAGTTGCAGCCTTCCATCCACATAGCTGATCTTTCTTCGGCAAAACTGTCAGAGACGTCCTGTTTTATCTATTAAAGTTTAAAGAATGGTCCAGGAAGATGTCATTCAAGTTAATCCTGCATGAAACACTATTAATAGGTATACCTTTTTTTTCTGTAAATATTTTTGGTGTCTTACAAGTGTTCTTGTTTCATTGTTTGTTCTTTTTTCTTTCATTCATAATTTTTATTCTTCCAAGTTAGCTTTATGTTCATATGTTAAACAACTGTAAATAATAAAAGTTTATAAAATGTGTTAATGAGAAATACTAGTTTATTTTAATCAGTTTATAACACAAGAACAAATAAATGAACAAATAGAAAGCTGGTTATCCATTATGTCGCTGTTCTCCTGGCCTCTCCTCAGCCTCCCTTTGCTGCATCATATCCTAAACAGAGGAAGTCATAAGGAAATGTATATTTAACTTGAGCAGTTACACATATCTTTAGTACACATGTACATGCAGTCATTTTTTTAAATCATTTGTTTTAGGCCAGCAAGAGGGTGACATTCCTCTGCAAGCCCATCTTCCCTAGAATTGTACTCAAAACATAGACAGAAAATAGGGGAAGAAGGGAAAAAGGCAACTGTGTTAATCTGTGAATGCAAAACTATAGTTTTTACAGCAGAACACATGGGCAACTACACTCAACTGAGAAAACAGATTTTGTAGTGCTTGATGGTTAATAAAACTACTATAAGCATAACGTGTGTAAAATTAGCTTTATTAAGGTGGCACTTCATGAAGAACTGCGGGATTTTTAGTCAACAGCTGTAGTTAGGGTAGCCGTTACTGTTAGGCTATCATTTGTTTACTTGACGCTTCTTATACATTTTAACACATTTATTACCAACCTGCGAATATGGCTGCTGCTCAATTGGCATGAAGAGTGACATCTGACAACTTTTTATGTGCCCCGCTCTAGCTCAGGATGACGTAGGTTGGCTGAAGTACAACGTAGTTCTATTACTTTGTGCTTGATTACTTCTCAAGGACCTTGAAGTCTTATCCAAAAAACTGAATTTAAGAATTGAATTGTAGTACTGAAACTAAATGGTGAAGTGAAACAGAAAGTTTGAGAGCTGAATTTGCAATTGGATGAAATGCAGTTTAAAGCAAATAAATTCATTTTTTTAAATATAAAATTCAGTTTCAATTTAGTGACAATCATTTCCAACCTAGGACAATTCAGATTCTGAAGGCGGGTTAGTTTGGACAGCTTTTTTTTCTTAAATGAAATTATCATCGAAAGTGCATTTTGTCTTTACACAAGTTTGATTGATCTGATGTTAAACACATTCCCCACAATCATTTTAGAGGATTGTGCTGAAAAGACATTGTAGCGAAGATTCTTTAAGCCATGGTAGATAATACTGAGACACTAGCTTTGAGCATTATACAAGATTGAAGAGTAAAGATACTGGGATCTTTGACCATTCCTCGTAGAACAATCTCTCGGTCATCCAGAGTCCATGGTCCTTTCTTAAGCTCTCTGATCTTTAGGATCATGAACCCTTTCAGCATTGTTTTAGCCATGTGCTTTGGATCTTCATCCCCATAGTGACAACACTATTTTCAGTAATCTGGGATAGTACACCATATTTGTATGTTTTAGCTCCTGGTAATTCAGTCCATGATTCCATGCAGTCTAACAATGTTCCAAGTGCCTTTGGAAGAGAAAAATGTCCACACCATCAAAGATCCACAGGGGACATTAAATCATTTTCCAACTATTTTGGAGAATTCAAAGAATTTTGAGCTACACCTCCTTCTCATTATTACATTAAGAGCAATATACAGGTACTATTGGCAGCAAAAACCACCACAATGCTTGACAAACTGAGTTAAATCATGATTCTAAAAAGCTCGCCTTTACTCCTCCAGAGATGCTTCTTGCCACTATAAATGCCCGCCAAGCTAGAAAGTCGTATGTTGCAACCCTGGCGAAGGTTTCCTCAAATTAATAAAAGACCAAATTGAACAGTTTGTTATATTATGAAAAATAAACCATGGAAAGTGATAAACTTTAAGGCTAATCCTTTAAAAAGCTTCCAATTACACCCTAAAAATCAACGGAACGGCATGTAAAATTATTGGAATTTTCTTATTGTTTTTAAAATGATGATTAAATTATTGATTTTTAACTGCTCTAAGAAAACATTATGTACTACAGTCCTTGTTTGGAAAAATGCAAGGTTATCTGCAAACAATGAACTGAGGTACTCGTTTTGACTGAAATGTTTTATCTGTAGCCTCAATGGACAAAGAGGAACCTTACAGTGCATAACGTTCAAGTAACTGATAATTATGAATAAGGTAAACATGTAACATAATAAATGTAAAGATGGATAAAACCCTGGTTTTTTTTATTTAAGTAGGAATCAGCCATTTTTTTAATGTTTTTTGTACTTCAGCTATTGCAGTTTCTATTTTGCCAAAATTTAGTCTTTCGCCTGGCTGCTGAAGGAGGAGCAGCCTCTTCTGATCCTCCTGTTCTCTCGCCTTTTCTTTTGTATTGCTTTTTTATTAGTTACTGTATATACCCAGCCTCTGGAGTTACCATATTGGACCAGATTACTTTTTGAAGGATTGTGGAATAACAAAATGCCTTTTTGCTAAGTTAAGGACTTTGACAAACCGCTCCAGGTTACTATGGAGATGAAGATTTATCATCCCGAAGTGAATGTGGAAGTAAACACTGGTTATGGAAATGAGACAAGGACATGGTAGCACTGTTCCAATTGATCACCGGCCCAACAGTCTCGAAAACAGGCCCCAAACCAAACAAAATGTTTGACTGGAAGAACACCGTATTCGCAGTATGATGAACGGCCCGCTCTACAGCGTAACACCTCTACCCTCACTCCGAGGATCAAAAAAAGAAGACATTCCAACCCAAAGCAAAAGAAAGTAGTCCGTCTCTTAATCACTCCTGGAATCCCGCTCAAAAACAGATTTGCACCACACTATTCCCCAAAGGACAATTAAGCCCCAAACACCAGCCAAGGTCACTGAGAGAAATCCAGCCCCATGGAGCAGACACACAAGAAGGTAAGAAATCTCACACCAAAAGTTCTAATTGTTCATGCTGGTTCAATAAATGGAATGGGTCATTTCTGTTGCAAAAACATGTGTGTTATCAGGTGCTCCCAAAATACTGAGATTGCAGATTTTTTTTTTTTTTTATCCTGATGATTAGATCAACACCTGAAACTGGAAAAGCTTGTTATTCACACAGGATCTAGCCAAAAAAACGGAGATCAGAAATTTTGAGAAGGGATTTCTCTGATCTGTTGCAAAGACATGAAGGACCTAACATACACACCTTTATCAGCAGACCAGTGCCTACAGGAAATGATGAACGTTATAGCAGACATGTGCTGATCATTAAGTTAGATTTATCAAAAACTTTAAATTCTGTTGTGCAAAAAATCTGTTCAGAAACAAACGCTATCTAAACAAAGCTGGACTGGGACTCCTGACCTAGCACATGTTTTGCTATCTCAATCACACAGCTCTGGATGTTCCAATACATGTGATAAAGCAACCCAGGCCTGACCATGACACACAGCCCACAGAAATTACCAAAAAACAAGCACTCCCTGCCTGCCCACTATCACACCAAGCAAGCATGATTCTACCAGAAACAAGCAGAGACATAGTGTTAATCACAGCGTTCTCCAGCGTCATACTACTAATCACCATATTAATCTACTTTAAGACATTCTCTGACAGAAGTGCTCAAATTAGAATTGGAACCCAGCTAACACAAAGACTTGGACTACATCAGGCCTCTGGGACTGAGAAAAGATGTTGGTTGATAGCTGGGACACTGGGGATAGCGTGATTTATAAAGCGGAAATTGCGTGCAGCTATGCATACTCAGTTTGACAGATCTGGAACTTATTTGTTGTAAGTCAATTTGTTTTGCTGAGCTTAAGTCTGGTTTTTGTAAGGATTTCACATTAAGTTTTATAAATTAGACCCCAGGAACATATTTGTCTCAGTAGGCAATTCTTCATCGGAACTGACAGAAATCACAAGTGGGGTGCCCCAGGGCTCCATCCTGGGGCTCCTCCTATATAGTATCTACATGATCCCGCTAACCCAGATCAAAACAACCAATAACATTACTTACCATAACTATGCAGATGATGCTCAGCTTTACATTACAATGTCACCAGATGACTTTGAACCCATCCAACCCTAAGTGAGCAAATAAATGCATCGAGGTGCCATCAATTTCTCCAATTGAATAGAAACAAAACTGAAGTAATTATCTTTGGACCTAAAGAGGAACAATCAAGAGTCACATAACAGCAATAACATGGTCAGCCTTATATCATGTGAAGAACATTTCTAGGATTAAAGGACTGATGCCACAACGGGACCTCAAAAACTCATCCATGTGTTGATCTTTAGTCGGATTGATTACTGCAACAGTGTCCTCACAGTTCTACCAAAATGTCAGACATCTGCAACTGATCCGGAATGCTGCTGCTTGCGTCCTCACTAGAGCCAGGAAAGTAAAGCATATTACCCCAGTTCTAAAGTCCTTAGAGTAGCTTAGTGTAGCTTAGAGAATAAACTTCAAATTAATTTTACTATTTTATAAATCTGGTTTAGCACCAAAGTATATTGATGTCCTGTTGCCTCCATATCAACCCCAGACCACTCAGGTCTTCCAACTCAAGTCTACTAATCATCCCTAGAGTTAGAACCAAGCATGGAGAAACAGCTAACAGTTTATATGCTCCCCTTATCTGGAACAAACTCCCAGACCACTGCAAAGCAGCTGAAGCACTGAGTTTCTTTGAATCAAAGCTAAAAACCAATCTGTTTAGAGCTGCCTTCAAGTAAATGATTGGCTGGAATGTCATGCTTTAATGTGTCTCCTATATGTCGTTAATGTTTTATGCTTTTATTGCTGCTTTTATTTTATTCGCTAATGATGTAAAGCACATGGAAATGCCTTGTTGTGAAAATGTGCTATAAAAATAAAGTTGTCTTGGCTAAAAAAGTTTTGTTTAGGTCAGGTTACATTGCAAAGCAATGTAAATTATGTGGACCAAGGTGTATTCTTGTCTGATGTCTTTCTCACCTATGTTATACTGTAACCACAATCTGTGACGTGTTCTGATTTTATTTGAGAAATCAAATCAAAATGGTGCACAATTGTAAAGTTCAAGAGAAAAAAAGTAGATGATTTTCCTTGGATGGAAAAAAAAAGTCAAAAGGGTAGATTACGGTACGGATCAGTACTTTGTAGAACCACCTTTAAACAGCTTTGCACAATTACGCAATGCAAAATAACTAAAGCGCAGTCAGATTTGGAGAGGACCTGTGGACCAATTTTCAAGTCTATCCACAGATTCTAAATTTGATTTAGGTCTGGACTTTGATTGGACCATTCTAAACCATTCCCCTGTTTGGTTGCATGTTTAACATTGCTCTCCAGTTATAAAATGAACATCCACTCCAGTCTTTTTGACAGCTTCTAATAGGTTTCCTCCAGGATTGTCCTTTTAGTTCCATCAATATTCCCATTAGCTCTGACTAGATTCCCTGTCTCGGCTGAAGAAAAGCTCCACTCTGCCCACCACCACCACTCTAACATAGATGCCAGGTTTGTCAAGTGCATGACAAATAGCAGTGCTGTCAACAGACTGTCCCACCTGACTTGTGGGTCTTTGCAGCTCCTCCAGAGTTACCATGGGCATTTTGGCTGCTTCTCTGATTAATGCATGCCATAATCTTTATATGAACCATAGAGATCTACTTCTGCACTACAGAGTGTTTATCACATAAAATTCCAATAAAATAAATTGGTGTGTTGTAGCGCAACAAAATGTTTAAAAGTTAATGAATTATTAAAGTTAATCTTTTTGCCTGACACTGCAGATGTTTTCAGATGAAAAAGGCAACAGAGGAGTGGCTTTGGAGAGACCGTTGTTGGGAACGTTGCTTAAAAAAAAGTAATTAGTTGTAGTCACTCACTACTTATTCTAAAAATTAACTTAGAAACTGAATTACGCTATAAAAAATATAACTAGTTACCGGGGAAAGTTACTGTTTGCGTTACTGTAAAAAACAGTTGCTATCAAAGAAATTTGAATTTTTGGGGAATTTTTGGCAGTTTTCAGAAGTCAGATAGGCCTACTTGTACATAATATCTTTGTAACAAAAGTAAACAATTAAATAATATAAAGTGTGTTACATTATGGTGTGTAACTCTAGCAAATTAACTCAAACTCCCACAACCTAAGACAACTGCTGAAGTAAAAAACCTGTACTTCCAAGTCTTTTTGAAGTAGTGGTTACGGATTATAGCTCCACCTTTAAAATGCCAACTTTTCATCAGAGTGCACCAGACTCTATCTGCTGCTGCTTACAATAAGTTTGGAGTTTGTGTGTAAAAACACACAAACTATGGCTACCATTAGTCCCCTCTCTTAGCCAATCCCAATAGCTTATTTCAATGTTAACCCACTTACCGTGTGGAGACAGGGGTGTGTTTGGGGTACGCAGTTTTTTCTATCAATTCTTAGTAATGCATCACATTTAACACTCAGTATTGGCATACTTAATGATGGAAACGGTAATTAGTTAGATTATCCTGTTACTGATAAAAGAACAGTGTTATTTTCAACACTGGCGGAGACCCAACAGGCTGGAGTCAGCTGTTGCTGGCAGATTTACAACCGCCTCAGTTATCACCCGATTCTGTTTTTTATTTGTAGCACCATGTAACTGACAGATCTCACAGGCTCGTCTTAGCTGTTTATCTCAGCCTGCGCCGCTTTGATTTATGCGGGATCTATGAATAAATGATTCACGGTGGCAGGAGCGCGCAGCCGTTACACATTCTGCTGCATCATGCCTGTCTGGCTTTCAGGAGCAGCCGCTGAGCAATCTTGCCGATCTGACAGGCTGATCTGTTACACAATCTACCCCCAGGGTCGTGCCACTTCGCCAGGCTCTGCCGCCATACACTTGTGCGTTGATTCCGCGTTGTTGCAGTTCTCTTTGTGTGGGCCACCCATTCCTCTTCCATCATTTGTCTGAGTTGCATCATTTTCCCAGAGGTTGTTTTCACCTAGCAGTGTGTGTCGCTTGGTGGTCTGTTCAGTGTGCAAACCCGGGCACGCAGCTGACGAGCCCTCAGTGTTCACATATCTGCTAATCAGAAGCCAGAGCACACACACAGAGTGACTGCGCAGCATCAGGGGGACTGGCACGCATCCATTTATGTGCTAACGTACTGGGACAAAGCAGGGCCATGGCAACCTGCTGCTTTGAAAAGAGATGCCATCTTTGTTTCCTGTTAATTGCACAGGATTCATGGCGTCGTCGCAGCACGTGACTTCATTAGCCTCTACGGATGTGGCACAGAGCTGGAGATAAAGAAGCTGAGGAGAAGCAGACAAAAAGGGGGAAGAGCGAGCAAAACAAATGTACAGCTCCCTGCAAGGCACTTGGGGAGGGCTCAAGTGGTAAACAGGCTCTCTCAGAGCGCTTTATTGCTTTTCACAATTACATCTAAACAAGGCCAGGCATCCTCCTTCAATGCATTGACTCAGATTTTCTGTAATCACTTTTGCTAGGTTGTTGTCAAGAGGAAAAAAAATGCAAGCGAGGGTAATAATGGGTGTAATTAACACAGCAGGCAAGCTGATATGATGTTTATACCGTAGTTACCCTCCACCCACTACCCTTTCTCCCTCATCTCTAACCCCTCTCTGGAAAAAAGTACTTTCTTGTTCTGTTTCTCAACCCCCTCTACAGCTTTGCACTCTCGTATTTACTTTTTTAGTACCCCTCTCTTGCCTCTGTATCTCTTTCAGCCTCTCACTGTATTTCCCCACACACACACGCACACATGCTGCATCTCAGCCGCTCACTTCCTGTCCGCTTGTCTTCAGTGCAACAGCACCACCCAGTGGCTCAATCTATAAAGGACACCTTTACATAACCATAGTTGATGAGGTTTTCATTTTGAACATCTGCTCCTCTCATTTTTTTCTCCCTCCCCTCTCTCATTAAGCCTGTTATAGTTTATTGATGTCAGCCTTGCCTGTTAATGATTTGTGTGCCCACTGTAACGGGTTTGATTAAATGAACTTCTATGTTTCAGGTGAAGACGTTCCCTTTCCTATTAACTCTGCTGTGGGGAGAAGTGTTTTCTTTGTCAGGATGACAGTTGGCACTGGATGAGTAAATGATGATAATGAAAGAAGAACATAAGACAGAGTGATCAGGTTGACCAGAAACAGGGCTGTCATTAGACAAAAAGGATTTGTTTCCACCAGTAGTTGCTTTGATAGCCCCAGAAAGTGAATTGATACTTATAGTTGAGCGATTCAGATGGATGGATGGACTGACTGATTGGACATTCATTTATTGTGACTCATGCTACAAGTAGCCTCCAGGAGACCTGTTTTGAATTTCATTGAACATCAGATTTTTAATGATGATGGCATGATAGGCAGGCGGATGGACGGATGGATGGATGGAAAGGGTGATAAATGGTATTCCAGACTGACATACCAATGGCTTGATAGGTGGATTGATAGCCCCAATGAGGATGGATGGGTGAATGAAAGGGTACGATAATGGATGGACAAACTGATGGACAGAATGATGGACGGACTGATTGGAAACATGACGCTTGATTTATGAATGGACGGACAGACTGACGGATACATGCTATACATCATATTGTTGCTGTCGGGCAAAAACCTTGCATGTTCATTGTTAGTATTTGTGCTTTCCTCTGAAAATCAACTCATTTTTCATCCTTTACATATGCTTGGGGTTTCATTGACATATTCCAGTGAAAAGTGTCAAAAAGAGCTTGTAAATTTGAGCAAACGGTATGAATTTAAATTTTGAAAGTGTTTTTTTTTTTTTTTTTTTTTTTTTTTGAGATGCAAGGTTTTTGAAAAACAGCAGGCATAGCATAATATTTATCAAGCTGACAATGCTAAGGGGAAAAATATGGAAATGGTTATTTCTCCTCTGCTTTATATTTCCAAACTTCACACCTGGAACATACTGAAATCCAACTACATACCTTTTTTTTGAGTAAGTTCACTGCTTAATAGTTAGAGTAAATCTTTTAAAACATGCTTCAATGAAGCAAAAGAGAGAATGTAATTATTTTTTTAAATGTCCTTGAGCTGTAATTCAGGTTGAGCAATTTTTTACGATTTTGACTGACAATTCATTAACATATTTATCTATAACAGCTTTTTCAATCAAATTAAAACTCTACATTTTGAGATTGAGAGAATCGTTAAGCATTACCAATGGGTTGTAGGCCACCCGTTTGGCTTCAAGACCGATCCAATTAAACAGTTTGCTTTCTACATACATACATTTAAAGAACATCTACACATGGCAAACATTCTATTTCATTTTCATGTTTTCAAAAATCAAAGATTGAATGTAAGTGCCACAAGTACCTGTAGTCTTCATCTGAAATGGCAAGAACTCTATCACCACACTTGCTCCTCAACCTTCTCAGCTATTCTGAAACCGTTCTACCAAGAAAACTGCAGTGCTTCACATAACCATACTAAATAATTTAAAATGATTTTCTGTTTTAAAGATCGACATCTGAAAATTAAGTTATCTGTGGACTATAGCTTTGCATTATAAATTTTCTATTCTATGAAATGGCTTTGATGCCTTGTATAGATTGAACCTAGATTAAATCAAAAGAGCAGGTGAGGGCTATTAAAGAAACAAATGCATGAAAACTTTATTAAACATACATTAAATTCTATGAATACTTTAAGCTCTTTTTTTTGTGTGTGGGGGGTGAGAGACGTGTAAAGCGATTTCTGGCTCAGACGCTGTTGTAAAATGCAATAATAAATTTATTTCGGGGTACAGGAAAAATCTTAATCTAAAAAGCATTGTTTTGTAATTTAGCCGTTCAGCAAATGTGTGACAGTAAGGCGTCTTTTAAAGACCTTTTAAAACCTTTAAGAAAATTGCAATAATCCAGACTTGATGTAAACTCTGTGGAAAGATTTACATTTTCAGTTACTCTGTTCAAAGAATGTGGTTAAAGTGTACATTTGATTAGCTAATCAGGCCATGTTGCTGGATACTTTGTTGGAAGCATTCTGCTTCTACGGCAGCTGACCTCTGAGATTTAAAAGCTGAATAACAGAAAACCAGCAATAAAATCCTTTTACCAATTAATCCCAATGAGGGTTAAATTTTTTGTTGTTGTTGCACTAAATGTTTGGTTCCAAAATGTTTAATTCATTTTGTTCCTCCCCCTGGTTCAAATAAAGTTAAATATAATAACTTGGGATTTAAACAAAAGGAGCTGAATAACCTTTGTGGAATTGGTATTAACACCTTCTGTCTCATCGAGTTTCATTTTACCTAAATATGTTATTAGTAAATATCTAATTGTGATAAGTGGTAACTGATCCTTCAACCCAATATTGATAGACCTTTAGACTATTTATTGATTTTATGTACAATAACTGTTTACCACAGTCATTCAAACAAGTCACTCACACACACACTCATAAGGGCCAATTCAAAACATACTTTCTCTGCATGTCTCTGGACGTCAAAAGAAACTGGTGTATCTGTTAAACTTAATAACCTGGAAATCTGCAGTAAAGGGTCATCAAGAACATTTTAGAAAACCCTCAAAACATTTAGAAAAAGAATTACAGACAAGAACATGTAAAATTATGTAACTTTAGATTTAAACGCCGACTAAACATTGAAGTCTACCTCGTTCGGCAAAATGTTGCTAATATCCCTACTGCCCTCTTTGAATAAACGTGACAGAGCAAATTCTAAAAGAAACTGAAATTTCCAGGAAAATAGGCATAATATATCCCCTTTTGAACAAAAAATACCAGTCAGTTAATGTGGAAGAAAGTATCTTCTTGCTTTAAATAAGGCTGAGGCTTCAGTCCCAATAGGCTATTTCTTGCATTTTATTAAAGGATCGGGCCAGGATCATACAGTTGCCCCAAGCTGGACCAAACTCGAATTCTTCCACACCTCTTGCATTCCTCCAGCCTCATGGCCTAAAAGTGATTCCATATTATTCCTCTCACCCTGTCTGATGTCTAGTCCCCCAAGGTTATCAAAACATCTAACACTGCTGAGCCAAACGGAACTAGGTCAGAAGCCTCCTGATTAAATCTGCTCCTCACAGACTTCTGTTTAAACACTCTGATCTTCCACTTGACATGTTCCCTAGATGCATTTACTAACATGTAATTAATCAATTAATTCTCATTACCTTGACATATTTCCATCACACAATCAATTGTGGCCGTTCTAAGCTTGGAATTTCCCCCTTTTTTAAAAGTATTTCAAAATCACAAATTCAGAAAATGCACTCAAGAAAAGTAACTGATATGTCTTATCTGTGTTGGCTTTAACTGTGCACAGCTTCTTGTTAAAAACCCCAAATTACTGTCCAAATGCTAAGGAACCATACTGACTTTTTAAATCATCCATTTGTGGAATTATTTCATCTCATTAGTGTACTGTTGTTCAGAATCTATTTTGCCAGCTTTGCAGCGGCACCTCCTAGACCTTGGGAGAAGAAATTCATGATGCCTGCTTTTTCTTTGAGCAAATGTATCTGCTTTTTTCAGGAACAACACTGTGTGCATGATACAATAAAGGTTTCTGCCATTTACTTTAAATGCCTGAAAGTAAGCTTACTTGAAGATTTATTCATTAGATTTAGCAACTCAGAAATGTTGTTTTTACACTAACATTTACACACTGCAATTTATTATACAGCACAGACAAGACTGAGAGAAGTACAAACTGCTGTTCAGTATGAGGCAGAAGTCCTAGCTTCATGTTGTATTTTTCATTCAAAGTCATTCCAACACATGGAGCATGTAAAATAGAAAAGTTTCATTTTCACTGTGTAATAAGCTATATCTATCATCAGTAGACTCCTGGAGGCGTTTTATGATGGTGTTACAAAGCAATTTGTGCTATGCCCAGTTCTTTCAAATTGCGTCATGTATTTGTAATTGCAGTATAGGTTTAGGTTGCATATTTGCCACAAGGGCTTAAAAATACAAAATAAAAATAAAAAAAAATGCCCCACACATAAAACGACTAAGGTAAAGTTGTCTTGATGCATTTATTAGTAGCAGCGACTTTCATGAAAGAGTGCCTGGGTTTGAGGAAAAACTGCCAAACTAGGACGGGACACATTCCCTGAACTTTAATTTTTGTTGTTGTTCTTATTTGTTTTTCTGTGTTTACCTAAACAATATTCTTTATGCAGAGGGCTCAAAGATCCAAGTCCATGTGAATAAGCTAAATAAGGTTAAAAGAGGCGGAATGCAGATGTTAAGGTTATGTTGATCAAATATATTTGTGTATGGCAATAAGTTTTGGGACAATGCCTAATATTACAAAAACATTATATTAAGATTATTTTGACTGGTAGCACAAGTTGACATGCATTATGGAAAATGAAGTAGGAAAAACTAGATTTTTCTCAAATGCTATATATTTTAAGATGGAGGAACTAAAAAATTATATATCTGAAAACTCTTCTTCAAAGCCACAAAGTAATGTGGTTGATATTTATTTAAAATTTCCTCCCCTGGCTATATATTTGGGGCGACTGTGACTTAGGAGTTTGTCTTGTAACCGGAGTGTTGCCGGTTTGAGCCCCAGCTCTGTCTGTCTCAGCAAGACACTTCACCCTTCTGCCTACTGGTGGTGGCCCGGTGGCGCCAGTTTTCGGCAGCCTCGCTTCTGTCAGTTTGCCCCAGGCCAGCTGTGACTACAATGTAGCTTGCCATCACCAGTGTGTGAATGGGTGAATGACTGAGTGTAGTGTGAAGCGCTTTGGGGTCCTAAATGATTATATAAAGCGATATACAAGTACAGGCAATTTACCATACCCCACCAAATTTGATTAACAGATATATGAAAAATGTATATATAAAAAAAAGATTCATGAAAAATACCTGAATCTTAGTCCATAAGATGACAAAATTCCAACAAAAATATTAGCATAGCCATGCCTTGCAATCTATGGCAATCTTGATATTACAGACATATCAAAATTAAAGATAAAAAAGCTGACGGCACTGACTTAATTTTAACTATCTATTTGTTTATATCTCAGCAAAGCCAAAATCTGACTCAACCCCAATAAAACAAATTCGCGTTCAAAACCTCAGCCTCATCTTGAGGATGTAATTAATAAAAAAAATCGATGCACTCTAGAAGGACACTTCATAGACAAGTATCATAGCAAAGGATTGTTCCAGATGCCGCTGTAATGGAGCCTTAGCTGCTAAATCTCAATTCCTCCAAACTACGCTCTTTATTTACTGTTTGGCAGCTGCACACACAGCCTCATGTCCCCCGCTGTGGACTTGTGAGAGCCTAGCGGGAGCCTCTTTGCTGTCTTGGATTGTTTCACTGCTGCACAATGGCAGTGCCAGTCCATGGCATCCAGCACAAGTCAGGACTAAGCTATCTGTCTGGCACTCGGATCCCTCCGTGGCGCCCCGCGTACGTGCGCAGTGTCCCAAGTTGTCTGCACTCCAATGCCTCACTGCCAGACAGAAGGTGCTGTCAATCTAAGCTAGGTCGGGCTGCAGAAGAAATCCTGCCAGGTGTCTGCAGACGGTCCCGATTGCACACAAACTATCTCTACAACATCATTTAATGTAACTCGGGGACACCGTTTTTTTGTTGTCTTTTACTGGTTTTGACAGTAAAATAAATGTCTCAATCCTTGAGGAGTATTTGCACCATCTGTCTATCCATCTGATGATGTATTGATCTACTTGTCTGGATAGCCAAAATGTTTTTAGATTTTTATACAGGTTTTCTTTTTCTTTCTGATTATTCATTGGTTGACATATATTTCCCTAGTAATTGATTCAATTGTGTTCATCTTTCTTCCTTTTATCTTGCTTGGATTATGGTCTATTCTTCCTTACTAAACTGATGTAACGGTGTCAGGTTTGTAGGTTAGCTTACTCGCACACCTTTTCACCTCAGCCCAAAGATTGTCCGTGGGACACTAGGGCTTTGTGATGACCAACCCAAAACATCAACTTTGCTGTCCTTAAACCAATGTGTGACTAAACTGGTTGTATAGCCTACCTAGAGCACTGTCCATTTCTAAGACTCATGTACCCAAGCTATAACTTCCTGGAATGGGACAGGTGGGCACAGGACTTGTTTCACTGTGAATAATGACTCATTTTGAAACTTCAGTCAGCATTTTTACAAAGATTTTTCCTTAGTTCTGGAGTTGATGTAGCACAAAGAAAGTTGACTACATATTGTAAAAGGAACAGAGTTCAAAGTTTACTATGCTTTCCATGGTCTTAATAGGAAACATTTGATTAACTGACACAGGTAGTCAATAAGTTTCTCATTGTGTATTTTGCAACCACCACAGGGAATAAATGAGCATCATCACCCCTGTGTCAATCCAATAAGCATAGATAAATCAGGCTCTCTCGAATCCAAGTATTTTTTTTTTCTTGTAGAGAAGTTATTCTGGTGTGATCGCTGCGGACAGCTTTGTAAATTACATGAGTTTCACGCTGTCCTGAATTTATTAACAGCATCTATAATGATTGATCACTGCTTCCATATCACCTGGAGCTTTCCATCTTCCCTGCAGGCAGATTTTCCCCTGCATGTGACTGTGTGAATCAGCACAGTGTGCGGCCCAGCGGGTGACTTTCGGTCAGAAGCCTGTTTACTTTTGTAGATGTTTCTTATCTTAAATTCCAAATGTATGCACTGAATACAATCATTTGAATGTTTCTAATTGGCACATCTACTCCGGCTTTCACTGTACAAGTACCCAGCTTTGACATCACTACTACAATTAATGCTTTTTAGAGTTTATTCCTATTCAAAACCAGTATTCTTCAGCTAAAAAAATATTCAGCTGCCTTGGAGTCTTAGAACTTCGTATTCCCTTACATGTCATTATCAGCGTGTTCCTTTCCTTCCATTCCTCCCACACATTGGAGTGGGCAGGAAACCTCAGATTGAAGACAACCTTACTTTCCCATCTGTCTGTATTTTAACTACACACAGCAATAACTATGCCAGACTTGAGGGTTGTTGTTTTTTTGTTCAATTTTTTTTGCCCACAAGACTTGCCCACTTGCCCACAAGACAGATCAATTTACACAGATTTGTATATGATAATTAAATATTACAGTATAAAGTAATTTCATATGAAAAATGTAATTTATTTCTATTGCCTTTGTGATTAACATTGAAATATAGGAGGATTTATTTTCAAATCAGGGAACTGTCTTATCACATACATAGTAAATTATATTTCTAAGTAAGCCATATGATTTAATAGTATGCCATAACGATTTAATAAAGAAAAAAGAAGCAAAAAACATGTTTTCAAAATATCAAAGGTTTACCAATCTCTCTGTGATTTTTTTTTATTTATTTATTTATTTATTTTTTTTTTACAGATTTTGGGGGATTCAAAGACTAGTAAGAACAAATGAAGAGTTCAGAAGAACTATAATAAAGAATGACCTTGAATGTGTCAGCTTCCAGCACCAAAGTTGTACTGAGTCAGAAGATTTGCTTATTACTTACAATGCACATGCAATATACCGGATAATTATATCCATGCCCTTTGGTTCTGTCCACCTGTTCAGAATTTCTGGGACCAGATATGTGAGGACTTATAAAAGTATCTGAAATGTAATATTCCACCTACTCCCTCAGTTTGCTTGCTGTGAAACTAAGATGGTGTAACCATGAACACAAAGTTAGTTCAAATGGTTTGCAATGCCTTATGCATCGCTAAGAAAACAATCCTCCTGAACTGGAAAAATAAAAATGCTTTATATTAACTAGTACCAGTATCGAGATCTCTTGCTGGACCACATTGGTCTTGAGACAGCCTCTGCTTCCACATCTGATCAATCTCTTTGGGCTCCTTTGATTGGCTCCATCACCTAGTAGGGGTGGGTGGCCTTTGGTTTGGTCGTATGGAATATTGTTGCTGATGTGGGGGTTTTAGGGGTTAGGAGTGCCTAGGAGAGGCAGTGGAGGTGGGATCGCTAGGTGGATCGAGTGCTGTCTCATGGCCCCTGCCTGGGGCGGGGCTTTGGTGGCCATGGGTGGTAACTCCTGGTGGCTGCATGCGGTGCCTCTGGGGGGTTGCACTGGCGGACATAGCTTACTGGCCTTGTAGCCGTGCTGCTCTTGGGTGGGTCTAGGGTGGGCTTGGCTGTGGTCCTGGCTGGGGGTCGGACGGTGTGGGTGTCTCTGTTGTTGGGGCCTGTGTGTGGGGGTTGGGGCCGGCCAGTGGCCAACGTGTGCTGCCGTTTTTTCCCCTCTCTGGGTTCTCATTGCCAATGTCTGGATGGAGTCCCACCTTGTTTGGGTGTCCGGGTGGTGGGTGGGTGGCATTTCTGGGCCTGATCAGTTTTTGGGCACTAGACTTGCCTCTTTGGTCTTGCGCTCTGTGCGTTGCAGAGTATTTTGGTCAGGTGTGTAACCGGGCTCGGTCAGGCTCGCCAGTGGACTGACTGGGTACTTGAGGTGGTGGGATGGGGGCAGAACTCAATCTCCTATCACGCTGCCATACAGGACACATGTTTAAAAATTTTTTTTTAAAAATGTGGAACCGACCTGCATTTCTGGTTCGAGTTTCATCACTGGCCTGGCCAATTTCAGCATGCAGTTTGTATGTTCTTGCCATGCATTCATGTATTTTCGCTTTCGGTACTCCACTTGCCCTCTTACAGACCAAGGAATATGACTGTTGGCTTAATTTATTACCTTAAATTGCATTAGGTATGTGGAGGGTGCATAGTTGATTGTTCTGCCTTTGTTTTGCTCTGTAATGGATGGGCGATTGGGTGTACTTCTTCCATGTGCTGGAGATGGGCACAATCTACGAGGATAAGATGGCTTAGACAATTGGTGTATGGATTAATGGGTTCTACTTGGGGGTGGGGGTAGACTGCGCTCTGGCCCAGGTTTTCTGAATGTCTTGATGGTTTCTCACTTGGTATATAAGTCAGAGATACTAACAGAATATCACAACCTTAGTTAATGGGTTAAGATAATGCTTGTATTCACAGAATGGGAGCATGTCAATCTATCAGTGTGTGATGTAACCAGAAATATGTATTGTAACCAGCTGTTAGTATTTCAAAGCTTACCAAAGCTTGTTTGGGGATGAGATATGGTCAGCAAAGCAAATCTGATTGTTGGAAAATACTGTATATAACAATGTCGCATTACGTAGCCAAAAATAAATTTAAATAAGATGCTGATCATGAACCTTTAGTTTTGGTCTAAATCTATCAAAAACATATCATTGTCTCCTCCTGGTAAACTCAAGGTTTTCATGAATAATTTAGATGTTCTAAATACCTGACTGACTTTTTTACCTTTCCACTCCAGAAAGGGGAGGAATGAACTCCAAACGAGCCACCCTTTGTCCATCTGTTAGGGTGACTAATATGGGGTCAGATTAGTCTCATTAAGAATAAACTCATGCAGGGTTTTTCACAAATTCACATGCTCATTCACAAATGCACACGCTGTGGTTCACAAATATAATTTCGAAGAAACACTTGTAATATAACTTCACAAATGCACACGATCTGTTTCACAAATGCACACAATCTGTTTCACAAATGCACACGATCTGTTTCACAAATATAATTTTGAGGGAAGCTATATATATAAACTCACAGATCATACGAATCGCTAAATGTGCATTTACGAACCACTTCTCATTCGTGAATCTCTCCATTTGTGAGAATTTTGTGTGCAGCGTCATAGAGAGATGGAGTTACGACAGACTTTGAACTAGCCTACACGTGGTCACGTGGTTCATGGAGTCCTCAATAGTTCCAAACATCCCAGCGCTGTCGGTCTGAGCGGCTTCTGGAGGGACAGAACCCAAAATCGAATATTTCTAATTTCTTCTGCCGATTTTTGATCATTATTGACTAATAATGTGTACTGATTATTTTTTACTAAATAGCCTATGCATTTTTATTTTATCAAAGCATTTCTAGAGGAACAGACATTCGTCACTGTTCTACATTTTAGAAGGAAACTAGAGTGCCAACACGTTGTAGAATACATGTAGATCACGATCATATTTATTGATAAATTAATGCACTACACTACTCAATATAAGCATGTTTAATAACTTTATGTGCCCCAAGAAACCCTAAATTGGAGTAATAATACCCAATTTATAGCCTGTTTTCTGAATGCTAGCATGGTAATGCCATACCTTGTCCTCCTACACGCTTAAAACATGCCAGTGGTTAAGACATCTGATCCAGCTTACCTTTAGATCTCCATCTTTCAACAAAGCATGTGATATTACTGTTCCCAGGATTTACTCCTAAAACACCCTATATGTCTAGCAGATGACGTTCAGTCTGTGTTCTCTCCGCCTGCTGTTGGATAGAAAATTAGCTGAATGTAAGGCTGATCTAAGTTACATGTTTCGAACCAGTTTTAAATAACTTTGAGGAAAATATGCGGCTGTCTATGCATTGACTGATGACCTGGGATGAATTTTTTCGGTAGAAGACATCATTCTATAATTATTTATTTTCTTATGAACTCAAGCATCTATAACCCAGTTGATTGTGCTTCTAGCCTGACTACAGTAAAATTGTAATTCATTGATAATGTTAAAACCAGTATATGTAAAAAATAAGTGTTAATTGTGGAAAAAACAATACGCAAACTTTTTATTGAACAATATTACGCAAAATGTGTAAAAAGCTTTAATGAAGTATTTTTACTATCATTTTCAGTCATTGCATCTGTACAAATGCACTGCATGGATCAAATTTGGGCAATGTGGAAATGTGCTAAAGTCCTAATGAAGGTTCGTCCTTAGTAACATTAACAGCAGCTCCCTTTGATATCAACCACTGGTGACCTTCCTGAAAACAATAGAGAAACACTTCATTAGTAAAATGTTTTGCTTTGAAGGACTTAGTGGGTGAAAAATTCAAATTACAAATCAAGATGTTTAGGGGGGGAACAAGAGAAAAGTTTAAGGTGTAATTATACGTATAATTTTTTTTTTAGTTTTGTACAACATTTCATATGTATAAAGTGTATATTTAAATAATACCTTTATAGGTTTATTGCTTTACCATGACTGGCTGTGCTGCATTTGGATGCAGCAATCGGTCCAAGAAAGGGACCAGAACGTATGGCTTCCCTAAAGACGCATAAAGAAGGAGGAAATGGTTCGCTCAAGTCAGCAGGAGACACCTCACCATCACCAGAGGTCAAAATAACAGAAAGCTGTGTACAATAAGTTTAATCTGCACTGTCAACTATTTTCAATCAGGGCTCTACACACCACCCTGCGATGGCACTTAGGCATTAGATGGAAGAGTACAACAAAGCATCACATTCCTCCAGGACATAAAACTCTTCTGTGGACTTAAAATTGGTCAAACGGGTAGCTGGAAACCAGTGCAAAAAGGAATTGTGATCAATCCAAAAGACATTCTTGACCATGGACATATTCTGTACCATCTTACAGGATACAAACAAAATAATCAAATATTCCAACATGTGTGATGGATGCTCTAGTTCAATAGAGCAAAAATGATGACAGTCTGGAAGGAGAGCACCGTACCCTATTGACACTGAAGGAATTCAAACCAGGAGTGCTGTGTCGACCATCACATGAGGCCTTCAGTCTGGTCCAGAAAGTGGAGGAGCTTTACCGAACAAGGTCTGGTGCATCTCTCATGGAGCTCCCAAATACCATGGCCACTTTAGAGAGAAAAGCAAGTCTGTTAGAAAGCATACTCCCTGTATGTCATGATGTGCAACAAAACCCCAAAACCAGCAGATTCATCAGGCTGAGACTACAAATGGCAGCAAAACATATCTTCCATAAGAAAGAAAAAGTGCTGTCCAATACTGGGCATCTTGGAAGTACAAGACAAACAAAAAACAGCAATGCAAATTTTTGTTTGTCCCTTGTACTTTAATTTCAACGATTCTACATATGTTAATCATACATAGTCTTGGCATGTTCAGGGAATAATAAAAAAAAAATTGCAATGCTTCCATTAGCTTTGGTATGAAATAAAGTAATTTCTGCTCATTTTGATTTTATTTTGACAGCCTCCCCATCACCCAGCCACCTCCAGTACTCCACTTACCAACTTATGTATCACTCCATCACTGACAGAACTGGGAAGTTCCACCAACCTGATCACTGATCAGCTCTCCATTCAGCAACTCATCTGAAAACAGGAAGATGGACATGAATGCAACACAGTGTTACCTGTAATAGTTCTATAAGACTTTTTTAGTTACTCTTCAACAGTTGTTTATTTAGGCTGACATTCTAAATAATTCTTCAATTCTTGTGTGTTTAAAAAAAAGATTGTAATCTCTACTTAATCAAATGATAACAAACGATAATTTCATAAAACAAGTGCAAATGAACAGTTCTGTTGTAAATATCAACTTTATAAAGGTTATGGTGTTCAAGTTCTTTTCTTTAAATGTCTTGATTCAGCTCTTATTATTTTGGAGAACACAAAACAAGAAAACAACATATCTTGTTACTTTGGTGATCCTGTGTGCCATATGCTTCAGCAGTTTATTGCAGTCAGTTCTTGTGTGGTTTAACTGAAAAATAAAGAAATCATTTCTCATCTTCACGATCACATTTTTCTTTACTGATAGTATCTCCATTTATGCTTCGATCTGTGATGCATCAAAGTCAGTCAAATACTTTTGATACAGCGACCAGCAACTCATTAGATCAATTTTAGAAAACAAAAATCACCATTAAAATATTCAAACTGTGCTGAATATTTTTAAAAAGCTGAATTTGAAATACTGAAATAAACCCGTCAATAGTTCGTCAATCTTTTCCAGACCCCTGCTACTCACAATTAGCTAGCTGCAGTTAAACTACAACTAGCTCATTAACACAGTTAATTAACCAAAACTGGCTACATTAAATATGACCCTTGACTTATTTTTGGTACAGAGCAGTCAGCTAAGGCTTTTCAATGCTAAAAAATGTTGTGATTCCATTAACTTACCGGGACAATAATTCCAAAACGCCGAGGGTGAACTGCGGTCAATGATGCTGCGTTTGGAAGTATCTGCAGCTGCAGACCCACGTGACTTCCGCATTCCATTCTTTCCATAGAAGTCCATGGGAGTGTCAGAACTCTCTTGTAAGCAGCCATACGATTGGCTGAAAACGAAGACATTGGTTAGCTGACGAATCTGTCAATCAGAATCGTAAATTTGATAGATTCATTAGCCAATGGTGACGTTTGTTGACCTGCAACGTTATAACAGTCTCAAAATTCACCACACAAAATTATCTCACAATTAGAGAGATTCACGAATGAGAAGTGGTTTGTAAATGCACATTTAGCGATTCGTATGATCTGTGAGTTTATATATGAAGCTTCCCTCAAAATTATATTTGTGAAATAGATTGTGTGCATTTGTGAAACAGATCGTGTGCATTTGTGAAGTTATATTACAAGTGTTTCTTCGAAATTATATTTGTGAACCAGAGCGTGTGCATTTGTCAATGAGCATGTGAATTTGTGAAAAACCCTGCATGAGTTTATTCTGAATGAGACGGATCTGACCCCATAGACTAAGAACAGCCACAAAAAATGAACAGGGCCTTTTGGTCCTGCGTCAAACTAGAGTGGCACCTCTCTCTAAGAACTTAGTTTGTACCTCAACGGGTTGCAGTCCCCTGACTTCCATCTCTGATGCTGCTGACAGGGTGAGGATCTCATCACCCAACTGTAGTTAAGTCTGGAAGGTCATTATCAGACTCTCTGTCTTTCCGGACACTAAACTTGGAACATCTCGTGGGTTCCTTTTCTTAAACTTGGAATCTTCTTGTAGCCAATCTGTAAGTATTTCTAATGCTACAACATTAGCTGTTATGTTATAGCTGTTTTTTCTTTTTTTTTTTTTACTGATTATCTCAATTGCTCTGCATGTCTTACTAGATTACATTTTATCAATGTTTTACGCTACACAATTCTAAATTTTATCAGTGTTAAATTTTATCTGTTTTACTAGCCTATTTACTCATGTTTATCTAATCTTTATTTTAATAGTTTAGCCTGTTATTTTAATCGTTCCTCCAGTGTTTCCTCTGCGGAAGCCCTCTGCCTTGGGAGCGGTGGTTGGCTGTGGCTCCCTTGGTGCTCTCCAGGTGGAGCTCGGGTGGAGGTGGGGGTCTCAGCCTTCCCTCTACTGGGCGCCCTGGGCCGGTGCCTCGGCTGTTGCTGTCAATCTGCTGCTGCCGATGCAGATGGCTCCCCTGATGGCGTTTCCTTACCTGGCTCATCTGTTCTGGGCCCAATGTCCTTGTCTACTGTTGCTTTTAAGTGTGTGTGTGTGCATGGGAGATGGGTTGGGGGGTATAATTATCATGTTTTTGTTCTTGGGGTGGGAGGGTCATTTTAATCTGTAAAGCACTTTGATATGCTATTTGGTATGAAAAGTGCTTTATAAATAAAGCTTGATTTGATGTAAATCAGGTTTTGTACAATGGGTGACCCAAAAACGGATTTGAAAAAAAGAAAAGAATAAAATCAAGGTGAAAAACAAAGTAACAAAATTATACTGAAGCAACAAATTTTTGAAGAAAATCTTGAAATCAGAAATGAAGCAAATGTCTAAGTTTTAAAAGTAGCAAAACAATTAATCAAAATAACTTTGAACAAATCACTCTAATGGTTTTATAAATCAATTATTGCATTTTACCCATTAGATGTTTCCCTAATGTCATGATCCAACTGGCTTTTAGTTTTGTTGGTGTCTTTTGTTTTCATTGTTTCCTTTAGTTACATTCTATTGGGTTATTTTTAAGTTTCCTTGCAATGTTTACAAAGTTCTTAATTAATTAGCCAAGCAATTAATCACTCCAGCAGTGTAGTCCTCCTTAGTCACTTGATTTTCTAATATTGCTCACTTTTAATCCACAAATCATGACAGTTGTAAATACATTTCCCTGCAAACTAGTAGCTGTTTATTTTGCTTTATTGAAATTAAGACGTGGTAATATTATCAATCTCAAAAGGTCAGCTTTGATTTAGAATATTTTCATACAGTCTTCTTCTCATCTTTCAGCCTCATTCAGACCCCGAAGTCCATTCTAATTTGCAACCCTGGACACTTTAGAAGAAAGCAGTTTTCACCAAATATCTTTTCTCCACCTCAAATGACTGCTCTGAGACAAAGCAGCTAGCATAGCGATCAGTCTCAATCTGTCTTGCAGTCTGTCACTTCTGCAGGGCCATTGGCAAAATGTTAGTCGAAGCCAGGTGCGGAGTGGCAATCGGGCCGACCGGGAAAGGCTGAAGGATTTACACAGCGGATCACAATTTAAAGGAGTCATAACCTAGTATTATCTTGGATAACCACGCTCTATTATGGTCTTTCAGGCCTAAGTTGAAAAAAATAAATACAGAGCTCCTCTGACCCTTATTTCTGAAGGCATTATTGTCTCGCGAGATCTGATGCGATACTTTGGCTGTGGTGGATGGTCATTGTAATAATGCAAATGAAGGGCGTGTTGATTGGTGGCAGGAAGGAGGGGGGTTGACGCCGCAGGTAACGCTTCAGCATATCTAACCCATATCTACTACTCCCGCTAGCATACAATAGCCACATTAGCAGTTAGCTGCTGTTTGTTACACACAGCAGAGCAATAAAAACACACCCTTACCGTTTCAATTGCAGGCAAGTCTCTGATTGTTGGAATTGCCCCTTTTTCCAAACGGAGCTTCGATGCCAACTTCGCCTGATATTGTCCCAAATTCGTAAAGGATTCCGGCGTAAAAAAAATAGAAAAAATATTTCCATGTTGATTCTGGCAGTCAACAACAGAGCAACTCACGTGTGCACTACGTTTCTGGCAGAAATGGTTTTAGATGATTTAGCTGATTAAAATAAAAGGCTGACACGACTATATCTTCTTAATGCATCATTGCGTGAAGAAACTTTCTGCATCTTTCACGGTGGTGTTCGTACTTCGAATCGGTGATGTGTCGGTCGCGAACGAACCGCCTCTAAGAGCTAACTCTTTGAAGTGAACGATTGGAGCCGGCTCGTCATTGGGAGCCGTTTTTTTTCTTTTTTTTTTTTTTTGCTTGTTTTGGTACACATCGTTTTGCATTAATTTTGGTAATGAATACACTTTAAGCAACAGAAAATCTGAGGAGCCGAAAGAGCCGACTCTTTATGGTGAGCCAAGCCAAAAGAACTGGCTCTCCAAAAAGAGTTGGAATTCCCATCACTAGAATTCAGTAATGGCGGTGCTCGACTGAATATGAGGGAGCGAGGGGGAGAAGGGAGAGAGGGAGGGCGGGCTTCCCACAGCATAGGTAGGTCTGCGATGTCTATATATGGTATATCCTGCAAAATTAAAACCACGTATTTGAGTGCACTTGGGCTGGTTGATGAACCCAGGGGTAAACAAACGCTTCACTTTTAAATATCGGGTTTCCGGGCAGTGTATAATTGTTAGGCAATCATAACATGCCTTTTTTCTCATGGAAAAGTGAAAATTACAGGTCATGACTCCTTTAAGCGGCCGCGAGGCAAACGCCACCGGCCTGACTCTGAGCTTATCAAAATCATTAATGTTATTAAACTCACCGCGAGTAGCGGCCATATACTCCAATTAAGGTACCTGAAATGTCCAACCATTATTTATATCAGTTGTTCACTCTCTATATCTTAGTCCTGGTTTTATCTTGCAGAACATTCATGGTCACAGATTAAAAAAATTAAAAAATTTGATTGGTTTGTTCTTGAATTTCCCCTTGGGGATCAATAAAGTATCTACCTATATATTGTTGAGAAGGTGTTTTCACTCTAATTAAAAGCCTCTCTTAAAGGAACAGACACACATTTAATTTATGACCCTGCGCTCTCTCTGAGCTCTAATTTCACCTTCCTGCGTGCTCGTTCATTTCTGTAAAAAGGAGCAATAAGAACAACAAACAACAAATATATATTTTAACAGCGAGACGTCGTTTGCTGGAGGTCCTAGTAACTGAGCACAGCTTTTTCTAATCTTAAGGTTTTTATTGAAACAAGTTAAAACTCCTCCCACATAGATCTTCGTTCACAGAATGGTCACAGCTTCTTCACACAAGGCACACAGGATGTACCACATTCCTCTTGATTGTTCACTGTTTCTAAGTGTTGCCACATACACTACAAAATTAAACCCTCATACAACATTTACACAATTTCTATCTCTTCAATATCTAATGTAGAATGGAGCAAAGCCTCTTGGGAATTGGGAATGCGTTTATCCAATGAACCGATTGCGCTTGCGGATCTGCACATGTGTATGCAGCATGATCAGACTATGTCCACTGACCAATCATAAACCTTTTTCGGTTCATTTCATCCACTCTCAAACGAAATTTTTTGGTAGTTAATGTCAATTCAAAAGTAAAAAATAAACATTCATGTATATAAGACTGATCTTTCAACGGAAATTAAGGCAGAAGCTCGTCTGTACTATGCTGCATCTCTCAGCTGTGGTGCATTCAAGGAACGTTCAAAATATATGGTGAGTTCAAAAACGTAGGACATTAAAAACTTATGACAAAAATCCCCCACTGAAAATAATACCATAAGCAATAAACTTCTGTTTAATGGCAGTTGGCAAGAAACATTTGATGCATGCTAAATATGCCCTACTTATTTTTATAAATTACTAAAAAACAAACAACTATGTTCTCTGTATTATCCAAATTGAGGTGTTTGTCATTGTGTGAATGTCGATTGTGGTATAGCCTTGTGAGTGAGACTGTTTCACCCTGATTTGGTTGAATGCACTGCACAGAATGATAGTGGAGACAGTGCCGGGTCTACGGGTGGGCAAGGGTAGGCAATGCCCACCCAAACAGAGTGCCTTCCCACCCAATAAAAATACAAGGAATCAAACGTGACGCTTAGTCTTCAATTAAATGGTATAAAACATAGCATAACATATCTACACTTTTGACTGGACGTGCTGTAGATATGGAGCTAAAGCATAATACTGAGAATAATATAACTTGCATAGAATATCATATAGCCTAAACCTAATATAGAATAGAGTGTAACTATAATATATACAGTGGTTTGCAAAAGTATTCGGCCCCCTTGAACTTTTCCACATTTTGTCACATTACAGCCACAAATATGGATCAATTTGATTGGAATTCCACGTGAAAGACCAATACAAAGTGGTGTACACGTGAGAAGTGGAACGAAAATCATACATGATTCCAAACATTTTTTACAAATAAATAACTGAAAAGTGGGGTGTGCGTAATTATTCAGCCCCCTTTGGTCTGAGTGCAGTCAGTTGCCCATAGACATTGCCTGATGAGTGCTAATGACTAAATAGAGTGCACCTGTGTGTAATCTAATGTCAGTACAAATACAGCTGCCCTGTGACGGCCTCAGAGGTTGTCTAAGAGAATGTTGGGAGCAACAACACCATGAAGTCCAAAGAACACACCAGACAGGTCAGGGATAAAGTTATTGAGAAATTTAAAGCAGGCTTAGGCTACAAAAAGATTTCCCAAGCCTTGAACATCCCACAGAGCACTGTTCAAGCGATCATTCAGAAATGGAAGGAGTATGGCACAACTGTAAACCTACCAAGACAAGGCCGTTCACCTAAACTCACAGGCCGAACGAGGAGAGCGCTGATCAGAAATGCAGCCAAGAGGCCCATGGTGGCTCTGGATGAGCTGCAGAGATCTACAGCTCAGGTGGGGGAATCTGTCCATAGGACAACTATTAGTCGTGCACTGCACAAAGTAGCCTTTATGGATGAGTGGCAAGAAGAAAGCCATTGTTAAAGGAAAACCATAAGAAGTCCCGTTTGCAGTTTGCCACAAGCCATGTGGGGTACACAGCAAACATGTGGAAGAAGGTGCTCTGTTCAGATGAGACCAAAATTGAACTTTTTGGCCAAAATGCAAAATGCTATGTGTGGCCGAAATCTAACCCTGCACATCACTCTGAACACACCATCCCCACTGTCAAATATGGTGGTGGCAGCATCATGCTCTGGGGGTGCTTCTCTTCAGCAGGGACAGGGAAGCTGGTCAGAGTTGATGGGAAGATGGATGGAGCCAAATACAGGGCAATCTTGGAAGAAAACCTCTTGGAGTCTGCAAAAGACTTGAGACTGGGGCGGAGGTTCACCTTCCAGCAGGACAGCGACCCTAAACATAAAGCCAGGGCAACAATGGAATGGTTTAAAACAAAGAATGGCCCAGTCAAAGTCCAGATCTAAATCCAATCGAGAATCTGTGGCAAGATCTGAAAACTGCTGTTCACAAACACTGTCCATCTAGTCTGACTGAGCTGGAGTTGTTTTGCAAAGAAGAATGGGCAAGAATTTCAGTGTCTAGATGTGCAAAGCTGGTAGAGACATACCCTAAAAGACTGGCAGCTGGAATTGCAGCAAAAGGTGATTCTACAAAGTATTGACTCAGGAGGGTGAATAATTACGCACACCCCACTTTTCGGGTATTTGTAAAAAATGTTTGAAATCATGTATGATTTTCATTCCACTTCTCACGTGTACACCACTTTGTATTGGTCTTTCACGTGGAATTCCATTAAAATTGATTCATGTTTGTGGCTGTAATGTGACAAAATGTGGAAAAGTTCAAGGGGGCCGAATACTTTTGCAAGCCACTGTAGCCTAATGTTTAACAGTAGTATAATACCTAATATATATACTGACCCATAATATATATTTATACACATAGATACTTTATTGATCCCCAAAGGGAAATTCATGCAACTATCCATAGTTACTTTCCCCAAATGTATACAAATGTTATATTTCAGCTCCTGTTTATTAATGAAAAACCCATAAAAGCTTTAAACCTACAATTTATTGTCAATAATGTGCATTTGTCTATTGCCATCCAGTGGTCAGGGTTCATATATCCGGTAAGTCCTTCCAAAATGCGTAGTGACAAAGAAACAACATAATCTGGGTCTTCATCCAGTGGGGGTGGGGGGTCAGAATTTTCCCTGTGGATTTTAGTGCCCCACTCCACCCCTGGTCAAAGCCCACTTCCCCAATGTGTTCCTTGGTCCGCCAGTCAAAGCCTCCTTTTGGCGCCTTTTTTCAAACAGGAAATATGGGTGGAGTAAAACTCTGGTAGGGGAGTAACTTGCTCTTTAAAGAATAATTTTTCTTCAAGTTTTTTATTTTACAATTTGAGGTTATATTTAAAAGCAGTTGTGTTTCACCTTTATTGTCATAGTACTTGCATGGACTGTTTCTTAATAGGGAATATAGTTAACACCTGTCTGGAATGTGTGTGGAGAGTGGACCCAAACGCAGACGCTGAGGGAAGGTGCAGGATGTTTATTGAAGGAGGAGGTGGTGATGATGACTATTAAGACGACTGCAAGGAACGGAGATAGTGGACATCGGGCAGGAACGGAAAGACGGGAAGACGACACACCATGGAGGTAGAGACAACAATAGTAATTAATGATCCGGCACTGAGTGGAGAGAAGTGATGGGTTATAAAGACAGGAGGTGAGTAGGATCAGGTGTGAATGATTTGGGAGACACAGGTGAGGACAATGAGGAGGAGTGAATAGGGCAGCGTGACAACACCTAAATTATCAAGTGTATATACCTCAATTTTCTTTCTCCTCCCCATTTGTTTTTCTTGACTATTTTTTTTTTCCCTTAACGCAGAGTGAAATCAAGCCTCATCTTTCACTTGGGAAACCAATAACAGTTATCCAGCAAAATCTACATCACTTCTTTCTTTTGCTAAAAGAGAAATAGTCAGAGGTACATTAGGGCAAACAAGTATGTGGCAGCCACCACTTTGTGCAAGTTGTCCCATTTAAAAAGAGGAGAGGTCTGTAATTTTCATCAAAGGTACACTTCGACTGAGAGGATGTAAAAAAAAATAAATCCAGGAAATCACATTGTATGATTTTTAAAGAATTGATTTGTATAATGGTGCAGAACATAAGTATTTGGCCGATAACAAACATTCAGTCTTTTGTAAAGTAACCTTGGTTGGCAATGACAGAGGTCAAACGTTTCCTGTAGGGCTTCACCAGTGTATAATCAAATCTTTATACCAAGGTATTTTATTTTGGTCTCATCTGACCACATGACATTCTCCCAATCCTCCTTTGGATCAACCAGATGGTTTATTGCAAACTTTTGATGGGCCTGCAGGATTTTATTCCATGATGACAGTTTGTTACTAATAGTAACCTTTGTTACTGTGGTCCCAGCTCTCTCGGTTATTGACCAGTTCCTCCTTTGTAGTTCTGGGTTGTTTTGTCACGGTTCAAGATCATGTGTACCCCACACGTTGAAATCTTGCATGGAGCCCCAGATCGAGGGAGATTGTCAGTGATCTTGTATTTATTCCATTTTCTAATTGCTCCAACAGTTGATTTCTTGTGACCAAGCTACTTGCCAATTGTAGATTGGCTCATCCCAGTCTTGTGCATGTGTATAATCTTGTCCCTGGTGTCGTTGAAAAACTCTGTGATCTGGGCTATGGTGGAGGTTGGAGTCTGACTGTTTGAAAGTATGGACAGGTGTCTTTTTTGCAGATGAGTTCAAACAAGTGCCATTAATACAGGTAACGGATGGAGGATAGAATACCTTCTTGAAGAAGTGAAAAGTCTGAGGGCCAGAGTTCTTGCTTGGTTGTTGGTGCTAAATACTTATTTTCTGCACCATTATACAAATAAATTCTTACAGAAATCATACAATGTGAATATCTGGATTTTTCTTTTACATTGTATCTCAGAAGTGCACCAATGACGAAAATTACAGACCTCATATTTTTAAGTGGGACAACATGCACAAATCCGGGGCTGCCAAATACTTTTTGCCCCACTGTATGCATCGTATTTGAAGTTTTCAATATAAGCTCACCATGCATTTGGAATGAATAGCCTTTACTTTCATCATACTCAAAAAGAGCATCACACAATTTTGTTCCAGCGCAACCAATCAAAGAACAAGAATATATAACAAAACACATTTACACTAAACAGGATTGGAAGACTGAAGTTGCAGACAGTTACTGCACACTTTATGCAGATGAGAATGGTTAAAATAGTTTGGGTAAGGGAGGAGGGGATTTAAAAAAAAATGCATCTAAGCCCTGTCCGCTATTGGAGGACACAGCTTAGGTGCTAATAAAACCCACCTCAATACATAAAAGCACATGTATCATTAACACATGACACAAGGCAGGAAGGGTGGTTCTGGGAACCCCCATTGGCAGACTGGGTTCACGGCAACTTCAGACTTTACGCAGCTTACTTACCAGGTTACATCTTAAAGCTCATGACAGTAAATGGTGGAAAACAAGAGTGAAAAAGCTTATTTGGAATATGTATTTGTTGAAATCCCCCTTTCTAAAAGCAACAAGGTAGCACAACTTGTGCTGCAAATTGTGAACCGTGTTCCCTGGGTAGATGAGACCAAAGTAGATGTCTGGTCACAATGCACAGTGCCAAAGTTGGAGAAACCCAAACATAAGATATCGCCACAAAAAAACCTCATACCAATTAAAAAGCATGGTAGAGGAGGGGTGATGATTAGGTATTTTATTGCCTGTGGATGCCTTGCAGCCATTTAGTTGACCATTAACTCCTCCGTATGAGTATTCCTGGGTCGAATATCACGCAGGAGAATGGCAGGAAAATGAAAAGAATGCATTTATAATGGCCCAGTCAAAGTCCACAACTCAACCTGATTGAAATGCTGAAGCTTTTAGAAAATATTGTGATCTTTGGAGAACTAAAGTTCAGACATTCTGTTCTGGCTCAGTGTACTTCAATAAAGGTAAGAACCAATATTCTTCCACATTGAACTAAAATACATAAAACGGCTACCGTACTTAAGATTATTGCTGCTAAGAGGATCTTCAAACAGAGATTGGGGATACTTTGTTTTTCACACACAGCTTTTTTTTAAATCTTGGCTTTGTTTTTGTTTGGTACATAACAGAATTGAATTTGTGTTTTTGCATTTGAGGTTGAATTAAAACAAGTTTCAAACATAGTAAGGGGAAAGATTATTTTAAAAAGTATCAGGTGAATCCACTAAAATCATCATAGCTTCAGCAAAAAAAAAAAAAAATGATTTCAAGGCATTCAATTTTTACAGATACCTTTGAACTGAGGCATTGTATAAGAAAATGCAATGATTGGGATGAAATGTCTGCTCATTCATGGAGGATGAAACAATTTTTCATACCAGTAATCAAAGGGTCTTTGAAACTGAAAGTCATTTCATGGATATACAGCATATCACAGGAAGAATCAATCGATAATACTCTGAATGTTACGAAGAATAGAAGCCAGTCATGAAGGGTGAATATATTTGATGAAAACTAGGACAGATCATGCAGAGAAGGACATAGAACTGGCATTTAGACCTACTTGGAGGACTATTTAATGGAAAGTAGAATGGGATTCTTCAAAAATTCTTGTGCTTCTGTTTAATATATGTGGTATTTCAACTAGGTGTTAAGTTTGTGGCCAGGTTGGTGACTGTTTAAAATGTTCCAGTTTAAGCCTTGCTTTTGAACATTTTGTCTGTATGCAGAGGATCATACCTTACAATATAGGCAATAACCGACAAAGACTTTATAAAGCTTTTACTTTTAAAAACCAACAAGGTAATGAGTCCGCAAAACATGTTTCACACTTTTTCATTGAGTTTTAGTGGTATGGGAAGATATGCTCCCTTAGGCAAATAAAGCTTCAGGATGGCAATCCTATGGCTTTGGTTTTCAAATCAACACCAATTGTGAACACATCACATTTAACCTCAAACAACTTAGTTTATGTGCATTTCCTCTCTTCCTCCAGACTCTGTGCTCTGTGAACTTGGTTTCCAATAAACTGTCAATTTCCTTTTGTCTGCCAAGAGGGCTTTGGAACAGTTTTGTTCCTCTTTTTCTTCAGCCCAGGAAGGATACCTCTTTCTTTCCACTCAACTCTCCATCAATATGTTTGTGGAACGTTTTGGAGATTTAATCTGCTCTAAATGTCCAACGTACAGCCGCAGGAGCACAACATCACTCTCAGGCCCTACAGTGTTATGTGTGGGGGGAATTTCCGACAGAACAATTCTATGGTACAGTACAGCCAGAATATTACCGCAAATGGTAAGTTCAGTAAATAATATAAACTTCCTTTTTGAAATTTGCACTCACATGTCCGAACAAAATGCCTTGAAATTAGCCGCATGTCTCTTTAAGAGCCTCGGACACTCCCCCTTCGGCACGCTGTCTTCAACATCATCACAACATTCTCCACATGGGCACGAAGCATTACCATGCTGCAGCATCTTGAAAAGTTGCAACTAAAGTTGCAATGTTTTAACGTGTGATTTTCTTATGTCTTGCCAATCACTTCAAAATGAGTTGAAAAGTAGCCTTGAGGTCAGTCAAAACAGTTTTTAGTGACTGTGGGTCACTATTTATAGCTGATTTTCTCATCGGACATACACGAATTACGTAGGTGACCCATTTTGGATTCAAAACCGCAAATTTCGCCAACATGTGATGGAGTTTCATGACTGGAATGTGGAAATTGTACCCCATAGCACCTACATTTGCAAAATGAAAAAGTAATCTGTTTTATTCTCGATCCCTCTCACATAAGAAACAGGGAGTGTACATGATATGCGACGCTGTCAGATGTAAGATAATCAAAGGGAGAGTCACAACTGGTAAAAGGTGCAGTAAAGTTGCGTTAATTGTATAAAATTGTAAGACGTGCAGAATTCGCGGGGATTGGCTGAATTTGTGTTAATGGTATTGATCGCAACACCACAAATTCCTGGAGGGACTGAGCAATAAACACAAGCAACAGGGCATAGATTTAACTCTGAATTAGCCTAAACTATGTTGTTCTAACAATCTGAATCAGGGCATTTCCACTTACCGGTGTTGGCACTGAAGAAATACTCTAGAGGGTGGGGATTACAACGTTCTTCAACGTCAACTTGCTTACTAATCCACTGTCAAATAAACTTTGGTTCTGTAAGCAATCTTCTGTGAAATGGCCGGCACAAACAAAGCTAATCATCTTGGGAGGAGGGTCGTTTCCAAAAATGAATTCCAACCATTTTTGACAACCTCATTTTTTGGAAGACTAAAAAGAGGGCAGTCGTCCTGGCATCCAAAGATACATTATCTCCAAGAAGGGATTGTGCAATTTGTAAAAGTAAATAGCTATATAGTAGTAATATCCACAGGTGCTAGCTGATTGCTGTTGACCTGCTGCTTTTCTGCTCGGGGAGCGGGGGCTTTGGAGAGACATGGGTGGTAATCAAAATTTTGGGGCATTACTAAGGGGTGACGGCGTAACTAGGAGGAGTCAGGTGTTCAGCGCTCAAAATGGCGTTTGCAAGAGTTTCCAGAGATTACTCAAAAATACTCAAATTACAATAAGAAACACTTTAGGCATGTTTTTAAGGAGGGAATGACATTACAATGTGATGAAAAGCTTAGTCGATTTTACACCAAGGTTTAAACTGATCTGTGGGTGATTAAAAATCTTATTTCTCCTGGACAGAAAATGTTAAAGCAGACTGTCGAAGGAAAATTTTATTGTGAACAAAAGTTGCCGGTAAGTCATAATCTTCGCAGGGTGTTGTGTGGGTGCATTTAGCAGGTCTACGCGTTTCGACTTGTTCTTGAGGACGAAGGTTTAAAGCGGTTGACTGGCAGCAGACAAGGTCAGGTGAGAAATACAGCAGCAGTTTAGAGGATTTACAAGTCATATGTTTTTGCATTGATTTGGAGCTACAGTGGCTTGCAAAAGTATTCGGCCCCCTTGAACTTTTCCACATTTTGTCACATTACAGCCACAAACATGAATCAATTTTATTGGAATTCCATGTGAAAGACCAATACAAAGTGGTGTACATGTGAGAAGTGGAACAAAAATCATACATGATTCCAAACATTTTTTACAAATAAATAACTGAAAAGTGGGGTGTGCGTAATTATTCAGCCCCCTGAGTCAATACTTTGTAGAACCACCTTTTGCTGCAATTCCAGCTGCCAGTCTTTTAGGGTATGTCTCTACCAGCTTTGTACATCTAGATACTGAAATTCTTGCCCATTCTTCTTTGCAAAACAACTCCAGCTCAGTCAGATTAGATGGACAGCGTTTGTGAACAGCAGTTTCCAGATCTTGCCACAGATTCTCGATTGGATTTAGATCTGGACTTTGACTGGGCCATTCTAACACATGGATATGTTTTGTTTTAAACCATTCCATTGTTACCCTGGCTTTATGTTTAGGGTTGTTGTCCTGCTGGAAGGTGAACCTCCGCCCCAGTCTCAAGTCTTTTGCAGACTCCAAGAGGTTTTCTTCCAAGATTGCCCTGTATTTGGCTCCATCCATCTTCCCATCAACTCTGACCAGCTTCCCTGTCCCTGCTGAAGAGAAGCACCACCAGAGGATGATGCTGCCACCACCATATTTGACAGTGGGGATGGTGTGTTCAGAGTGATGTGCAGTGTTAGATTTCCGCCACACATAGCGTTTTGCATTTTGGCCAAAAAGTTCAATTTTGGTCTCATCTGACCAGAGCACCTTCTTCCACATGTTTGCTGTGTCCCCTACATGGCTTGTGGCAAACTGCAAACGGGACTTCTTATGGTTTTCTTTTAACAATGGCTTTCTTCTTGCCACTCTTCCATAAAGGCCAACTTTGTGCAGTGCTCGACTAATAGTTGTCCTATGGACAGATTCCCCCACCTGAGCTGTAGATCTCTGCAGCTCGTCCAGAGTCACCATGGGCCTCTTGGCTGCATTTCTGATCAGCGCTCTCCTTGATCGGCCTGTGAGTTTAGGTGGACGGCCTTGTCTTGGTAGGTTTACAGTTGTGCCATACTCCTTCCATTTCTGAATGATCGCTTGAACAGTGCTCCGTGGGATGTTCAAGGCTTGGGAAATCTTGTTGTAGCCTAAGCCTGCTTTAAATTCTCAGTAACTTTATCCCTGACCTGTCTGGTGTGTTCTTTGGACTTCATGGTGTTGTTGCTCCCAACATTCTCTTAGACAACCTCTGAGGCTGTCACAGGGCAGCTGTATTTGTACTGACATTAGATTACACACAGGTGCACTCTATTTAGTCATTAGCACTCATCAGGCAATGTCTATGGGCAACTAACTGCACTCAGACTAAAGGAGGCTGAATAATTACGCACACCCCACTTTTCAGTTATTTGTAAAAAAAATTTGGAATCATGTATGATTTTCGTTCCACTTCTCACGTGTACACCACTTTGTATTGGTCTTTCACGTGGAATTCCAGTATAATTGATTAATGTTTGTGACTGTGATGTGACAAAATGTGGAAAAGTTCAAGGGGGCCGAAAACTTTTGCAAGCCACTGTATGCTTAGAAGCAGGAAGGTGAACATCCCCGTTCTGTATTTGCTTCATTATTAATCACGCTTAAAAAATTGATGATTTTTCTTTCCAGTGGTAGCCCGATTTCTTTACTTTTTATGTCTGCACTTCTGACAACATGAAACGCTTGTACAGTAGGGTACCTGCTGTTATCCTGACAGCTCAGCCTGCCAGTGCTGCTAATAGTTTGGCTCTGCGAGAGCCTCTGAAAGGCCTTCTGCTGTGTAATTGTTTCTTACTGTAATTATGCTCAGTCACGGCAGTGACACCACAGAGCCACCAGGAGTGGAGGTATGCGACACAGTGAAACTAATTCCAGTAATTATTCAGCTGAATTCCTTTCTGTGAACGACAGCTTAGCAGGATGCCAAAAAAGCCGCTCGTGGCAAGACACCCACGGAATAAAGCAGACCGGTGTCTTCGGGAATCAGATTATTGTTGCACTATTTATCTGCTAAATAAAAGATGTCAGCTGTTGGACTAATCTTTTTTATTGAAAAAGTACTCTGTGCTGTTTTTATAGATCAGCATTAAGGTTAAGCAGAAGATGTAGCAGCTCTGAACTGTCCCTCTATGCAAAGTAATGTATAAAGTCCTGGCTATGAAGGAGTAAAAATGACTCAGACCTTGTCAGATTGGAAGGAGAGCATCTATGAACATCAGTATTAAAGTTGTAACAGATTCTCAATTAGATTTAGATATAAACATTAACTCGGTCATCCTGATTTAAACCATTTCGTTCCATCTAATTATTTTTAGGGCATTTGTCTTGCTAGAATGAAGGAATAACTATTTAGCTCTATCCATCCTCAAATCAACTTTAATCCAACTGGCAACATCCCCACAGCATGTTTCTGCCACCACCAGGTTAAATAGTGAGGGTAGTATGTTCAGGGTGATATGCTGTTAGTTTTCTGCCACACACTGTTTTTCACGTAAGCCTAAGAATACTATTTTGTTCTAAATTTACCAGAGCACCTTCCTCTAAATGGTTGCCCCTGACCATAAGGAGCTTGTGGCAGACTTCAAATAGACTGTGTAGTGGCTCTCCAACAATGACTTTCTTCTTGCCACTCCTGATTTTATACTGAAATCAAATTACACACAGGTTCAATTCAGTTTATTTATATAGTACCAATTTACAACATATGTCATATCTAGGCACTTAACAAAAAGTCATTTCAATACATTTATACAAACATTCCAATCAGTTAAAAAGTTTCCTATTTAAGGAATCCCAGCAGATTGCGTCAGTCATTGGCATGAGGTTGGGCCCTGTTGATGCAGACTTTCCAACCACAGCAATCCTTAAGCAATCCCTCATATTGCGCAAGCATGTAGCGACGGTGGAGAGGAAAAACTCCCCTTTAACAGGAAGAAACCTCCAACAGAACCAGGCTCAGTAGGAGCGGCCATCTGCCACGACCGTCTGGGGGTTTGAGAAGACAGAGCAGAGACACAGAAGGAACAGAAGATCTGATATAAGAGAACTTTCTATGTTACAGAAAGTAAAAAGTTGATAACAGGACACAGTGGATGTTCAGTTATGGCAGGATCATCCCAGTCGATGCCCCCCGTCCAACAGGGCATTGCAGCCAAGCAGGATACCAGACCAGGTATATCTTCTATGGAGAGAAAAACACTGAGAGAACACAAAGTTAACAGTCGAAATAACAGAATGTACTGTAATACAACTGGAGAGTAGTAGGAGAAAAGGAAGTAGCAGAGTGAAGAAAATTGGTAAGTCTGTCCTCCAGCAGTCTAATCCTATAGCAGCATAACTACAGAGATAGCTCAGGATGACCTTAGCCACTCTAACTATAAGCTTTATCAAAAAGGAAAGTTTTAAGCCTGGCCTTAAAAGTAGACAGAGTGTCTGCCTCACGGACTAAAGGTGGGAGCTGGTTCCACAGGAGAGGAGCCTGATAACTAAAAGATCTGCCTCCCATTCTACTTTTAGAAATCCTAGGAACTACAAGTAAACCTGCAGTCTGAGAGCGAAGGGCTCTGTTGGGAACATAAGGAACAATTAGATCTCTGATGTATGATGGAGCTTGATTATTAAGGGCTTTGTATGTAAGAAGAAGGATCTTAAATTCTATTCTGGATTTAACAGGGAGCCAATGAAGGGAAGCTAAAACAGGAGAAATGTGATCTCTTTTTAATATTCATCAGAACTCTTGCTGCCACAGGTGGAATCTGTTTAGGAATTTGGTGACTTTTAAAGACTGCTTGCTTTAGATTTTGTTTGAGGGTATCAGAGTGAAGGGAAGGGGGTTGAGTTAAAATGCATGTCTTTATTTTAAAAAAAAACATACATTTCAAATCCCCTTTCCCCTTAACAATTATTTTACATTTTGTTGGTGCATGACATAACACCCCAATGAAATGCCATTTGTTTCGTACCTTATATATCTGTACATTCCCCAACACAAATAATCCATTAAATAAAACTGTAAATGTCCCAATCAATGTACAGCACAGTCCAAAATTATTCAAACCCCTAGCAGATTTAGATTCAAATTTTTATTTTCTAGTAGGAAATGCGATTGGCATTTCTCTAAATTCACCAAAAAACAATGTAAAAATGAAATCTTTGGGTTGAAATAATAATCAAAATGTGTTTAAAAATGTATATCCTTCTGAATAAGAAATTAAATATTTGACATTACAGCAATCAAGACCTTTTATATAAGTGCTTACCAGCTTTTTTGCATGTTTCCACTGGTATTTTACCAATTTGTTTTTGGTGATCAGCTCCTAGTTTTGAGAGTTAAAAGGCCTCCTTGCCATCACCCTATTCATAACAGATTCTTCATCAAAATAAATTCAGGACTGACTGGTGCATTCCAAAAGATTTTTACTTCCAGTCTGAAGAAAAATGTTGGACAGATAACTTTACGCATTACTCTGCATGGGGTATTAATAATTTCAACGTATCAAAACCATCTTTTGCAAGATGAGCAGTGCTCAGTATTTGCAGATTGACCTATTCGCCTGTTTTTCTGTGGAACTTGACTCCAAATTATTCATGAAAAACCTGCCTATTCGCAGTTTTTATTTTTATTTTCTTTTTTTTTTAAGTCGATTTTGCAGAGGCTTCAGCCCAGAGGGTTTTCCATGTAGCCCATGCTGATTTAACTTGGTGTCAGGTTACGGTCAGTTATGGCAAGCCATACATATCAAAAATATTAATAAGGCATTTATTAATTTATTTATTAATGCTGGAGATACCCTTGTCATAGAGAATATCGGCAATATTTGAAAGAAGATGCAGCTTCTGTGGTAGCGATTAAACAGTTTCCACTGTGCATATTAGGATTTATTTGGTGTTTCAATTATTACAGACAGCTATAAGTATCCTCTGGGGGTCCTTATTTTAATTTGGGGTCTTCATAAGCTGTAAGCCATAATCAAAATTGTAACAACAAAAGGCTTGAAATATCTTGCTTTACATGGGATGAGTCTATCATATATTAGTTTCCCCTTTTAAGTTGAGTTACTGAAATAAACTTTTGCACAATATCCTAATTTTAATCTTTCACCAAAGTCCTAATTCAGTATTGGTCTATTTGAATAGACAGGTGTTTTAGTGACTTGAGGACAGAAACTTGAAGCTGTTCCTGGTATGTTTGTCAGTGCCTGCCGGGCTGCTTGGAGACATCAATAATCCCCATCAATCTCCAGAGTAAATTATGATCTGTGTTCATTTAAAATCCAATTATCCTCATTATTGTCAGTGGTTGCCTGCTAATGATGTGTGAAATAGATGAGCATTTTTTGAGGTTAACATTATTATGATGATTTAGGGTGTAAGGATTTATATTTGGCACAAGATGGCGGAAGAGCTCTGCCGTTTTTTTCCTATGAGCTTGTATTAAACAGAGCCTGGTCAGAAAATGTAGGACTTGGATGAAGTAGTGAAGAGTAAAATGTGACATGAGTGTCGGTTATTGAAAGTCATTGTGATTTTTGTGGAGAGGTTGAATTTTCACCTTAGAAAGTTATAGACAGTAATTCATGGGTATGATTCCTGTTATGGTGTTAATTTAATCTGATTTAATTTTTTTTCAGCCTACAAATGAACTCATTTAAAAAAAAAAAAACCTAAGCACTCTTCTGACACGGTTATTCACCAACTGTTAGGATCCAGCGACAAAGCAAGGTTTGATTAGTCATTAACATCACTCATGACTTATTATAGCCCATGTGTGCAACTAAACAGCTCCTGTCTCAGAGAGAGAGCGAGAGTGTGTGTGTGTGTTGGGGGTCCTGCCTTTGTAATATCAAAGTGTAAGTAGAGCCTCTTTTATTGGGAGAGACTGACAATGCTGTGTTTGCGCTTTCAAGAGTCTAGAGGAGGAGAGAAGGATTAAGGGAAAGAGTGCGAGAAGAGCTCCAGCTGTAAACAACATGACAGACGCTAAAGGAGTAAACGGAGTTTATAAGCCCTGTTCTGTCAAAGCTTTGACTAAACAAAAAGGGGAGCAGCCGGTCGGGCCCCACACTAATCATGTCAGGTCTTGTCTAACTATGTCCTTGCCTACTTCTTACTGTGATTTGCTTTATACCAGATATTTCAGTTTTAATTAGAATCAAACTTCCAAGTAATTTTGATTTCCTTTTTTTTTTCGTATTTCGAAGTTATTACGGGGTTCTGACACATCTGTGATGTAGGAACTTGAGATGTTTTGAAAATAATAAATTTCACAATGAATTTTCAGTAGGTATTCCACAGTGGACACTCTTTAAATATTCTTCCATCCATTGTCTAGAACCACGTATCTACACAGGGTCTTAGGAGGGCCTCACACCTATCTCCAGAGGTCATTGGGTAATGGGTGGGTTAGGTTAGGTCAGCGGTCCATCACAGAACAACACGGAGACACAAAAGACAAACGTCTTTAAATGTGGCATGTGGAAGAAAAGGAATGAAGGGTGCAAGGAAGAGAGGAAGAAAAAGAGAAAACAAAGGGAAGAAATTATTTATAAAAGAAGAAAGAAAGGATGCAATAAAGAAAAACAAGAAGGCAAGCACAAATAAAGAAAATAAACCCTGGGAAGAAAAAAAGCACACAAAGGGGAATTAAAAGGAAATACTTACACAAGGAAGCAAAGGAAAAGCAGAAATTAGGAAAAAAAGTATCAGAAGGAAAGAAAGGAATGATACAAAAAGGAAAACCGAGGGATACAACCCTTATGGAAAATACACAATTTCACAAGGGCAAAATCACATGTAATCACATTTGGAACATTTTCTGTGAAACCCATGGACATTAACATGTGAAGCCCATGGGATGACGTGTAAACCACATGTGAGACGTGTTATTTTCCACATGAAACCTGCATGTGAGAGATATGTGAAACCCATGTAAAACCATACATGTGAAGTCCATGTGTGCTACACATGTGGCTTACCATGTACCGCATGGGATAACATTAAACCCTGCGTGAATAACACGTTAAAGCCCATGTGACTTTTCCGTAAGGGAAGGAAGCGAAGGAGGAAAGGATACGATGAAAAGAAGTACACATGGAAGAAAGGAAGTGCACAATAGAATAAAAGGAAAAGACAGAAGGGATATGGAGGGAAGGACACACACACACACACACACACACACACACACACACACACACAGACACACAGTGCTTGGTTTATGGAATAAAGTCAAAAAATTTCCAGAATGCATAAGAGCCCTATTACTGTTTTTGAAAGCCATAAAGAATACTAGGTCCATGACACCTGAAGAATGTTCACTATGCTGCTCACCACCATGAACCACCAACGACTCACCTATGAAGCCAGGCGTGCTGTTTAGTAAACCACTGTTTATCAAGTTGCACAGTAGTCGGATTCAGCAGACTTGACCCACTGACGGCAACCCTGTAAATGTAATGACAAAAGAAATGCTGTAATTCCGCTGAATGACTTGTAATTGCTAACTCTGCAAGTTGGAACATAGGTAAACGCCTCCTGTGCTGTTAAATCACGAATGTTCCTCGGATGCCTAAATTATGAATATGAACTGTTTGACTTTGCTTCACTTGTCATTAATGTTTACTGTAGGGTTTCCTGATGCTGATGCAGAACCTTGACCAATAATGACAAATCACAACCACCTCTTAAAATGATGCACGCATTTTTTATTCCAAAAGTGATTTCTTAATCATTCACACTATTTTTTTATGCCATTGTTTTTCAATGCTGGTCCTCAAGGCCCACTGCCCTGGATGTTTTAGATGTTTCCCTGCTTCAGCATACCTGATTTCAATTGATGGCTGATTAACAGATTGAACTGCAATCATCTGAATCAGGTATGGCATAGCAGAGAAATATCTAAGACATGCAGGGCAGTGTGCTTTGTGGACAAGGATGCAAAACAGTTTTATGCAACTTCAGCTGCAACCACAAACTCAAATCATCTTGGGTATCTCTCTATTGGCTTGCCAGACATGTTTTTTAGTGTTTTCCCTGCGTCTTCTCTGCAGATCCTCAAGCTCAGTCAGATTTGATGAACAGTGTAGGTATTAAGACATATTAGATATTTCTAGATATGGTCCAGTGGGTTTTAGTTTAGGCTCTGGCTGGGGCACTAAGCCCCTAATAAACCACTCCTTTGTTTTTTAGGCTGTGCACTTCAGGTTATAGTCATGTTGGAAGATGATTCGCCACCTTAGTGTGCCACCTTTTAAATATTAAAGCCTAATTGATGGACTGTTTGAGCGGTAGTCAACCATCTTGGTGGTTCTTCTATATTTCACACAGGAAGAGAAAATATTGTGTAACCTTTCATGGCTTAGCCGTATCGGGCCTCATAGGTCTGCAAAGCATTTGTTACATCTGCCAGCAGGTGTTTTCCTTCCAGTCTGTCTTTCTTTTAGCAACATAACTCAAAACGTTTTCAATTTCAATGATATTTTCAGGTAATGTCCGCAATGGGACCAATAACAACTCATTTTTTGGGTTGATCTGACATGAAGTGTGTATTCACCCACCGACGCGAACCTCCACTCCTGTCCCATGTCAGAGCGCTCACAAGCGGCTCCCTCGCGCAGCAGTCCCGCTACGGTTGGAGTATATATGCACAGCAAATTAATCGCGAATGCGCAAATCGCTCCTCTCTGCTGGAAGAGCACAGCGACAGCACGAACACAGACATGTGTCTTAACAGACATTTTATTGAAAAAGTACCAAAAGTTAGAATTAGATAACATTGGGATGGGGGGGGTTGTTGAGTGTTTCTGGCAGAGGTCTGTGCTCTCTGAGTGCAAGTTTAATGTTGCCTGGTTGATAACTTTAATATGAACTTTGAAATGTGAGACTTTGTATAGAAAAGAGTGGTCCATCCCAAATAATGTTCAATCAACTGAATTTAGTAGAGAATTTAGTACAGAAGCATCTCAATAATGATCAGGGAAAATCAGATGCACCACAGCTCAGTTTTGAGTTATGTACTTCTGTTTAAATGCTAAACATTCCCTTTTCACTTTGTCACGATGGGTTATTTTGTGTACACTTAAACAATACATTTTTAGAAAAAGTCTGACTAAATGTGAAGAAAGTAATGGCAATGTACATGTGGCACTGTAAATGCCAATAAATCACTGTTGATCAGGATTTTATGAGAGCTATGGACTTCACTTTTGGTCTTAAAGTTAAAGTCCATAGTTTTGCACTTAAGCTCCAGCTATCTGGTAATATTATATTCATTAACTGCAGCTTTAAACACTCAAAACTCAATTTAATCAACCAGTCCGTGCACAATTTGGAGTAAGATTTAGTTGGCTTCAAAAACAGGTCTTAGGCCAAACAAATTTCTTCTATACGCCTCCAGCCAACATTTAGGAACATTGTTGCTTAGTCATCACTAAACACTCTATTTGACATTTGGAGAACTTCCTAACATTAGAGCTTGATAAAATTGCAGTATTAAGTGACCTGAATATGATAATCTGATGTGATTGGCTATATTAGGCAAATCCAACCATCTCTCTCTTATTGTAAAAGTGTTAAGAATGGAAAATGTCATTGTCTCAGGCAGATTATTAAAAGAATCTGGAGAAAGCTCTGTAAGATTAGAAAACAGCTCAAAAGTAATAATGAATAATAATGTGTAAATCCTCAATAAAATAAGCCGGATTTACTAATGGAAATAAGTGCATCAGCGCTCAAAGCTTTCATGATTAAGAGTAATGTGGTTTTCTGGGAGTTCACATAGATTAGCGAAGATTCACAGTTGTGATGGCTTCCATGGTGTTGGAGAGGGGTGCATATTTGTAAATTAACAATGGCCACATTTGGTACATCGTAGCAGGATTGTATCAGCCCAGCTTCCGATGATGGATATATTGCCTATATAAAATGGCAAGTGGCAAGAGTATATAGTTTGTTTTATGCTTACAAGATTAAATGTTCAAATCGTTTTCAAATCATTGGGAGCTGATTTTTTTTCCTACCCCTTCATCGATGACAAACCATTCTATTTATTTCTGAAACTTATGTTTCATGATTATGTTTCTTGACTTTACATCAAACCAGGCATGAGCAAGTTACCAGTAAGGTGTACAGAAACCAACGGCAACCTTAAAGAAACAAATGAAAACACTTAAACCTGTTATTTCCTTCATACTGGTCTTGCAGTGTTGATCTGGCAAGTGCTTTACTTGAGGTGCCACAGGATGTGACAGAGTAGCTGGAATGTATTCCAGCTATGTGGAGCACAGAGTAATACCTTCTAGATGATTGTTCCCAATTGACCTCAAACCAACAAACTGCCAAGGTGGTGTAACATGAAAATAGATCCTCATCGGTGTCATTAAATTGATAAATATAGCCAAATCAACACATGGATGGTTAAACAGAAACTGTTCAACCTTCTTCTATGCCCATCTGAGGGTCGTTCCATTCTTCCGATTGGTGCCTTTGCCGCCTCCAACTGCAGACTTTACCACTATACAAATTCTTGTTGATGCACATGAAACACATACTAAGGGTCATATTTGACGCACATAGTCGCCATCTAGTAGTAGGAGTTGTACCAAAGTATGCCAAATTTATCAAAATTGCATACCCAATGCAAAAGTTATATTTATCCTCTGCGCTATATTCAAATTATTAATCTTCAACTATTTTTTAATCTGTTTTCCAGCTAAAAGCCAAATACATTTTTCATATACATAAATATAGGCTGTAAAGAGTTGAATTTTAAAACATGTTTTTCACTTTTACTTGCTTACTCCCTCCTGCATAAATATTAATTGCTGTACTGAGCTTTCAAAAAATACATATATACAGTACATCAAGTCTTTTTTGTTTACAACTCCATGTGTTTTTACAGCTTGTACAGACCTAACAGCTTCTGTAACCATTAGAAGCCCTTGTTTTCCTTCCAAATTATTTCCAGCTCATTTGATTTTTCTTTCATAAAACTAAAACCGTACAAATAAGCTATGATTGATAATACAAATCATTGCTAATCAAACGAAGGTATTAACCTCGTGTATGCTCAGAACAGTTTTAAACTTTAATTTAGAGATGGTGTGTATGAATTTTTCCATGTTCCTAGGTGGTTCAAGTCTTCCTTTCAAATAACATATCACATATTTCCAAGCTGAAAACATCTAGACATTACAGATTAGCTTTTACCATTTTGACCTACCAGAGGTTTGCTTGTGTTCAGCACATACAACCTTATCTATAAGATGTCCCGCTGTGAGGATGATTTACTTTAAAATGCTACCACAAATCCGGTTTAGCAAGAATAAATAAAATATTAATGTTGAGCAACTACTTTTGTACTCTGCTTTGGATGTATGTACACGTGGGCAGTGTGAAAGCTCTGATGTGGAAAATGTTTGACATATTCATTATCTAAGCAGAGCTTTTGCCTTTATTAAAGGTCACTGACAAGTCAAGTGCCCAGGAGCAGAAAATTCAGATGATGGAAACCCACAGTAAGACTTTAGTAGCAAATATCTCTAAAGAAAAGTGTTTCAATGCATTAAAATGTAAAAGTATCTTTATATGCTCTTAAATAAATGTAAGTCATAATTATTTTTCAACCCAGAAGAAGTGGACGGATTTGTGCAAATTCATATTTTCCCAAACCTCAATTCATCCTGATCTGGTCTAATGTCGGCAACATAAATTCCAGGTCGTTTAAATGTGCCTGAACAGTTAACGAGATTAAATAGATCCATCTGGATGAAGGCGGGCTCTTGTTATAAAAAAGGATTAAGAACTAAATAGTTTTCATGTTTTAGAGCTCCATATGGGATTCAAATAGATGGGGCATGTTTTGCAGGAGTGAGCTGATCTCTGTTTGCAACCCTTCCGAGGAGCTGTGAAATTGAGATAATGCGATTAATTTCTTGCATCTGCAATTACATGCTGGGACATAAAAAAATTGTAATTATTGTATGAGTGCAGAAAATTACAGCACAGGCATGTGATTGTGGGGGTGCATGCTCCAGGTCCACATAAATTATTTTTGTAATTGCTGATTACCTACACAGATTTGCACATATTTGTTTTTTTAACAACCAGGATTTTTAGAGCTTAGTCTAAGGAATTTATTTTAAGTTAATTGATTACTAGGTGGTTTCATGCAATCCTTATCAATTTATTGAGACAACATTTTTATTAAATACAAATTCCAATAAAGCAACAAATCTTGCATTTTTTTTTCCTATTGAATTACATGTTTTCAATTTGTAGGGTACCAACAACTTACTGCACAGTGAAACCCATATGATATAAATTATGGTAATCTGCAATAAATACCTTTCAGTGTTCTACCCAGTTTAATTAAAAAAATTAACACTGGAGACAAAATTTTCTCTGTGCAGAGTATCCTCGCTATGGCCTAATCTAATTTAATGTCTTACCCATATTCTTATGTCTTTGGTCATGCCTATCTCCTGTCACTGGCATGGTCAATTTTCCCTTTCTCACCCATACAGAGTACCTGCACAATGTACTTTACCATTATATATCACTCAATGTGTCTTCAAAGTTAATTTTTTTCATGAAACCTACATACTGTATAATGCATTGAGAAATATTGTGAAATCTAATGTCTCATAAGCATTGCTTGGCTCAAAAAAGTCACACATTCTAATACTGGACCAGGTTTAGCTTTGATTGCTGCACACATTTGCTGTGGCAATGTTTTGATAATCTTCGGTGTCACAAGATTTATTTCCATCCTGGGTTGCATTACTCTTTCTCCAAGATCTTGTATTGATGAGAGTCTGACTGCTGCGCCAAGCCTTTATGAGCACATCCCAAAGATTCTCAGTGGAGTTTAGGTCCACTCTATGGTGGCTAGTCTAGTGTGAAAATGATGTATCATGCTCATTGAACCACTCTTTTACAATGTAAGCCTGATGAATCCTGGATATGCCCAAACTATCAGGAGAAAGAAGTCCATGGACGAAATAACCCGGCTAACCAGTATATTCAGGGTAGTCAGCTGACCTCATTGCTTGGGTGCATAATGTTGCTGAACCTGGACCTGATCATAAAAGCGGGTAGTCATCAGCATTCAGTGTTGTTTTTGTAATTATTCAAACCATCAGATCAACCCCATCTCCAGTTGTGAACAAAAATAATTATCTTAACTGCACTTAGGTCATTTTTAGATATGTGGAGACCTGGGTTGATACAGCGTTGGTGTTGGGGGCAGTATTGGGAATGTTATTTAATAAAGTAATTAGCTATAGTTACTGTAAAAAACTGTTGCTATATATCAAGGAAATTAGATTTTTCAGACCGGTTTTCAAAAGTCAGTTGAAATTAGTAGAAGAGACAAGTAGCCTACTTGTACATAACTTTCTATTTTGCACATTAACAGGTATCAAGTATTATCTTTGTAGCAACAGTAAACAGTTATAAAATATAAAGTGTTTAACACTATAGCAAACTAAATCAAACTCTCAAAACCTAAGACAACTGGTCAAGTACTTCAAGTACTCAAGTACCTGTACTTCAAAGTATTTTGTTCACAACAAAAGTAAACAAACAATATAAAGGTGATAACCAAATATTTTCCATATTTGACTGATTTTTATTTTTTAAACAGTGACAGAAAAAGCTGAAGGCCCTTGATGATTTTGACAGATTAGAATCACACGTTGACCACTTGGTCAACGCAGAGATTTTAAACTTTACGCACGAGTACAGGTAACTGAATCGATCAAAAAAAGATTCCCATGAGAGCATCTGAGCATCATTTCCGACCTGAACACCGTACCCAAAGTTTCTCCTTATCTGCAAGCTGAAGCGCGCGAAGAGTTAAGGAGGCATGTAGCGTTTCTGTGACTGCACTGTACACACACAAGCGGTGAAGGATCCCTGCAGCCTAACTACTCATGCAAAAAGAGCACATGCTCTGGGATTTCCTCCAAGTGAAGCAATCAAAAAAGCCCTCCTATAAAAAGCCTTGTCGAATTCTGATCAGTTCAAATGAAGAAATGTTCCTTGAATTAAAAACTATGGCTGAAGTGCTCAGCCCGCATTATGCATAGGCGGAGCACAGTTTAGCTCCTTGCAGAGTGTTCAGAGTAGGCAGTTTAGTCTATCAATTCATAGTAACGCACCCCATTTAACCCATCCATCCATTTTCTTCCGCTTATCCGGGGTCGGGTCGTGGGGGCAGAAGCCTAAGCAAAGAGACCCAGACTTCCCTCTCCCCAGCCACTTGTTCCAGCTCCTCGGGAGGAATCCCAAGGCGTTCCCAGGCCAGCCGAGAAACATAATCCCTCCAGCGTGTCCTGGGTCTTCCCCTGGGCCTCCTCCCGGTGGGACGTAACCGAAACACCTCACCAGGGAGGCGTCCAGGAGGCATCCTGACCAGATGCCCGAGCCACCTCAACTGACTCCTCTCGATGTGGAGAAGCAGCGGCTCTACCCTGAGCCCCCTCCGGATGACTGAGCTTCTCACCCTATCTCTAAGGGAGAGGCCGAGATTCTACGAAGGAAACTCATTTCAGCCGCTTGTATCCGTGATCTCGTTCTTTCGGTCACCACCCAGAGTTCGTGACCATAGATGAGGGTAGGAACGTAGCTTGACCGGTAAATCGAGAACTTCGCCTTTCGGCTCAGCTCTCTCTTCACCACGACAGACCGGTATAGCGCCTGCATAACTGCAGATGCCCTACCAATCCATCCATTGATCTCCCGCTCCATTTTTCCCTCATTCGTGAACAAGACCCCCAGATACTTAAACTCCTCCACTTGGGGGAGGACCTCATCCCCCACCCGGAGAAGGCACCCCACCCTTTTCCGGCTCAAGACCATGGCCTCGGATTTGGAGGTGCTGATTCTCATCCCAGGCGGTTCACACTCGGCTGCGAACTGCCCCAGCGAAAGCTGTAGATCACGTTCCGATGAAGCCAACAGGACCACGTCATCTGCAAAAAGCAGAGACCCGATCCTGAGGCCACCAAAACGGATCCCCTCAACACCTTGGCTGCGCCTAGAAATCCCTTCCATAAAAGTTAGAAACAGTATCGGTGACAAAGGGCAACCTTGGCGGAGTCCAACTCTCACCGGAAATAAGCCCGACTTACTGCCGGCAATGCGAACCAACTTAACGTTCAGCAATATTAATGACGTTGTAAAGATGGAAAGGGTAATTAGTTAGATTACCCCACTACTGATAAAATAACATGATCTACCATTACCAACACTGGTTGAAGGGTTGACCTCAAATGAGGACTTTTCAGTCCCAGAAATGGGTTAAAATGAGTAATGCATAATGTTGAGTCTACCTTTGTCTTTGGTCAAGAAATGTTCAACCCAGCTAGTACTAGCTTGTGCTAGCTACCTAACAGGTAAAAGCCTAATATCTCATTCAACAAACTTTTGTTGAGTGAACTAAAGTCATTAAAATGATTGACATCCAACATTATCCAGCATCATTTTTACCACCCTTACTCTGGAAGAGGTTCTTAGAAGTCTCAGGTCATTGTATAGTTAAAATGGGGTGGTCTTACAAAAATGAGGCTCATTCTAACCCAGATACTAGCCCTAACTTATTTCCAAATAGCATCAACCTTCCATTTGAGGTAAATAAATAATCCACCAGTTTTCAGTTAGTTTTTTCTTTTTCTTTTCTTTTTTTTTGTCTTATGTTAGAGCAAATAATGAATGTATGGAGGAAAATATGATTTGGCCCTGTCTAGTAAAAAAGCTATTTTTAAGATCATGGCATGCTGTGTGTGCTACATGTAATAATATTTTGTAATGCAAAAAAAAAACCAAAAAAAAACATACCAACTACTTACTAAGAGACAACTCTTAAATCCCATAGGGGATATGGATTTGATCTACGCCGCTTTCTTTAAAAAATTATAAAAACTCTAATTATAGGTTATGTAAAACATATTTCCATGCTGAAATCATAAAAAGACACTACATGCAAAGTCACTGAGGGACACTGTAATAATGGAAAACTACATGTATTCAGTTGTCAATGCAGAAAATGTATATTTTTATTTGGTTGGTTGGCAAAACATTTTTTCCACTTGCTTGTAAATCAGAGGAGAGTATCAAGTGATGAAATGGCAAATAACAGATTAATCATTTAAACGGTAAACAATTCACGACAAGCAGATTTTCTGGTATGTTTGTTTTCGTCGCTTTCTGTTAAAGAGAAACATAATTGCATCTGTATTTTCAAACTGAGCAACTACCATAAAATGCTGCATTTTTTAGCATTTGACTGCACTGAAAATAGTAAAGAAAAGGCTCTGGGGATATTTCCTTGTGCTGTTATGTCAAAGATTGATCATGAAGACTTATGTCATGAGCATTGACCAACACATGCCCTTTTGCACATCCACTGTACTAAGGTCAAGGTATCGGTGGTGGCTCGTTGACGAATGTCTTGTCTGGGCATGCCTTCATCGCACTCTGGGTTAAAGAGAACAAAGGCAGGTCTGGTCAAACGTTGTACGCAGTCAAAAAGAAGGGGAGTAAGAATCTTTTTTCTCTAGTTTTGCCAAAAATAAGTCGTAATTTCAAATTAATTGTGAAAAAAAAGAAAAAGAAAAAAAGATGCATTGCTTGAATCTCTTTGTTAAACGACCAGAGCACCTGGTAATGTACTTCATATGCTTATCTGGTAAAGTCTGGTAATCCGTTGCTAAAACTTCAATTGAGCTAATTTAGGCAATGTAATATTTTGAACTAGGTAGACTTTTAATATTAAAAAAAATAAAGGATTCAAAAAGTACCAATATGTGCCATGTTTTTATATATGCCGATTTTCTATATTGCATATAGGCTAATGCCATCTATAGCTATTCGTGGCACCAAGTATTGCAAATTATAGCAGAAATTGCAGTAAATGTTTGTTTTCTCTAAATCCCAAACTTGGCGTAGAAAGTGACTTACATAGTTTTCAAACCCCTTTTAGTGCATAAGCAAGCTTTATAAATGAGATCTCTGATGACCCCATGTTTAAATGACATTGAGAGGAGAATTATGCTGGGAGGAGCGGAACAAGGGGTGGACTTGCTGAGTTGGACTTGAAACTCATTGATAACTACTTGCAGTTCTAGTCTAATCATTGAAATGTTGCAACTTGAGTTGAGACACAATAAACCAGACAATGTTTTTCAAGTGTCTTATTGTCTGGTTTTGTGTAATTTATCCTCACTTCCCCACAAATAGCTAATAAGCAAGGCAACCAGTGTAGCCTTGAGCAACTGTTCCCCAACTGCTTCGAGGTTCAACATTTACATTCAGAGACCGTATTTCATGTACCTTGGTTGTAATTAGTGGTTATTTGATCTTCCTTGTACCCTTCATTCATCTTGAACCACTATTCCCATTCTTACCTGATCTCTGACATCAACAAGGCATTTCTGTCAACACAAAGGTCTTCACAACTGCTGCTGGACGTTTTTTTTTTTTTTTTTTTTTCTGCCTATGTTCTGTAAACTAGACAATTAACTGTGGATGACAATCCCAATAGCTCAGCAGTTTCTGAAATACTCTGAGGATCCCACCTGGCACCCAAAACCAGGCCATGTTCAAAGTTACTGAAATTCTATTTCTACCCCACTGCAAGGGTCTATTGGGGCCCCAAGCAAATAATTGCAAGGGGGCCCTTGAACCAGGTTTCATCATACATATAGAATCCAACACTGACAAAAATGTGAAACATTTTTTATTTCACTATGCATAGCACCATTTTCCCCCAAAATTTAAACACCGAACATGTGCATTTAACACTCTAAATCTGAAGTCTGACAAACCACATCAATCAACAGCTACATAAAAAAAAACTTTAACCAGAAATCAACAAAATATAGTGCACATCAGCATGTTTTAAATGTTAACATTAGAATTTAAAAAGAAGGATGCAGCACATCAAATTATTTCAAATTCACTGAGCATCTTCTTCAGGAGACTGTCATACAACAACAGAGCGTCTTCAGTCGGAGGCTTCTTCAGTTTCGCTGCAATACAGACCGCTACAGGAAATCCTTCCTGCCCACAGCCATCATCATCTAAAACAACTCCTTAAAGAATTAATTATATGAGCTATACCAACACTTAATTTCCCTCTGGGATCAATAAAGTATTTTTGAATTGAATTGAATTTGAAATACCTTAGAGGATACAGTGTTTATTGTCAGTTTCAGATTACGTATCCTAAGACATTAGTATGCATTTCTGGACAGAATAAACTCTTGCTGCCTGATGTACCACGAATGGAGGTAATTGTGCTTGATGTAGATGCTGACTGAGCTAAAGGCAAACAGCAAGAATGAGAGATGGCGTATCATGTAACAGTGAATCGTTAAAATGCAGAGTGTGTGACAAATATTTACTTACAGTTGTCATTATCAGGATTTGGGAAGGGTGTCTCAACATCCTTTATTGTAGGTGTAAAAAAAACCTTCTTAATGACCAAAGACATTACAAAGGTTTATAAAGAGCAACACATAAATGATGCCATTTTAAATTTATTATAACAAATGCAACATTATTTTAAGATTGTTCCAAAACAGTAGAATAATCTGATTACTTTTGCACATTGCATGATGAAAAAATATGTAGTTTGTATTATAAAACCATAACACTCCCTGTACCTTCACAAGTACTGTACAACATGGGTATATGATAAAAAATACTCACAATAAGTTAGGGGTATCATGAGAGACTCAGTTGATGTCATACATATGGTGTTTCTTTCACTTCAAATATATTTGGTATAGGGAGGCAATTGTATTGGGGTGATAGACACACCTCATTTTGTGTTTTCCATGTAATGGTCTCACTGTGTACAGTGTGCCTTACATATTGGGGCCAACACCCAAAAATACTAAAGACAACCCTTTTTAATGTGGCATCAATTTCAACATTCTGTGGGTTTGAAAAGCTGGTATTGTCAGTAAGTCATTCCAACTACATCCTTAAAACAGCCATGAACACACGATGTCACTTAAAGGAAAACAAGCAGCGCCACCTGCCCATGGCACACCTTTGGGTCGGTGGCATTCAGTCAGATGTTGCACGTGAACTTGGTGTGTCTCAAAGTGTCGTCAGCAGACTTGCATCAAGACACAGAACTACTGGCAGAGTTTGTGACAGACCCAGGAGTGGAACCCCACGAGGGACAGACCACAACAATGACCAGTACCTAAGTACCTATGCACTCAGACATTGTCATGCAACTGCCACACAGCTGCAGGCCTGTTTACGAGATGTGAGAGGTACTCTGGTTTCCAGACAAACCATTCGCAACCGACTCCACTGCTTTGGCTTGAATGCCAGATGACTGTTGCAGGTGACTCCACTGACACCAAGACACCGCCGTGAACGTTTGCAGTAGGCACAAGACCATGTGACCTGGACAATGCAGCAATGGTCTACCTTCCTGTTCACTGACGAGTGCCTGGTCACCTTGCACAGAACGATGGTCGTCAACGTTGCTGGAGAAGGCGAGGTGAGCGATACGCAGAGGTCATCATTGTCCCCAGAGTTAGCTTTGGTGGAGGAGGTGCAACAGTCTGGGCAGGCATCACCACTCAGTGCAAAACTGATTTGGTTATTGTAGATGGCTTAGTCACTGCATGTTCTTACCTCAGAGACCTCATAGAACCCATCATCATCCCCCAATTCCGCCAGCACACCCCCAACCTTGTGTTCATGGATAATAACGCTCCACCACATCGTGCCAGAATTGTCACAGCTTGACTTCAGGAAGTCGGAGTGCCTCATATGGTATGGCCAGCAATGTCCCCTGACCTTACCTGAACCTGAATAGACTGGATGATTGTACCCCAGTCCCACGTGACCTGGCAGAACTGTGTGTAGCACTTGTGGAAGAGTGGAACGCATTGCCTCAGGACATCATCATGAGGCTAGCGAGGAGCAAGAGACATCGCTGTCAAGCTGCCATTGCGGCAAATGGTGGAAACGCCCGCTACTGACATTGTCAATTTGTGGCATTTGGGACTACCCTTGTTATTGTCTAAATTTATGGGGTAATAAATATTACACTAATGAAAATTGTGGTTTTTCTCATTCATTATTAGTAATATCAAAGGATTTAAGGGAGTGGAGTTTGAAAATGGAAAATACCTTGAGCAGTGCCTCCACTGAAAACTTACTATGCTATTTGAGCACTAGCAAAAATTATGTAAGCCCTCAGAAATACAGATTGCTCTAAAAGAATGTTAGACCACCATATGTAATGGTAAAGCATATACACTTTTATCATACCTTTAACCGTAGGCATGCTTCAGAAATATAAAATAAAAACAAACAAAATACTTCCTGTATGCTTGGACCAATTGGACCAGCTTGGACCAGCAATTTTAAGTTTACTTCAGCCAACCAAGAATGAAATGTGGAATTCTTAAACAAAAGGAGTGTTGCTAACCCTTTCTGTTACCTCCCTTCAATGAAATAAATTTGTTCTCAAACCCTATCTTTTTAAGGAAAATAAACTTATATTTTTAACTTATTTGCAAACTAAATCAAATGTTTATCTTGATAATTTCCCATTTACTTATACAATTACCTTAATGTTTTTTTTTTTTTTACTGTATTCTAACCTATTAAATGTCAACAACCCAAATTAAATATCAAACCTGTGCTTTTATGCAATCAAAACACAGTACCAGTACTCATGCCTTTACCACAATATTTTTCACAGTTCACATAAATGATATGGTACCAAAAACAAAAAATCTAATCCAAGTGCTTGGATAATTTCCCTAACCGTTGGGGCCCCTTTGTAGAGCTAATGGCGGGGACCACGATGTCGCGGCTCGGTAAAAAAAACTTCACCGTCGTGTAAAATAACCACACTTGACTGAAATATATGAAAAAGAGTAGTCTGACCGATTGAAGTCCCTCTGGCAGAGCAATATCTGGAAAAGTTAACCTTTATAATTTTTTTTTAAAGACCCTAGAATATTTTTTTAAACAATACATGAATTACAGAGTTAATATATAAACTGTATTTATTTTAAACATGACTATTGCAAGAAGAAGAAAAAACAACCAGAGGATTCTGGGAAATTAAGTCCTATTCTACTCGGTCTTCTAGAAGCAATATAAAAGGGATAATGTGCATATTGTTTTTTTTCTTTTACCATCACTAAGATTATAGAAGCCCAGTACAAATAAAAAAATGAATATTTATACACATTTTTAGAGCCCTACATATGTATTAATGTGTACATATATTTGTGTATGTATGTGTGTATGCGTGTGTATGTATGTATGTTTGTGTATGTGTATATACTGTCTCAACACAATTTTAATTTGATAAAAAGTGAGCTGTTTAAGTAGACAGTTTTTATTTGATGTAAACCATTATTGCTAATCAGCAAACATACATTACCAGCTAAGTTAAAACTGCATAAATGGCCAAATAATTTGAGCTAAACAAGGCCACATTAAGCTATCACACTCATCAGTGTCTTGTTTTCTTTTCTCTTCTACCTCTTTTCCCTTTCTTTTTTCACTTCGAGAGATAAGTGGATTTCATGACAGAGTTTAACTCATGCTCCTGTTCATTTACTTCACGCTGTATGTGGGTAGAGATGGGGAGCAATAGAAGGGAAAGGAGGGTCACCTGTCAGGGGCTGTGAGAGCCCACATTGTCAATGAAGGCATCTCAATCCTGCGTGAAGTTGGTGTTATGCGACTGTCTGATTTGCTTTTGATTTTCTACTTATCTACAGGCAATTGGACAGGTGTTCCTAATAAAGTGCCTGGTAATTGGAAACCTATGACATTCTGGCTTGATATTTTTTTCAGATTTTTTTGTCTTTGAAAAATTATTTACTTGTTCTTGGCCATCTTAGGCTTTGCAAGTTTCTTTTATTATCTTGAGAGTAAATATACTTAGGAGACAGAAAATAAGATCCACCTTTTAAGTTAAATGAAATAAACTGTCATGGGTAGTTTTAGAATACAAGCTATAAGTCTAATACCAAAGTCAAATCTTACTTGTTCAGACATCGCAATTTGTCACAATAAGGCAAGATAATCTATAAAATTGATTTCACTGATTTTGGTACCTAAAAAAAGGATTTTACTTTCAGCTGTGTGTCCATGTAAATCCCATGCATGTCCATTTGGTTGAACACTGACGCCTCCACTCATTGTCAAGGGATTAAGACCCTTAAGCTAATTCAGTAGAGTAATAAGGGATTTCTGCACACTCCAGATTAATTGGGATTAGGCACTTAAACGTTTTAGGTCTCGTTGAGAATGAAAAGAAGGCAAGAAAAAACACTTTTTGCTTGGGCACCGTTCACTCAACTTTGAAGCTGGCATTCATAAACTGTGTGATG
>OY747723.1:17592500-17622500 GCA_963556495.2 Valencia hispanica
CTTCATTTCATTCTGCTCAACTCCAGCCCAGATCTGGGGTGCTGCTGTAAGGACGCACCTAGTAACTTTAGGTGAAACGACCGGAGAGCGAACTGAAGGTAGGCTATACCTGCACTTTGAGGCGTGTTCCTGTGGTAAAAGTCGCAGTTCCATTTTTTTATATCAAAGAGATGTAAGCTGCAAGATCAAGAGAAGAGGAACCAACTGAGGCCGAGTTATTTTCTTCTCCCAGCCTGTAGCATAACGAGCAGTTGTAACTTACTGGAGCAGCCTAATAAACTGAAAGTCAGATATTTTCTCTGCAACCAAACCACTTCTTTTTTTGGGGAAGGGGGCGAGGGGAGATCTGAAACCAGTAAGGCAAGGACAATGGGGAAGAATAAATAAGCAAACACTTTCATGTAACAAAATCAGGACTACATTTTCCCTGATAGGTTTGTTTTCTTGCCCATAATTTGATAGTTTTGCGACAGTTCTGAAACTCCACCATGGACCTGGGACAAATGAGTTAGAGAACAGGCAATGTTATGTGGCACGGCTGCACAGTGCACACACAGCATGCTCATTTCACTTCATCAGTTACCACAAGACAAGTTAACGTGATTAAAGTAATCTAGTACTCCTGTATTATGGCGTGCACCTTACTTACTGGCATGCTCACGCGCAATGCAAAGCAGCTAAGGAGTGGGGACAGAGCCATGTTAAGGATGAGCATTGGTTTATGGCTATCATGTGACTGACAGCAGCCAGATAATTCTATTTATCTAAATTATTAATAGTTACATGTTGGTGTTGGGGGGGGCACAGGCAGGCATCTACATGCACGCACACTCCAAAAAACAAAAACAAAAGTAGACACGTGGGGTATCATGTCCGTGTGCCTGCTGGCCAATGACCTGAAGAGAGCTGGCATCAGAGTAAAAGAGGTTACGTTTCGTAACACACTACGTTGTCATGGATCAAAATCCTGCAGCAACATAAAACCTGTCCAGGCCCATCGAAGACACCATCCAGAGACCACCTGGATGATCCAGAGGAGGATTGGGAGAATGTCGTGTGGTCAGATGAGACCATAATAGAGCTCTTTGGTATAAACACCACTTGCTGTGTTTGAAGGGGGAGTATACGGAGTTCCATCCCAAGAACACCATACCAACTGTGAAGCATGGGGGTGGAAACATTATGCTTTGGGGCTGCTTTTCTGCAAAGGGGACAGGACATCTGATCCGTATTAGGGAACGGATGAATAAGGCCATGTATCTTGAAATTTTGGGCAAAAACCTCCTTCCATCAGTGAGAGCATTTAAAATGATGAAATGTGGCTGGATCTTCCAACATGACGATGATTCCAAATACACCACCGGGACAATGAAATGGTGGCTACGTGAAAAGCATTTTAAAGGTTCTGGAGTGGGCTAGCTAGTCTCCAGACCTCAATCCAATAAAGAATCTGTGGAGGGAGTTGAAAGTCCTTGTTGCCTAGTGACGGCCCCAAAACATCACAGCTATAGGGAAGAAAGAAAGAAGAAAGAAACAACAGTTAAAAAGGACATTGGGCCGAGTGCAGATGAACCATGCAAGGAAACGCCATCAGAAGAGCCCAAATGCCAGAGGTCTGAAAATATTCAGGCTTAACAGTATATGGTCCCCCTGAAATGACGGGACCCTAATTTAACATCAACCTTTGTAGGAAAATGTATGCATATGTACCTCAATTTGGAACAGACACAGACAGATGGCAACAACTGCTGGGTTAGATCTTCTCTCAAAGTCCCAATCTTTCACCCAAATTCCCTCCTCTTCTTTCATCTGCGATTCTACAAAACCTTCCCTGGATAATGGCTAGATTCCAAATTTGAATTTCAAAGCTAGTAGTAATTTCAAAGCTGTCAACGTCATTTGTTGTGGTGGCTTTCCACTTATTAAAGCTTCTGGACGTTAATTTCCTCAATGCTGCAAGGCCAGTCCAGGACTTTAGGTGAATCAAACTGAAATAGAAACTGGGAAATAAGATCTACCTAAATCTAATAGAGTTAATTACATTTGAAGAACTCATGTGGTAAGATACAAATGGTACCAAATGTTAATTATGAAAGTCTCCACATTCCACTTTTAATATGATAGAAACAAAGTGGCTTTCTTTATTTGCTGCAGCGCACCCTGTCTAGTTGTGTTCTAACACTGCATTAATGCAAGGAGGTAAATTTATCTTTTTTTTATTTTTAGTAATTATGACTCATTGATTTCAGTTACAGGTGGAAAAAAAGGAACCTGGTATTCTCACATAGTAGCAAATTCTTACTGCTTTCTGTTGAGATACTATATTTCAGGCTGTGGCCCATGCTGCGTGACCAAACAGGAGGAAACCAAAATCCAAACAACTTGTTTGTCTTTTTTTTCTTTTTCTTTTTTCTTTAGACATTAATCAGAGATGTAGCTAAGCTGTAACTATGGGGGAGCTGCATAAATCAATAGCTTAGGTGGGAGACTCTGTTGCCGAGACAACTACCAGTCATGCATTTTAAAAATAAAAATTGCTGAAATACATCTGTAAGAAGTCCAGTTTAGAGTTTTTCACAAGCCATGTAGAAGACACAAGATAAAGAAGGCAAATTTGATCCTTTTCACCTTTTGTGTACTTGATTTATTTTTCCATTATACGAAAAGATAATCACTTAGTTTTTTTTGTTTTTGTTAATCTGTCCATAACAACCCTCCAAAAACTGATAGAAACAAATCTACAAAATTCAGTGGAGGGGTAGTAATTTTCAAGATTGGAATCTTGTAGGAATCATGTAACTGAAATATGGATGGAACAAGGAAAACCTAAATGGGTCAAAATATTAAACAGAAGGTTTTGTCAGCTTCACACTTAAAGTTGTCATTCCTTATTTAACTTTACACAGGCAAGATGCCACCCACATTTCAGATCTCATCTTTTTAACTACAAGGCTGGAATAATGAGTTCCATAAGAATATTTTATTTTATTTTAATGGAATCAAAATTAAAAGTATGTTTTGATCCTATGTCATAACAATGTTGAAGGTAATAAAAGTTGATTTGACATTTTTTGTAAGAGTTTTGTCTCGTATTAACTGTATTACCAACCTCTTGCAATATAAAAAAAGTAAACAATGCAACCATTTGTAAATAAATTAACTACTTTGTTAAACTGAAAACACTAGTAAGGCACCATATGAAAAAAATAATCTCAAAGTCTAAGGTAATAAAGAAGGGAAGATTTCAAAGATTACTTTTGTCAAGCTTAAATTTGATCAAAATACTCTGAATATCTGCACAAAAGGGAGACTGAAATAGAATAATGACTACACTATAATTAGAAGTGATTGTTGAACTTTTGTCTCACAGCTAATAATTCAAAATCGAGCTCCCCTGATGGTGTTGGGGTCTCTTACAAAATCACTGGTGCCACATATATTTGCACCCCTAACACTTGCACTAAGGAACACGTGTAACTAAAGCATTTGACATATACTTACTTTCTAAGTTGTTTAGATTTGCTCGTAACTTTTATTTATCCACATCTTTCTGTTTCCCTGGGCTGTAAATATGTGACACAGAGGCCAATTGGTTTTTGCCAGAGGTAACCTACCTGGGCAAGGACCCATGTTCATCTTACACAGTCAGCATTATAGTAATACAGCTAAAGCAATTCCAAAGTGTCATGTTAATTTAAATAAAGTAATTATTTATATAATTAAATAATTAAGGTAAAGTCAAATTTTCTAGTTCCTATTCACAACAAATATCTTTATAAGGGCACTAAACAAAATAAAACAAGATTTGATTTATGTCCTTTAAATATGTAATCAATTTAGTTAAATCACCTATGTATTCAAAATCAATCACATACATTCTAACTTGAAGTAAAGTTTTGGGTTTTGTGCCAGTTGGTCAGGTTTTCTAAACAAACCCAGCCATTTGCTTCAAGTCACTGACTTTGCAGCAATCATTTCTACAGAACGAGAATATAACAAAAACCTTGGATTCGATCATTTTAAAGTTCTGTTCACAGGAAAAAGTAAACCATTAGAAGCAGCAACTCCTATAGTGGCTTCATCTAGGAGAGAAACACAGCTTAACATATAAGCCAGTAGTACAAATATTTGGTACGGAATCTTGTAGGAAAAGCTCTTTCAGTTACTTTGTGAAGTAGAGAGGGTTAACACAGAAGAACTGAGCCTTATTAAAAACTAGGATCCCCAGTGGTACAGCTACACCGTACCATATGTAATTTCTTTGAGAAGAAAAAATGGAGAACAAAAAGTTATTGTCAGTAAAAGGCAGAAAATGCACAACAGGGCTGTAAGAGAAAGTAGAGTATGAAAACTGCAACTTCAACTATTTGATACCATTTACATGCCACGTGTTTGGGAGGCATTCCAGCAAAATCCCCCTTTGTCCAAGTATTAGAATGCTAAACATGACAAGTTAAATGGTGAATTTGAGAGGGACAAAAAGTCCATGTAGTGTTTGAAACAAAGAAGGAATAAGTGAAAAAACACTTCTTGCCCTCTAAGTATATTGAGCAATCTGTGACATTGTGGGCCTGTTTCCTACTTCAAATGCCCTGAGAACTTTTACCAGATAAATAGAATGTGCTCCTGCAGTAAAAACTGTATTTTTGTAAGAGGTGTTTAACACACATTTAAAAGGAGTAGCAATAAATTTCTCTCGGTATGCTATGTAAACAGCTATAAATTTTAAAGAAGACATTTGGGTATGACATTATTTTAATCCTAGTTAAGCAACTACAAAATACTAAATAATATAGTGAAATATAACAAACATGACCATATACAACCTTTTTCCTATTTTTTACTGTTTGCTGCAATCATAATACACACGAAGACTTCAAACAAGACAAGTGTTTCTTTGTGCCTGTAAAACTATTTTAACAGCTCATTAATAGCTATTAGTTCAATTCGCACTGCAAGATCGCTCATCTTAAATCCCCCCCCCTTCCTTACATCACAGAGCCTATGCAGATCACAGTGAATGCATTAACCATGAGGATCGGCTAAATAAGTTATAAGGCATGAAATGGAATTTGGCATATTTTTAAACTATTAGGTTTGACGTGGGTAGCATAAATATGTGACATTTAGAAAAAGTTAATCTGATTCTAAACTTTTATTCAGTCTCTTTCTGCATATTGCCCGTTAACCGTCAGCAACATTTTTATACAAAAGCCTAGTCCCCACGATGACACAATTGTTACCTCTTGCAGAAAAAAAACCCAAGTGATTTAATAATACATTCAGTTCGGCTTTCTGGTATTTTCTTCTTGTTTTTGAGAAGACTGTAAACCATATTTTTTGGAATTCATGGGCTTTCCCTGCTAGGGGTGAAATGAGATCTCATGGTAACATTTCTAGTCAAAATTAGCTCTGTCTCAAAGACATTATGTATGGGAAGATTCAAAAAATACAGAGTTAAGGGAGTTTCATGCTCAAGATTATTCACTACTCCTCAATAGGCGCCTTGTTTTCCAAGCTCATTTTAATAATCAAGATTGTAATTTTTCATAATCAATGAGCCCTATTTGATTGGGCTTAGCTGAAATGTTTGCCAGAGCTTAATCAGCTCAGTATTTAATATGGGTTTTATAAACAGGAGGGTCTAATAAACACTAAATATAAAGAATTATTTTTTTCTATTTTCTCTTATCTTTTATGATATCACAGAATATAAATTAAATCTGTGCGTGATAATGGTGACGGAATTCAACTGACAGCTGGTTCCGGCTCATAGCTGCAGCATCGAAGATGAAAATGAACTCTCATCATGCACTGACAAAGGAAAACTACAGAGAACTGATGAGAACAGCAGACAGATGAAACATTTTATCTTCACAGTTCTGCATATGCAGTACTATCTGCATCTGCAAGGGAAATTTTATTGTCTGGAGCCGTGCATGCAGACCAGAAATGTCCCTGAATTAAAAACAAACATCCTTCCAATAAAGCCTCAGTCTCAGTGCACAAATATTTCTCTCCTTCAACCACTTGATTCGCTTGATTATTCACGGCACTCACCCCTGAATGACATGACACGAGCAGGAGAGATGATGAATACAGCAGCTCATCGACTGTAACGACAACGAGAGAGTGTATGGAGAAACAAACAAATGAAAGGAAAATCCTTAAATAGGAGCTGCTGTTTGACAGTGTATTATTGAAGACTGCTCTGCAAGCTTTATTTGGATTTTTCACAAACTTCACATCCTGATCTCAAGGGATTTAGAATCAAATCCTGGACATGACAAGTGATGGCTATTTATAGGACGAGAAGCATTAAATAATGCCTTATTAGATCACTCGCTCTGAGCTGCTTGACAGCAAGGCGATCCTGGTTCTTTTCTATATATATTTTAAAGGGAAGTCATATTTGAAGTTACTGTTTACTGAGAAATGCCATAAAGCCAACACGGGGTGTTGGTAGTTGTCTTTTTTGTCTCCTTCCTCTTGTCCTTTGGAGCCTCTTATCGCCTTATGTGCCTTGGTACAGCTTTCCTTGGCAAAAAAGAAGCACTTATCCAATGTTGAGTAAATTAAGCAATCAGCCGTTAAGATCCAGCAGTCATCATAGGAGAAGTGAACACAGACATGACCAAGAACAGACCTTTCTCTGGTTCTGTTTTATAGGTTTTTAAAGAAACATGACTCTGGGGTCAAGTCGTACAAGGGGTCTTCAGTGATGTTCCTGGTTTGTAAAGGATGATTTTTTTTAAAGGGTAATCATGTCAGAGTTTTTAATCTTGTGACACTGTTCATGTCCTTTCACGGTTTTATTTTCTCAAACCATGTTACACAGTTTATGTTTAGAAAATACCTTGAATCAACTAGTATTTACCTTCTAAGCAGCCAGAATTCTCTTCAATATTTCAAAGTAGTCTTTGAGCAGCAGCTCTTCTGGCTTTTTGAGGTCTTGGAAAGTTATTTCTTTCAACAATGGCAGCTTATTTTTAAGTCTGGCCCTTGTACCTCAGACCATTTTGACATATGTTGACGTGCTTTGCAGCATTTCTTTGAAAAGGTGCAAAAAAAGAAAAGAGAGTAAGCCAAACTGGTGGACTAAAATGAATGAATGGCAGACTTGAAAGTGGAGAATCCTGCAAGGACCTGTGAGAAGCGCAAAAGAATGCTTCGTCTTTCAATTGATCTATCTGCTGCAAGTTTTTGGTCAGGAAGAATCATCGTGTTGGCACAGGAAACCTGCTTTACGCCTGCCAAACTCTATCTTTGACTTTTTTTTTAGATGCTGCTTATGAAGATGGAACAAAAAGTCTATTTGCAATAATAGAAACACTATTTCACCTTTAAGCTTTCTAACCTTTTTTGTGTTTCAGTGAAGGTTGGTAAACTGTCAAATACAAGGGCCAGAAATACTAACATAACATAGTTATGCTGTTGAACAATTTTTGCTAATTAAAGATGTGTTGTCTAATCAAACTGATTATTACCTGACCTATTCTATACATAAAGGGTCCTTTCAGGCAAAGCATAAAGGCCAAGCACCAGGTACTGGTTGACAGAGTAGTCACTAAGGATTGCACGACCTGACCTAAACAAGAGCCCTCCTCAGGACTATACTTTTAAATCCTGCTTCCGCTTAATTGCTACCATTACTTCCAGTTCTTAATGTTTTTATATGTTTCTTCCAGCCACTTGTGGATTATTTTCTACCAATCATGCCCTCCCCCACCAACACTATACAATTCAATAAACGTTATATCCACAGATTTTTTTTATTTTTTTTTGCAGTCGAGCAAGATCAGAACAAACTATGTAAAACAAAAATCTTCTTTTGAATGACACACTCTCATGTAAACTAAGGCCAATATAACACATTCACGTAGTAAGAAATCAACTACATAAATAAGAAAATCTACAAAACATTGACTAAAACAGATTAAACCATCATGAAACATTTGGAAAAAACTAGGCTAAGTGTGTACTTGCCGAACATTTATACAAAGCAATTGCTCAGCACATACAAATAAATGAAAATACAACAGTGTAATGGTAAAGGGACATCTGTTTTAATTGAGATTACCTTGCATGAAGCATACATTGTATTGCTGTTGGACTCTGGTGTCAGAGTGCAGCTTTCTTCTAAAGTACATGCACAGGCACTAAAAGCTCTGATGGCTCACTGGACTCAGCCTCAAAATTAACCTTGATAGCTTTGACAGCATAGGAAAGCATATGTTGTAAATTTTCCTCTTTTTGGGTCGGGATTGGATTGTCTGACAGTCAAGCACTGAGGTATTATTTCCATCAACAGACTTTGGGCCTGGAGGCGGTGCATCAAAGCCTATTTTTTTTGAATGATTTTTTTTTTTGTATCTTTGGATAAAATTGGACATATTTTAATTTTGTGGTTTGACTTACTATTCAATTGCTTTGAATTTGATTAATTTTGTTTATTGATTGTTGGATTATAAAGTTTATTTTTTTAGTCAATCTCTAGTTCTGATTTTATTACTAACCTCAGTTTTACTCTCCATCCTTCTAAAAATCTCGGGACCCAGTGTCGATTTCAAGCAACCCGCTTCCGCCCACTCCCACATTTGTGTTGTCCCGTAGGATCCCATTGCAGGACTCTAAAAACAACTCTGCTTTGCCTATAGTTTAAATTGGTTAAGCTTAGGCGAAAGGTATTAGATGCAAAACTATAACCAAAGAGGGTTTTACTTCAAGAAGTCAGCATTGCAGAAGTTCAAGACTGTTAGAAATATATTGGGATGTCACAGGCAAACAACAATCTTAAAGAAAGCGAGGGAAAGTCCACAACCAAGTAAGTCGGGCACTAAAAAAACACCTGAATGGTAATAACCATATTCAAGTCTTTAATCTGCTTTGTCAGTCAAAATATACACCACTGGTATAATAGCCTGGCTAAAGGAGGAGATAGAGGCCATCCATATCAAGACTAGGACACTTCTTACAATGCCTGGGGGATTCCACTCAATGTCTAGCACCCTAAGACTGTGTGTCAAACAGAAAGTAGTAGGCTGAGGAGTAATGGCGGTCAAAGCCACCATGTAGAATGAATGACAAAGATGCTGGTGTACATCAAGAATATGGACTCAGTTGAGGAGTCGTTGAATGAAGGTCTCAGGCAGCAAAACCCATTTTCCAAGAAGAGAAGCAGAAGGACCTCTTTATTGAGAGACAAGCGACACGAAATGTCGCATGCCACTAAAAAAGTTGTGGATGTAGTTGATATTTGACAAATCCTACCAATAATTAGACTGGGCTGGACTGAAAGACTAAACAGAGTGACTAACACAGCAGGATAGGAACAGACACTAAGGACATGAGCAATACACTTTGTGATCTACCAAGGCAAGAAAGAACCAAGATGCAGGCTGCGCAACGCTGCCTCTGAAATAGTCCAACACATAAAGGCTGGGTGCAAGATGCCGTTGGTGGACAACGCAGAAAAGAGCAGTAGTCATATGACTATGTGACAAAAATCTCAAAAAGAAATCAGGCACAAGTTCATTCAAGACATTGAACTTAGTGCAGTAATTTTTCCTCCTTCATTCAACAAATCCATAGCCTATTAAAAAGAACACACACTTGACATACACAGACACACTCAATATAATCCCCAAGCTGTCATCTAGGCATTTCCCTCAGTTTTTACTCCAAGCTTCTCAAAAAATCCTAAAAACAAAACAACAAATGACAGCCCTATAATAAGGAAACAGACTGTCTGTTCAGGAGAAACTATGGGCATCATTATCCATAATTAATAGGCCCAAAGTTCTAAGCACACTGCCTATGCATTTTTAAAAGAAATATCCCCTGAATATATTATGCATAGGACTTGTAGGAGAATTGGACAAAAGGATTCAACATTCCAGAAACTTATGTGAATTTCACTTCCCAGTATCTGCTCAACTTCCTCCCCGAGGACTTTGTTGCTAGGGGACCAAAATACTAATTTAGTCTTTTCACTGAATATGCAGTCTTTCTAGAGACAGTCCGCACATGCCAGACACATTCCACTGAAATATATGTTGCAACAGGGCAAGATGTGCATCTGTAATTGCTTCATGCCATTTCAGAAATCAGATTTTGTATCTAAATTAAACTGTAGTTATGGTAACACCTATATTAAAATATAACTAATTGCTTGGAAATTTAGGGAAAAAGTTCCTAAATTCAAATTAAAGCTGCACTTGCATATCACTTAGTTCTAACAACTATTTAACAACAGAGTTGTTGTTTGTGGAGAGAAACTTATAAGCTTTCAGCAGGCTGTAACAATTCACCTTAACTTGAGGTCTCTGTACGTTTTCAGCTGCTGATGTGATTTTAGCCCATCACTTAGATGTTTATTTTCAGCTTGATAAAACAGAGCCAAAAATAGACACAACACACAATGCTAACTAGTAGGGGCGTGAATAGATACATTTTTCTTGAATAAATTCTTCTGTCTCCTATATAAAGAGCAAACATTTATTTTTTCCCCAAAATTATATCTGCACAAGACTGTGAACATGACTACATTAAACTAATGAGGGTTTATATCTGGGATTTAAGACCATCTCCAATATCACCAACTCCTTAAAACAATTTATCAATAATGTATCAAGTGGTTAGGATATAATCAACATATACTTATATACGTCTACATAATAAATATATATATATATATATATATATATATATATATATATATTAAAAAAATTGGACCAACCTGATAATTTAATTGGAATGCCTCCATGGTGTGTAAAAAAATTTCCCCCAGTTTTCATGTGAAGTAGCAAATCTTCTCAAGTCAAAAGGCGCAAGTCCAAGTAAAGTCACGAGTCATTGATGTTAAAGTCCAAGTCGAGCTGCAAGTCTTTGTACATTTTATCAAGTCGAGTCTGAACTCATCAAATTCATGACTCGATTCTAACTCTAGTCCAAGTCACATGAAGCAAGTCCACACCTCTGGCACTTGGTGTGTCATCTAGAAGAAGGAAACTTGATAAGGAGACTTGCTGGTGAAATGATAAAGTCTAGGAACATATATAGAGAAAGACGTTAGCTAAGAAGAAGTGGGACACCAAGAAGACTGAGGAGAGTAGACAGGAGTACAGGGAAATGCAGTGTATGGGAAGGCAGAGGTGGCAAAGACCAAACAAAGGGATCATATGATGACCTGTATGCTAGGTTGGACAGTGAGGAGGGAGATAATGATTTGTACAGGTTGTTGAGGCAGAGATATAGCGATGGAAAAGATGTGCAACAGGTTAGGTTAATTAAAGATAGAGATGGAAATTTACTGACAAGTGCCAGGTGTGTGATGGGAAGATGGAAATAGTACAGTAATATGAAGAGCTGATGAATGCGGAAAACGAAAGAGAATGAAGAGTAGAAGATGTGACTGTGGATCAGGAAATAGCTGAGATTAGTAAGGAAGAAGTGAAAAATGCTTTGAAGAGAAGGAAGTGGGGAAAGGCTGTTGGTCCTGATGACATACCTGTGGAGGTAACAAAGTGCCTAGGAGAGGTGGCAGTACAGTTTTTGTCTAGGTTATTCAACAAGATCTGGAAGAGTGAGAAGATCCCTGAGGAATGAAGAAGTGTTCTAGAGCTGATTACTAAGAACAAAGATGTCCAGAATTGTAGCAACTATAGAGGAATACATATAACGAGTCATACAATGAAGCTGTGGGAAAGGGTGGAGGAAGCTAGGTTTCGTTCAGAAGTGTGCATTTGTGAGCAGCAGTATGGTTTTATGCCAAGAAAAAGTAGTACAGATGCAATCTTTGTGTTAAGGATGCTGAAGTACAGTGAAGGTCAGAGGATGCCGCACTGTGTCTTTGTAGATGTAGTTAAAGCGTATGGCAGGGTGCCAAGAAAAGAGCTGTGGTATTGTGTGAGGCGGTCTTGAGTGACAGAGATTTATGTTAGTGATGCAGGACATGTAAGAGCTGTGAGACAGCAGTGAGGTGTGCTGTAGGAGTGACAGACGAGTTCAAGGTGGAGGTGGGACTGCATCAAGGATTGTCTAAGCCCCTTCTTGTTTGCTTTGGTAATGAACAGGGTGACAGATGAGGTTAGACTAGATTATCCATGGACTATGATGTTTGCAAATTGTTACAATGCTTAAAGTACAATCTAGGGAATACAGAGTGTAACACAAAAATGTGTAAAATAATGAGTTGTCAATTACTCGCTCATCACGTTCACCTTTACATGATTAAATAAATGTTTTAACTCAATGATGCATTCAAAGACAATTCTACATCTACCAAAACTTTGGTATATTTGGTTTTGTCAACTGTTAATATCTGACCAATTCTCCAGTCACTTGTATACTTGCCACTTTTGTAATGTTGCACTGTGATAGTTAAATTATTAGAAAAATCTAAACACAGTATGGTCTATACCTCTGTGGATTCAAAATGTAAATCAAATGATAGGACTTTGCACAGCTTTGTCAACTGTCACTGTCAATAACATTGTTTCTTTTGTTTTATGATGTACCTCAGTACATAATAGGTGTTCCTCGGTACATCCTTGATGTTTGTGTTTCTCTTCTGAATTGTCACTGCCCAATGCACAAGATCATCATAACTGATGAGAGTAAACATTTATGGGATCTAATGATGTCCTTTTTTATTTTAAACCCAATATGTTTACTTAGTCTTTGGGACCATTTCGGTTTTGAAACCCCATTAACTAAATGTTTCTTACTGTAGAGACTTAACGCCTACAGTGAACAACAGCTCTTTTCCAGTCGAATTTGAATCTGACCTCTGGGGTGCTACCATCCATGGTGGTGGTTTAAAAAAGAAATATTGTGAGAATTAAACCATGTGTGTTTTTTAGCTGTGAATCCAGTGTTGATATCATCTAATAAGAAGTCTTAGTCTTATGCACACATTATTTTATTGCTCAAACATAAGACAGAACATGATATAGATTAAAGAACTTCTCAAACTCAGATTGTCTACTGCCAAAGGACAACCATCAACTTTTGCAAAAATGGATAGAATCACTTCCAAAGCATCCAGCGTGGACAGCAGATGTGGTGTAGAACAGCTCTTTAAGCTTGTGTACTTTGACTCAAGTCAAATGACTGTCAGCCAATAAATTTCTTAAATTGCGTGTTTTTTGACTTTAAAAAGCTGTTTAGAATGCAATGGTCCATTCAATGCCAGGCTGTAGCCATATCATTTTAATTTATCTCTGGCCCTATTGGCTCTGCTGGTTCCAGGGTCTTTTCAAAGTTGTATTAAAACTTACAAGAGTGCCACCCACCTTTCCTATTTGGGTAACATTGTTTTAAAACTAGACTTACCAAGGTACAGAAAGCATGTTTGTTTAGCAGCTGTTTGCATGCTAGCTACTTGAGAAGATAGACTAACTTAACCAGGTCATATCATGTTGTTGTACTTGTTGCTTTAGAAAACAACAGAATGGGTTAAGGCACAGTACTCTGTGCAATAAGCACTAATAAAAACCTACTATATTTTGCACACATTCAATATTTTTACCATATCAAAAATAATTACACGTGTTAGACCCCAATATTGTAATTATACTAAGGAAAAAAATATTTTAGCAGCAGTTGGAATACTTTTTGCTCTGCTGTTTTTTTAAATTATTTTGTGAGACCATGGTATTTTTGTTTTATACTGATCAGAAAATGGCTATCATATCTAGAAAAAGCTTTGCATGGGATATTCCCATTTATAAGTACCAAATATTTCATCTCTCTTTATCCCAGAGCCCAGAACCTTGATGATTCATGAGTAGCTTCAGCACATTTCTGACGCACTTAGCACTGTCCCTACACTTCATGATCAAATCTGCTCTGTTGCTGCCAGCTTGTCATTTATTGCTTCACTGAGGTATGCATGCTGACAAACATCTCTTTCAGGAGGGACAGTGGAAAAGAAAATATGCTGAGAGAAAATAAATCCCTGCAGCCAAGAACACAGGAGGGTTTCATTTGATGGGTCGATGCCTTGAGCGTTGACGGCTTTAATAAAACTGTGATTGTCTTGTTGGTTTTCTCCTGTGTTTAAGGACACAAGTAGCTTTGTAGTAAGAAAACTGCATAAGAGCCACGGCTCACTAGCATATTCTGCACTTCAGGAGGAAGAATATGCGTATAATTTGAAACTAAAATACAGAAATAATTGCACAAGTTCAACACAATGGGATTTAATGATTAAAAGACATCTTAGTTGTTTACGCTTTCCTCTCATATTTCATGTTTTATTCCTTTGTTTCCCATGCTGACTCAATAACTTCTTCTCATTTGTAGGAAGTGGGAAGGACAACACAGAAATCCCCCTGGGTTGCACAGTCCTGAAACACACAGGCTTGCTTGAACGCACATGCACAAACAGAGGCACGCACGAGTTTCACTATACAGTCCACTCCAGTTTCATTAGGCCCATGCACAGGTGCAGAGCAAGCTCCTGCCTGATGAAAAATAATTTATCAAAGTCGGTGGTGGCACTGCGGCAACCTTTTTTCCCCCTAAATGTCACCTTCAAAGGGAGCTCCTTGCTCACGCAATATTGTTCTAAGGTAACAGAGCCCAGAAATTGCCTGGGGCAACTAATCGAGGCTCCTATTATCAACGCTATGATTAAATGGCCCTTAGTGGAGTAACAAATCCCCAGATCACCACATCCCACCTTTAATCTACATTGTATGCCTGGGAGAAGGGTAAAAGTACTCTTCTCACCCATTGACCTTCTTCTTAACTCATCCTGATTTTACATTGTTTGAAAGTTTTAGCTGTCCCAGCATTGGTTGGTGATTCCAACATATTAACTTCAGCATGATGTGGTGTAACAAGTATTTTTTCCACAAAGGATACACATTGCTATAGACATCAGATTTCTGAATATTTTATACATTTTGTGTGCTGTCGATTGGGAATTTTTGGTGGACGTTTTTGATTGGTTATATTGTGTGTGGTTTTTATTTTGGCAAATGTCCTTTTATTTGCTGGCCCTTCTTTTCAATAGAAGATCAAAGATGCCCTGTGTAGTTTACTGAATTGCGTATTGTTGTTTTTCAGATGAGGTTTATCGATCTCTGGACATAGTTTGGTGCCAACTTCAAAGACTTGGTTACAATCAAATTGGAGCAAAAGCTTAACCATAGAGAAACTAGAACTACAAATTGGTTCCCTTGTTTGCCAAGCCTTAAGAGTAGATGTCTTCAGTTGTGGCTCATCTTTCCTTTCATTTAGATTTCTGTAAGCGAAATGTAGCTCGACCGAGTTGAGTTCAGGTGAGTGATTGAAGAGTATTTCTCTGCTTTATCTTCTAAACCTCCAGGATTTTTCTTTGAAGTAGGCCCAAGGTACTTATCTATTCTGCCACATGCCAACCAATCAACTGGAACTTTTGTCTGAATTGCAGCTGAAAGTCTATTTTATCATGCTTCCAAAAATACCCCTAGTTGCTTCCATGTTCTATCATATTGAGATTAGTTAAAATAGCTGAAAACTAGCTGTAGGCACACAAGAAGGATTTCCAATGTTAGTTGTAATTCTGTACACTCTGTATGTGCTGTTACTTTTGGTGTTGATGCTAGACTTTGACAATACAAGACATTCAATGTAAACTTTGGAAGATTTTAAAAGCTATTTTTCATACCATGGACAGCTCCAGAATAGATGTGGCTCATTGTGTCTTCTGTCACATTTACATTAGTTAAAATTGCAACCAAATATTAGCAGCTGGTAGGATTAGTTTTTGCATTATGTAGTCTTATGCTCAAAGAACTCAAGTTGTGCTTATTAGTACCGTTTATGTATACACAACTAGCTGGTGTAAATATTGGATAGTTTTTAGCATAAAACCTTAAAAAGTACACATTGCTTTTGTAATTGACCTTATTATAGCTTGCTAATTTTAGCAGTTATTAGCTGCAAGTATCAAGGTTTTACAATCTAATCTGTAATTTGACATATGTGGTGTTGCGAAATGCCTAATTTATGTATTCAGCGTAAATATTGCTAGATTGTGAAGGTTTTTTTTTAACTATACAATTATTATTTTTTATTCGTATAGCATTTTATGTTACTGTCACTAGCAAATATTAGCTGTTATCCATTTTTAGCAGAAAGGATCATGGTGAAGGCCAATTCATACTCTACAAGAACGGAAATTTAGAAAGCTGCAATAACAAATCTACGTATTCCAGGGTTTTTCCTAGGTCAAAAAAGGTCCGTGGTGATACCACACCGGTGGACGTGAGATTGCGCATGATCTTTTTTTTCAGTCAGCTGGTTAGTAGCCCATACTGTGATTTCAAAGTCGTAATTGCTCAACAAAGGACACATTGTTAAATTACCAAATTTATTTACAGCAAGTTAAACATATAAACTCAGCAAAAAAAGAAACGTCCCTTTTTCAGGACTGTATTTCAACAATAATGTTGTAAAAATCCAAATAACTTTACAGATCTTCATTGTAAAGGGTTTCAAACAATGTTTTCCATTCATGTTCAATTAACCATAATCAATTAATTAACATGCACCTGTGGAATGGTCGTTAAGACCTTAACAGCATACAGAAAGTAGGCATTTAAGGTCACAGTTCTAAAAACGCAGGACACTAACGAGACTTGTCTATCGACTGTGAAAAACATCCACAGAAAGATGCCCAGGATCCCTGCTCATCTGCGTGAACGTGCATTAGGCATGCTGCAGGGAGGCATGAGGACTGCTGAGGTGGCTAGGGCAATAAATTGCCATGTCCGCACTGTGAGACGCCTAAGACGGCGCTACAGGGAGACAGGAAGGACAGCTGATCATTCTCACAGTGGAAGACCATGTGTAACAACACCTGCACAGGATCGGTACATGCAAATATCACCCCTGCGTGACAGGTACAGGATGGCCACAACAACTGCCTGAGCCACACCAGGAACACACAATCCCTCCATCAGTGCTCAGACTGTCCGCAATAGGCTGAGAGAGGCTGGAGTGAGGGCTTGTAGGCCTGTTGTAAGGCAGGTCTTTACCAGACATCACCAGCAACAACGCCGCCTATGGGCACAAACCCACCTTCGCTGGACCAGAAAGGAGTGGCAAAAAGTGCTCTTCACTGATGAGTCACAGTTTTTTCTCACCAGAGGTGATGGACGGATTCGTGTTTACCGTCGAAGGAATAGGAATAAGCGTTACACCGAGGCCTGTACCCTGGAGCGGGATTGATTTGGAGAAGGGGGGTCCGTCATGGTCTGGGGCGGTATATCACATCACCATCGGCAATCTCAATGCCTTGCGGTACAGGGAAGACATCTTCCTCCCTCATGTGCTACCCTTTATGCATGCTCATCCGGACATGATCCTCCAGCAGGACAATGCCACCAGCCATACTGCTCGTTCTGTGCGTGAGTTTCTGCATGACAGCAATGTCAGTGTTCTGCCATGGCCAGCGAAGAGTGGGGTAACATCTCACAACAAGAACTGACAAATCTGGTCCAGTCCATGAGGAGGAGATGCACTGCAGTACTTCAAGCAGCTGGTGGCCACACCAGATACTGACTGGTACTTTTGATTTTGAGCCACCCTTCATTCAAGGACACATTATTCAATTTCTTTTAGTCACATGTCTGTGAAAAATTTTTAGTTTATGTCTTATGGTGTTGACTCTTTTAGTGTTCATACAAATATTTACACATATTAAGTTTACGAAAGTAAAAACAGTTGAAAGTCAGAGGACGTTTCTTTTTTTGCTGAGTTTATATATATAACTTCTCCAGATTTTAACATTCTATCATTTTTAACATTCTAAGTTACCACCATCTTGTTGGCTTACTCATAGGGTGACCGTATTTTGATTTCTAAAAAAAAAGACCCTTTGCACAGTCCTGAAACGCTGTCAGGACTGTGACCAGACTTTTGATTTTAGCATATAAAGGATGCATTCTCCATGTGGTTAGAATGAACAGCTTAATAACAAACTTCAGATAGTCTTTCACAAGTGCAAAAATTACTTTAAAATCTCTGGAAATTAATAAATAGATATAATTACTTTTCCGAATTAGAAAATGTACCAGAAACAGTAATTACAAAAATCTGAAATAACATTCTGAGAAAACGGGTATTATTTTCTTTTCAATGTAATAATAAAATTAAAAAGCAGCGTCTCAAAAACACAATGCATGCTCCATTTTTTTAGATTTTATCTTCATCCTCCTCAGTCAGTTTATAGATGAATTATTATAGATTTCGTTTCCATGTGGATCTACTAGATCTTTGCCACTTTTGTCACACACAGAAATACATATGCCAGCTATGCCAGCTCTGTTTCTCTGTAAAGCTACACTTGTGCTTCAATATCTTGTAAAAAGTTGCAACGACGTGCGCGCAGCACAGCCAAGGGCAAAGTGGTGCAGCACATCAAAGCCTGCTGTCTTACGTCTATGAAACGGTTCAGAACCATCCACGAAAGCATCCATCGTGAGAACGATAGATGAGAGGAAATGTGTCTTATTGCATGCATCGCACCAGTCAATTTAAGTATGCTCTTTTTTTTCCCCTAAAAACGATGAAAACCAGGACATTTTCATCCATCTATGAAGTCCCCCCGGACGCCCTGGACACCACGTGAAAAGTGGACATGTCCAGGGAAAAGAGGACGGTTGGTCACCCTACTTACTCACTAAATGCCATTAAACAAGGTATTTGAACCCAAGCTACAATAAATAAACACAACTCTGATTATAATGAGCAAGCCTTGTGTTAGCCTGTAAGTAAAAATACACACACACACAAGGCAGGGTGCTACTGAAAAAAATAAATAATTCTAATCCTTTCCCCTGCAGTATTAAATTGGGTTCAGATTTGGCAGTTTAGACAGCTGTGGCATTTGTGTGATATGGTTTTTGTGTTCATCAAACTAGTGAATGACCATGCACACCCCGCGGACGACAATGTTGTCATCTTGGCAGAAAGCACTTTGATCTGGGGGAGCTGTGAAAACCTATTATAGATTGAAACCGATCATCATTCACGAGTGCCCTCATAGGAGTTGAGTGGATGTAGAGGGAGCCAGGAAAATGTGTTAAAACTGTTTTCTTGAATCATATCTATAACTTAGTGAGGCGTGTCCTCAATTTTGGCCCAATGAGTGTATGATTTAGCATTGTGAGATGAGGCAGCCAGGTATTTGAAAGGTTTTGGAATGGGGAATACAGTAAAGTCCTTGAAGAATGACCACAAGAAGTAAAAGAAGGTAATTGAATGACTCATAGTGTTAACATTTATGTGTTAAAAAGTATCAAGCCATCATTGTAGCGCATATCTATTGTGACATAAATTGTTTTGCACACAATTCACCCCTCGTATATCTTTCTTAATAAACTATTCAAGTAAAAAGTCAAACCCTTTTTAAAATTTCCGGGTTTAAAATGAAAAAACATGTGTTGTACTAAAGCGCAACACAGATTGCATCAGGTAATTATTTTTTTAACTGTTAAGTCAACCCTAGCATTTAAAATGGGAAAGTAGCAGAAACTATTGCTCATAAAATGCTCTTGATTAACTGAGCATCACCAAATGTAACTGCCTCTACAGAAACCGGTGTTTGGGCAGTTTGATGGTCTGCAGCATACAGATGTGCATTGCCACTATTCTAAGGAGAAAAGACATCAGCATTGCCCTTCGAGTAGCAATAACTGTTGCCCAATAATCTGGGTGGGTCATTATCAGAGGATTTGAATTCCATCATTATGAACAGAGAAAAAATATTCACAAGTGCTAAGTAATTAAGTTGCTATAACACTGTTTCGTATCTTTTCATACATGTTGGCATATTAAAATACTAGGAGGAAATTAAGGATACAATAAACTCCCTTCAGGTTTTTGAAACATCTTTGTCGCTTTTGTGTATTGTAAATCAAGGCTGTGGAATCTATTGCTCTCTAGGATAATGTATGTTACCTCCACCTCCTTGTCTTTTTTTAAATTTCTTTTTACAGTATTTAAAAATCAACTGGCTGTGTGGAAATAAAATTTCAATAATCTTTAATAATAATAATAATCTTCTGAAATGCTGATGCAAGTGAATGTTTTTCAGTGCAGACAGCATAGCAGAGGAGTCAGATCAAGTATTATTTGACCCTCGGTGTGATATATAAGTTACATTTGTGTTGGTTCTCTATCTTTAGTGCACATATCCAGTATGCATATCCTGGTGTATGAGAGGTGTGGCATTCATGCAGCCTAAGAGGATATGGGAGCATTAAATAAGTTTGCAAAGTTGCCTCTGAATGAAACAGAACACCTCTGTAATAATATCCAAAAACCAAAGTAGAGAAATTTGGCCATAAAGCAAAAGACTTCCTTTGGCATATGACAAATCTATCATATAAGCACAAACATCATACCAAATGTTAAACATGGTGGTGGAAGGATGATGATTTGGGCGTTTTTTTCACTGCTACTTTACAAACTGTTCAATATAGTGAGTCTATTATGAATAAGTAAATGATGAACCTTATGCATAATGGAAAACCTTGAGTTTTGTTAAACCTATTTTATGAGGTAAGGGTTGGAGGATCCTGAAGTCTGATTTTTTTGCAATCAAAAACAGCCTTTTAAAAAGACAGACTTCTTTTTCTGATGAATTCTGGCACAATTTGATGATATATGATTTTATCATGCTGACTGATTGCTGCCACTGAAACACTGCAGTGTGAAATGCGCTTGGCCTAAATCCATACAAAATTGTGATAATTTCCCAGCCAAAGCTGCTCTTGCTTAAAGGCTTAGAACCTCCAATGTAGTTGCCAGAGGACTCTGAAAATGACTTTTGCAGCAGTGGTTACCAGCACTTCGGGACCTAGATTCTTTCCAATGTAGTCTGCTAATGAGGTTCATTTGGGATTACGTGACTACCATTAACTGTAGTTAACAAGTTAGTAGAGACCAGCACAACTTTACACCTCATTTGTCTCTTCACAATACCTAAGATTGGTGCCGCTGTGTTGCAGATAAAGAAGCTATCAGTGTGTATTGAAAGGACCCCGGATACTAACAATGAAAGTCTTTCTTTTTGGAGGAAATGTACAAACCAATGTGCAGCAGAGCGAGTCTTCATTGTTTCTTATTAGTTCTACTAGAACGAGCAACAGCAGAGGCCTGTGTTCACTTGCTATAAAAAGATAGTAGCACTTTAAAAGCTTTGATTGCATTAGATAAAAGTATGTTATATGGACAGAATACATGAAAAAAAAAAGTAGTCCTATTTCACACATTACTGATCTCAGTGGCACTGTTATTCCATCCAAGTGGGGAAAATATTGAAAAACCCCAAAAAACAATTAATTCATTGCTAAGTTATATAAGCAACCAAATAAATTTAATCTCATAGTTGCATAAATGTCTAATGTTGTAAGACTACAATCACGGGTCTGGATTAGTAAATTTAGTTTTGGAATGTTGAATGGGGAAATATTTCCATAAGGACTCTCCTGAAATTAAAGAGACAGGAAAAAAAAATGCTTAAAACAAATCAGGTCTTCATTGACGACCTGGTGATCTTCTGGTTTTTTAAATTAGGTTTGTGTTGTTTTTATAAATGTGTGATGTTCAAGGCAGATAAGTAGAGAAAACTTGTGACTTGTATCAGAGAGACAAACTAAAGGTTTTGACATGATGGCTTTATTCACAAATATGTCTTGAATTGTCAGTTGCAATTTAGATCATCAAATCAATCATTAGGCAAAAAAAAATACAGAGCCATTACCCCGAATATATAAACTTCACAAAAAAACATAAATTATTTTTTTTGGGGGGGGGATTGCTGATTTGCCAGCAAAGCCAAAACATATTCACCTGTTCTGAGCCCATTGTATCTTTTTTCTTTAAATTTACCATTTGCAATGATGGGGCACTCTAAAAATATTGAGTGTAATCACTGTGCATAACTACGTGGAACAGAACATGGATTTGATCTTTGGAATCATGTTGAATGTCATGTTTTATTAGTGTGGGCATACTTTCCTGAAATAAAGTACAGTACGAAGGTCTTCCTCTATTATAGAAGGACTGGAATCCTAAATCATTCAAACATACCTTTTTTTTCAGTCAAACCAAAACATTTATTAGCACCAAGCAAATACATTCTATGGGCTGTATAACTGAAAGTCTGCATCCTCTGAAGAACTGTGTGCGCATGTGTGTGTGTAGGAAGGTATATCTCAATTCGCTAAGTAAAACATCTTAACGTTGCACACATACGGTTTTCAAGCCTTTATTTTTGTTGGTTGTGGTTTTCTGTTTGCAGCCAATGAATGTGCAATGTGTTAAGATTTGAATAGTACATCAAATTATTAACTATCAATATTTTTTAATACATTAATGTCGACTTAATGGAAACTATGTTGAACACCTGCTTAAATAGTATCTCACAGATGTGCTTCACCACAACACGTATTAAGTGCCATAATCATCAAAATAGGGTATGCATGCTTAAAATCTATCACTTTGAGTATAATGAATTGAAACAGATAACATGTTCTGCTGTTTAGTTGTGTGGCCCTCAATCCTGAAAGTAAAAATTTCATGTGACATTTCACAAGTGTAGTATAAAGCCACACTAACAGATGGTACAATTCAACCAGAGTTTAGAGAAGCCATTTGAATATCAATAACACCAACTGACATAAGCAAGAACCTGCCAGTAAAGCCTGACAGTTCTTTAAACAGAAGGCAGACCGTTATTGTAAGCAGACTGAAGTCTGGACAGTAGCACTAAAAAGTTACATGACCAGCCATTTGTTTTTGGGGGGAAAAAAAAGCCTGGCTCTGTGGTTTTAGTGCTGACAATCGCTGGAGGGTTGAACACCACATAATTCCTCCCAAGGAAATGTGAATGTAGGACAGCAGTGAAGTGTCTGAATGTAACTTATTGCCTTGTTCTGTTGTTTATTTATATAAAGTTCAAACATTTAAGTTATTACCATATATAGCTAGAAACTGCATCTTGGAAGCAATAAATGCAGGCTAATTATAAACTATGACAGATTCCATGAGGTCATTTAGCTGTACAGTATAAGCTACAGTTCTAAGGTTTTTTTCCTAAAAAAAGTTATTCCAATTCTAAAGTGAGGCCTACAATTCAGCATTCATCACTAAAATGCGCTGTCATAACAGATAGGACTTTTCCACAAAAAAACAAACATCCGGTGCTGGTTCCAAAGCCAGTGTTTAGTCGGTTCTTTGAAAGAACCGGTTGCTTTTCCACTGATGCAGGATCTAGTTGGTTCCTGCATCAAAACGTCATCTAAAGTGTTGCTACACAACTGTATAAGTCCATATGGGCAGGCAAAAACCGGAAGCTGCCAAACAGAGATGTTGACAACGGAGTTCATCGTGCTGTTGCTTTTTTACTACCATATTTTGCTGGATTTGCAAAGATGCTTGCCTAACATATTCTTGGTTGTGTCAGTTGTCACAAATGAAAGTGGCCCGTTTTGTGTTTCGCCATGTAATCAGGCTCCCATATCTTGGTTGCTTTTTTTGTCAGTGGAAAACCAAAGAACCCGTGCCAAGTGAGACTCTGGCCCCAAATTAGCAATACAACCAGCTAGGTGGGAAAACGCCCTGTAAGACTAGTTCTAACTTGGCAGCTACCCTTTGCATCAATAAAACGAAAAAATACAAATCAGGCAAGTAGATCAGGCCTCAATTCTGACTTGGTTGGGCTTTTTCTCTGTTAGTGTTGTTTCTCTGTTTATGACTTAGGACTTAATGCTCACTGGGATCTCGTAGGGGAAGGAGTCATCACAAAGGCCTGATCAGCCAGTCAGAAGAAAGTAGAGTTGCCGTGTCATGCTAGCCAGCCAATAAAAAAACTGGACTACACTTTTGTTTTTTTGGACACTTTTTCTTTTTTCAAAGAAAGAGGCCTGCTGGTTTGACTTGTTTTACACTCAGGTTTTCTAACATGTCCAATGAGAGGCTTCTGCTTTAATATCACAATATCATGGCATTTTAACAAGAGTAGAAATTGATTTGTTTCATAAATTACACAGCAGAATAAAAAGCATATTTGCTCCTGTTATTATGGCGAGAGAACTGAGGAAGTACAGTTTGTTCTTCCTAGTGTTTTTTAGTGTGTGCAGTATAGAAAGAAAAATACTTGCACATCAGTTTGAAAGCAGCAGCTGTCAGTGAAGGTTTCGTTATAGAAAGTCCAGTGAATGTTTGACCTCAACATACAGCTTTCATCCAGGGCTATTCCATGCAGACTGAGAGGAAAGGGGGGGGGGGCGTCAGTGGGAGAGGCTGCATTTGTCAGAAAAGACAGCTGATGAAGCTCCTTCAGTGTAGCTCCTAATGAGAGTCCCCCGCAGGCTCTGAGCCTTTGGCAGTGCTTCAAGGTGACTCAATTCATCCCCCAAAAACTGAACATGAGGACCACTTTTAAAGAGTAAGGTGCAAGAAACCCTGACATTACACAGATGAAGGGCTAAATCATTTAACAAAATTTGCAGGGTTTTGTGATGCTCACTCAAATCAAGAGCGTTTGAAAACTTGGCTGCCTCTAGGATGTGGACGTGAGAAATAATTAAGACATCTTGCACACAACATCTGTGAGAGTTCTGGCTTGTATGGAAAAAAACGGCAAAATGGATATTAAAAAATTATGCTCCCACAGACATGCACAAGAGAAGTTACAAAAGCAGTCTGGCATGAAAACTTTATTAGGGACACAGAGATATCCAGCTGAAAATAGAAGTGTCTGACATTTAAACTTCAGCAAACTAAGTTCTCTTTTTTTTCCACATGTTGATCTTTAAAACAAGCCTGAAAATACCTCGATAAATTAGTAAATAGTGCAGCTACACCAGGCAAGAACACAATACTTCTGTCATTCCAGAACTAGACTTAACAAATATCGAGGTATTACAAGGACACCTCTGCGAGGCTGAAAATACAGTGCTTTGCAAATGTTTTCATACTTTATAGCTTTCTTACATTTTGTCACTTTATAACCATCAATATCTACAGCTCAGGAGAAAAATTAGGTTGATCTGATCAATCTAAAGCACAAGGAGATAATTGGAAAATTTGGAAGATTATGAATACATTTGCAAAGTACCTAAGAAGTGTATTTATATAGAACCTTTTTATAGATCACAAAATGCTTCACAAAGACAGAGCAGAAGAAACAAGATATGGTTTGAAAGGCAAAAAGCAGATTATATATCAACTGCTTTTAAGTATCAAAACAAAAAAAAACAAAGCTCATTCCACAGTTGAGAAGTGTAAATTCGTAGATATCCATCTAGCTACCTTTCTAACTATTGAGGACCAAAAGCAGAGCCATGAGGAACCCTGACTTATGCTAAAGCTCTTTTTGAAAGGTACTAATTTGAACCACTTTGGAACTGTTCCAAAGATCACCAACTACATATTAAACTCGTTATGTCCCAATCAAGTTCTCCAGTTTCGATTTCTCTTACATGATAGGTAAGATCTTGTAAGACTTATTTGTGATTTCCGCATTGCCCCAAAATCAAAGACTGTATATTCTAGAGCAGTGCTTCTCCATCCGTTTTTTTCAGTTTTTTTTTCTGTTTTATTACCTTTAAACCCTTGCCAGGGTTTGTTTGTTACCTCTGCTAAAGAGGTTATATTTTTGCCAGGGTTTGTTCGTCTGTTGGTTAGCAACATAACTCAAAAAGGTATAGGTGGATTTTGATGACATTTTCAGGAAATGTCTGCAATGGGACCAGGAACAAGGGATTTAGAATTTAGGGGTGATCTGAAAACATGGAAGGAGGGGATCTCACCTGCCTTGACGGAGGTCTGTGCTCTGAGTGCTTTTCTAGATTGTAATGCAACTCAAAAAAGAAGAAGCTTGGGATCTTTACAAAGACTGCTAAACTTAACTGAAAAGTTACTTCAGCTAATACAGTAGCGGGCGAATGAGCAGCGAGCGAAACAGTGGGTGCTATATTTAGTAAAGCCTCTTGATCGGTTATCTTTTTTTTCCCCATTGCTGACGCTACGCATTTTCAAACCTTACCATATTGTGATAGTGTGTTTAGTCTATAAGACTTCTTCTCAAAACTCCATTTTTATTAGATTTATAGGAATTTGAGTTTCTTTTTACATGTCAAATAGTGGTACTTTATATCTAAAATCCATACATACATTTCAAATATATCAGTAAAGCCACTGTATACAAATCTAAATGAGAGCTAACCGTGGTTCTCTGATCCTGTTAAGACCTTACACTGAAATCTGTACTGGGCAGTCTCAAAGCAGTTTGACACCCACTACATCTCCCCCTACACTTATTGGACCTCCTGGCTAAAGATGATTTCAAAAGCCTTTTTTAGAAATTCAGCTCATAGTTCAGTAGTATAATCCCGCTGTAAAATAATTATCCAATCATTAATATTTGCTCATTATTTAATGTAGAAAAAATGTTTGGAACCAAAAGGCTTTTGACAACATATCTGGTGCCACACCAATTGGAACACCCTAATGATTTCTGTAAATAAATGTAACAAGGATTATTGGAATGTATACTTTAGTTTGACCTCTGTGTCCAGAAGTCCTTAATTAGCAATCCAATACCTAATTTCTCTTTTAGCCACTTTTCAAAATGGGAAAGACAAGAGAAAATTAATTTAAAGTAATACAGATGTAAGTTAATCTTTAAATGTCAGGAAATGGTTACTGGGAAATTCTGCCTCCCTTACATATCAATATTATAAGCAGCGATTAAAAACTTATAAAACAACTGGACTTGTGACAAATATGGCTAGATGAGGACCTATCCTTATCTTTCCACCATTTAAAGTAACCAGGGTGGTAAGAGGGCCAACTGCAACCACCAAAACCACCGAACTTGGTGGTCAAAGGGCCCGATGGCACCTTTTTTATCGCAAATTTTTTTTATCGCTTGTGCTGCTGCTTTTATTTTTTACCGAGTCCCTTTACTCTTGTTGTCTTGTTGCACATTTTCTTATTGCTATATTTTTGTCTTTTAATATCAAGCATTTGGTCACCTTTTGGCAGAGTAAAGCTCTATATAGATAAACATTGATTGATTGATTGATTGATTGATTGATTGAAATATGTTTTTCTTTGCCTCTACGTCACCCATAAACACCTCGATTTCAGTCTCAGTGGAAGGCGCTTTCTCCGTCTCTTGGTTGCCATGATTATCTGACTGCTTTCTTAGTCTTATGTGGAGTTACTGTTGGTGTCAAAGTTGTCCTGGGTCTCTTCTGTGTATTCGCACAATCCATTTAACTGCTTGCGAGTGCTGACTACTGGTAGTGGCAGAGTGATCTGAAAGCTTATAGGTGCACACACTGTGAGCTGACAAGGTGTCAGTATGTTCATCAGGAGATGTTTGAGTAATAAATGGTAAAATAAAAAGGCTATTGTTACGTTTATTTTGGGGAAAAAGTTGCATATAGCCTCTTTAAGCCTATGCAGAATATTATTAGGCATTTTGCATTGCCCGTTTTGGCAGAAAGTGGGTGTGTAGGAGGCTGGGTAGGGTCCAAAATTACCTGAGCACATTTCTAGGGAGAATGTGATTTATAAAGGGGAAATTGCATGCAACTGTGAGTTCTTAAAGTTTGATAGATCTGAAACTTACTTGGCATAAGTGTAAAAAAATTGTTTTGCTGAGCTTAAGTTTGGTTTTAGTAAGGATACTGCACAAAGTTTTATATATTAGACCTCAGGACATTTTAACTAAAATCCTGCTGGCCTCCTCCTCCTGCTGACAATTCAAAATGGGCCATCACTGGGCTTTCAACAAGATATAAATCAAAATAATTTAATCAAGTCAATACAATATTGATTCACCAGACACAAAATCAACCTTCTTCCATGGCCAACTCACCAAAATCCTGAGTGCAAAGGAGAAAAATCTCACTCCTTACTTCAAGGTTTTGTTTGTCTAAATAATTTCACGGACACTGTGACTAAAGGCATATTTAGTTAAAGACTAAACTCAGGCTGTTATATTTCAATGCCAGGTGTGAACAGTAATCCAGTTGTATCTAAATCAGTCAGGAAGCTAGTATAGGACCTCAAAATTTACTTTCAAATAAATCAACCACAGCTGTTTTGTCAACAGTTTTCTCCCGCCACATTTCTTTATCTGTCCTTACAGATTCCTTTAATCAGCTGTATTATGCACTGTGTAGTGTTTTTAAGAGCCTATGCACTGGGCCTAGGAATGTTCTATATAAAGCCGCGAAGCCAGGACAGCTGGCTGACAGCTTCCCACATCAAAAAACAGGAATTAAAACACAGCTCCAAATGAGCGCCGGTGGTTACTGCGTTCATGGAGAAGGAAGAAAAATAATTTTCCTGTGAAATCTGAGAGCTCCCCAGCACAGGTCAAGGTTAACATGGAGGTGTCCAGATCTTTGATCTAGTATGACACACTATTTCGAAGTGCCAGAGCTTTGATAAGCTGCCTTCTGATTGAAAACATTGATTATTTCAATCCGTGTATGTGTGGAGAACTTACTGTACTTTCTTGGCTAGGGATTTGCTGATGTTTTTTGCTGCGCCTTGAAATCACAAATTCCCTCAGAGCAAAGCTTCTGAATGTCTCATTTAGCTACTCAGTACAACAGATAAATGTAAAAAGGCACGTAAATGTTGTGTAAGTGGAGCGTAGCAGGGGTTTCTTCAGTATAAAATAGTGAAGTTAGAACTAGAAAACGGAACATTCTCTGAATACTAATTACATCAGGTCACAGGTTTCTAGATGATAATATAAAATCAACGGTTTTGTAAAGATTAGCTAAATTTAGCAACCATACAAGAAAGATGGTATCAGTGAAACCTGGAGCGAAGAGTGAATGGAATGTTTTTCCGTCACTTGAAAGTGACATTGTCCCATTTTAACCTCAAAGATTAATCCGCCATACCAACTGGGCTCAGTCAACCGTGCAAAATGACAGACAAAGGCCTCTGATGTTAGCATTTAATTCATAAAAGTGATGACTCCATCAATTAGGTGTCCTAAAAAAAAGCATTGGCAGGAAATCAATGCTTTGCTGGATGAAATATGGATATAACAACAACTCCCTCTTAATTGGAACCAGCACAGCTGCAGCTCACATCACAGGCTCCCTTGCTGCACATGCAAATCCTATTTTGATTGGGACTGTAACTGCCAAAGATAATCGTGGCCAAGATGAAATGCTCTCAGCAGAGCCACGTAGATTTTAATATGGTAATGAAGCCTCTGGAATACAGGGCGCGGGCGAAAGAGGTAATCGATAAGGCAATAAACAGCTCATTTGTTCTTGGAATGGTGTTGGCAGACCAGGAGAGGTTGTCAGTGATGTGAACTCTGAGGAATTTAGAGCCATCATAGTCACTTTAAACTGAAAGCAAACCAGAACTACTTCACACCTGTTTGAACTCCTGCTCTTAAGCTTGCGATATGGATCAATAATAAGTACACAACAGGAATCATGATGGTTTCTAATTCAACACCTTTAAATCTGTGTACCACTAAAAGAAAAACAACATATGCGTTATATGCGTAACAACACACTTGTGTTGTGAATAGGTGCTATATAAACGGAATTGAATAGAATATTCAGGGCCATCTTAATATGAGAAGATCATCAAAAGTTACTGTCTTTCTTTTACTTATTTTTTGAAAATTAATTTCAAAAAGTGAAACTCATATTTATTAAACAGAAATGTTCTGTTATGACCATGGTATAGCCAACACAATCTTGAGGATGATGCCAAATTTGATAGTCCAGCATTACTTGCCCAACAATGGTAAGACAAATAAGGTCATTGCAAAATAATCTGGTAGTTCAAAGAGCTTGGTATCAAAGAATGAAAATAGAAAGTTGAATGGAAGGTAAAAAATGCCTGAAATCATAATTATGAAAATGAGTTGGGGGAAAAAAACTATTGAAATGTTACTGTGTGTAATGAATCGGTATTGGGTGTTTCCATATAGGTCCA
>OY747723.1:17635000-17665000 GCA_963556495.2 Valencia hispanica
TGCACGTTTGCAGTGGGCACAAACCATGTGACCTGGACAATGCAGAAGTGGTCTACCGTCCTGCTCACTGAGTGTCGGGTCACCTTGCACAGAAATGATGGTCATCAGCATTGCTGGAGAAGGCGAGGTGAGCGATATGCCAAGGTCAACAGGGTTAGCTTTGGTGAAGGAGGTGTAACAGTCTGGGCAGGCATCACCAGTCAGCACAAAACAGATTTGGTTATTGTAGATGGCTCAGTCACTCCACGTTCTTACCTCAGAGACATCATAGAACCCATCACTATCCCCCAATTCCGCCAGCACTTCCCCAACTTTCTGTTCATGGATGATAATGCTCCACCACATCGTGCCAGAATTGTCACAGCTCGACTTCAGGAAGTCGGAGTGCCTCATATGGTATGGCCAGCAATGCCCCCTGACGTGAACCCCATAGAGCACGTTTGGGACGAGCTGAAGCCGAGACAGAACTGCGTGTAGCACTTGTGGAAGAGTGGAACACATTGCCTCAGGACAACATCATGAGGCTAGTGAGGAGCATGAGACGTCGTTGTCAAGCTGTTATTGTGGCAAATGGTGGAAAAACCTGATACTGACATTGTCAATTTGTGTTATTTGGAGCTACCCTTGTTGTTGTCTAGATTTTTGGGGAATTAAATATTACACTAATGAAAATGGTGTTTCTTCTCGAAGGATACTTTTACTTATTTCATTAAAATTCTGACCAAATAGGAATAGCACTCATGTAATTAACAATATCCCTTACTTATTGTGAGCAGTGTATATTAAAAATTTTAATAAAGATAGTGTATTCAAAAAAAGAAAGTATTTAGTCATACAAACAAAATATGGTGGATATGTATTTGTGTACACATGCATAACCCAGCTTTTACTTATTGTAGCCACCTCCAGCATTTTCTGTTAATTTTAGCCCCCTGGCAGCTTCCTGAATCAGCTTGGTCCTTTTTAGTTCATTTTTTTCTATTCTCACTGTCCCATTGTTCCTAAAATGATCTCCTGACTGATACCTTTGTACAATGGAATACTTTTGTAACCACTTCAAGTTTTGTAAAAGGATGAAACTGAGCAAACATCATGAAAATTACACATCTGAATATTTTAAGTGTGTGGAAACCAAGGTATTAGATTTGTCCCTGTTTATATTTCCCCCCCCCCCTATTTTCTTTTTACCGTGGTCTCTATTTTTCTACATCTCAAAAATCTGGAAGTTTCAAAGGGGTTTGCACACTGAGAATCCAGTGTAAAGGTTGTGGAGCTATTTCATATTAGAAGAAATTGTGAACTAACTGAACAAACATCAATTGATCCTGAAGCTACTAGCATCAATAATCATTGTTTGAGGTTTTAGAGGTCCCTATTGAGATGGAAGGCTAACCTTTTTCGCAAGAGGCTATGATTGGACCAGTGTGATTTAGAAGACTGCTTGGATATTTGATCTTTTTGCAATGCCAGGAGTCTTTTGGCTGTTTCATTGGGTGAATTTAAATAAAAAAGCTTCTTCTGTGCTGCCTAAATATCCAAAGGCAGAGAGAGTTCTATCTCCCCCACATACGGATTGTTCACCCAGCGCTGTTTTCAGAAAGTTCAGTTGTGATGCTGTGCATGTCGCCCAATGAGTCTATCCAAGCTTGATGCAGGAACAAATGAACTCCCCGAGGGTATCTTCTTTGTTTCTTTATGCTGGAATAAATTAATAAAACAAAACTATAGAACTGCAGCAATTGACTTTTATCCTCATGTGTGTTCGGGATGTGACTTAGGGGGCTGACATAAGTAGGATTTAAATGAGGACAATAATCCTTGCCCTGCAGGAAGCAATTTCCATAAATATTAATGGCAGGACTTTTTTACTTGATGCTATGTAGTGTCACCCAGGCAAAACTGCAAATGGATGTCATCAAAGTTAAAGCAAGGGCTTATGGGGAGGTTTTATCACTCATTTCTGTTTCATTATGTTGTCTGCACAAGCGTGCATGCGTTTATGTGAGTGAACGCCATCGTGTTGTCCTTTTAAAAGTAATAAACATCTCTGGAACTCAGCTGTGTGTGGGTTGACACAGGCTAAAGGGCCCTTTGTGGAACACTTAAAGCCAGGTTAATGCTTTCCATGCACTCCATAAAAGGCTGCTGTTCTCCTGTCATTTCAATCATGTCGCCTTTTTTTAACGACTTGAGTGGCGGCTATTTTGGCAGCTGCTTTACCACCTAAGGTGCAGCGATAAGCATGTTCCGTTGTGCAATGGTGGGGGAGGAAGGCAAAGTGCTGCATCAGGATGTGTATGCTCCTCTTGGTTGCAGCCTCCTCACACCACTCATCTATGTAGAAATATAACACCACCATTGTTACAGAAGCCAGGGGTTTGTGTCCTCATCGACCGGTGAATTGATTTTGAATTAGCGCTGCTGTAACTGCCCTCTGTACATGCATGTTTTATAAGATTCCGACATAGAAGACAGAACACACAGTTCTTCCGGTTGACACCTCTTGTCAGCGCCAGTAAATCCGTTTATCCGTGTCCTTCCAAGGGATTTCTAAAGAGCTCGGTTGCAAATTCCTTACCTGTGTAATGTTTGGAGAAGAAAAAGCTTTGGTTGCCAAGAGGCCCATTGGAAAGCCTTTGATAAACCTGCAATTATTTTTGTTCTCGACCAACCCTTCGTTGCCTTATTTTCATTTCAAACAAACTCTTAGAGTAACTAAACCCCAAAACAACTTTTTTTTTGCTTCTAAACTGTATAAATGGGTATTTACCAATGCAGGCTTTCAGTTTCTGGGGATTTTTTTTACATTTTGGTGTAAACTTGTTTAATTCTACACTTTTTGGTCTAAAAACATTTTAGTGCTGCCCTCTTAGGGTTGAACTGTGGCTAGTGCATTTGAATTTTGTGATTGGTGGAGAGCGGTACATCTCTACGTCACAGGCATTGACTATGTCACAGCAGCCATGGTCTCACAGACAGGCCCCGTGGGTTTGGGAATAAAACTATCAGACATATTCCCCTCCCCCATGGCGAGTTTGGAGTTGGATTGCGTTTTTCAGGTTACCATCATTATCACACTAGCACTTAGTTAGCATAGCTAACATACTGTTTGAACGTTAGCCTATGTTAGCATTACCACTCAGAGACTGCTCTCCTCCTGTCTCTCTCTCCCTCAGCAGCAGCAGCAGCCTCGGGCAGCGCTGACTCAGCGCCCCGAGCCAGCGGCTCTAATTGATACGGCTCACGGCCGCTGAGCTCCGTAAAGCCTCCCTCTACTCCTTTTTCTCCGGTGACGACGGAGGAGATCCGCTGGTTCAGGGCGCCGAGCCAGCGCCGCCCGAGCCCGGTGCTGCTGAGGCAGAGGGAGACAGGAGGAGTCCAGTCTCTGAGTGGTGATGCTAACATAGTCTAACGTTCAAAACAGATTGTTGATCAGATCGATCAGTCGCAAAACTGCCAACGTCGCTTTGGTCAATGTCCATGTTTCAGTGTCAGATTAAGCTACCAGTCACTGTCCTCCTGAACACACCCCCACATTCCCCCCTCCGCTCATCATCCAAACTTGGCCATACCCCTCCGTTCTTCCTGGCACCGCCCACTTTGTAGAATTTTTTTTTTTTTATGTTGTCTGGGGGCGAATTATGATTTTTCAGGGGGTTCAGTTACACTTTAAGTTTCCCAGCATTAATATCCAAAGTCAACCCCACTGTTATGTTCTCTCCTGCATTCTAGCCATTTAAAATTAGCATTTGAAATTTCTTGAATGCAAATCTTCTCTTCAAATATTTATTCCGTTCCACCTTGTGGATTCATCAAAAACTCATGATGTGGAAAAACACCAAAGTTTTTCTTGTCCTTTCCTCGACAGGCTGTGAGTATATCATTAAGACGATCAAAAAAATTACCTTGGCACATTGCTGGTACAGAGCTTTCAATATTCATACCCAATAAACTTTTAAACACTATAAAAGTTACAGCTACAACAGAAGTTGTGCTCTTTGAGATGTTTTTGGTAATCAAAATCTGAAAACTGTTGTGCATCTGCTTTGCACCTCAAGGAATTGAAATTGGCCATTCTTTTTTGCGGAACAGGACAGAACACCACCATGTTTCACTATAGAAATAAAGTGCTCAGAATTGTATTTTCAAGTGTTTTGTATGTGTTTGCAAAAGTTTTGGTTTCATTGACCCAGAGCACTTTCTTTCACATGTTTCCTATACTCCTGTACGGCTCGTGGTAAACTGCAAATGGAACTTCTTGATTCGTGGTGTGAATTAACAGAGTTCCAGTCTCTCACCTAGGTAATGGATCTCTACACCTCCTTCAGAGTAGCCAGGGGCCTCTTTTTTGCTTCTCTGATTAAAGCCCCCCTTCGTCCGACCTTTTCAGTTAAGGTGGACGGTCATGTTCTGGTAGGTTTGCAGTGGTAAACATACTCAATTTCCAGAAGGTGGGATGACCTCTAGGTGGATTATTAGAAATCTGGACTGGAAAGTCCAGTTGATTGATACTGAGAGCAACCCCAATACCAAAGCACCATCCATCCTTAAACTGTTTTTGAAAAAGCTTTGTACTGCAGTGTTGTTTGCTGCAGATGAATGGATTTTTTACATAGAAGCCAACGGTTGTTTCGATAGTCTTTGATAGGTCTTTGTTGCCAGCAGCCTCAGTGTTTGTCTGTATTTCCTTCCTTCTTCTCTTTTTGCCCACCTACTTGTTCAGGCAAACGTCTGTCTATCCTGAGCCTGGTTCTTAAGGAATGTTCTTTTATGTAGAGAGCATTTTCCCCTCGACTGTCGCTCTGTGCATTAGGATTGCAGTTGAGACAAGAATCAGTGCTGTCTGCTGCTTTCCTTTGAAAGACCACTTTTTGTAATTGAGAGAGTTGGGACACTTTTTTGGGATCAGAATTTCAGTAATCACTTATTGAAATCTACAGATGAATGTAAAAATTACTGTGACTAAAATTCCTGTGACTGTATAAGCAGGGCTTTTTGAGATGACTGTGCATACCCTGCTCTCCCCACTGACGGACGTGTAAACAAGCAGCAGAAAATGTGTAGCAAACTCTTTTGGCCTGCAACTAATAAGCCTTCTCCTTTTGTCTTAAATTTGTAGGCACTGAACCTCCCCTCAGGGCTTCCTGTTCAGAGCAGATCCATGCTGCCCACATCAAAATCCTCTGCTGATATAAACAAATCCTCATCTCTTTGGAGCTTCAGGTATATCTGTCTTTTTATATTTTTAGGTTCGGCATAAGGTAACTCATAAAGCAGAGGTAATTATTTACCGGTGTGACCATTCTTGCATTAACGCTATTCACAATGATTGCTTTGTGCATGCAGTAATCAAAACACACAAAAAAAGAATGTGAAGATTTTGTTACGGTTGACCTTTGCTGTGTAGAGCTGTTGTTGGGGACCATTGATTTAACCTAATATCTTGGTATCTTATGACATTTTCAGTGTATCCATGTGATAGTCTGATGTCTCCTGAATAAATACACTGTAATGCAATAATTTAGTTCGTTCTTAAGTAGAAAATGAATGGTAGATTTTACTAATATGCTGCTTCTTGCAGGAACTCCCATTTATGGGGAAAATTCAAAGATGCAGAGCTACATAAAGTAATTGCTTTGATGTAATAAAATATGGTGATACCCTCACCGATAATATAACTTTCACCAGACACTTTTTTTTTCAGATTAGTGGCTTTTTCTGAAAGTCATCAGCTGTTATCAGAGTTCTTCCCCCTTATCAGCGAACATATACAGCTGTGTGTTGAGATTAATTAAAAGGACTTATCTGTCATTGACGGCCAACCTATGCAATGAGCTCCGTCACGCTGGTGAATTTGTCCCTTTCCTTCAGAGCTCTTGTCAGCAATTTCCATCACTGCAAGTTAGCGTTTGTTGGGAGGATAGTAATTGTACACCAGTCTCGGCTCCACACACTCGAGGAGCCTCGAGAGGGATGACTGCCCTTCAATAAAGATAATGGAACATGTGCTTCGAAAACAGACACACAGGGTTGCTTTGGGTAAACTGTTTGAACTAAGTTAATGATAGAAGAAAATCCAAAAATTACTGTGACAAACGTAGCTGTAATCAGAGCGTTGGAATTATCCGGCGTCGAATGCAAACAATCTGATTAGAAAAGTGTTGTGAAGCTAGTTTGCTGATACAAACAACTTACAATCACCCTATTTTAAATATTGATTAGTTCAGCTTTTCACTTGCTGCTGTTCCCTGGCCCAAACAACAATTTAACTCAATCATTTGAGCAAAAGGAGCCTTGGTGCTAAATCTTGTAAAAGCAACAAGAAAGTTTGTAAAAGGCAAAAGCCAGAAACGAGTTTAGAGAAGTAAAAAAAAAAAAAAAAAACTTCCCAAGAAAACAAGGGATTTCGGAGTAGGGTGTGAAAGTACTAGTTCTAAAAATGGCCAACATCATCAAGGAATATATTGAATAAAAAAAAAATCCCCACTGAATTAATGGAATATGCAAAGAGCTTTACTTAAAATGGCACTAATGTGTTTTCAATTTTAATCTCTGCCCCATATGGGGCTTGGCTCTACAACAATGTCTTGCATAAATGTGATTTCCATGAATGTGAATGCAATAAAGGCTTGTGATGTCCTGATTCATTTAATACAGGGGAAAGGAATGGGTAACACATTCTGGCCCTGCAGCTATGAACAGTTAGAGGACACTGCAGGTGAAAAGTTGGTTTATTTTAGTAATTTGCTTTAACTACTTTTTTAGGTACATCTTGCTAGTACCGGATTAAACCTTTTTTCCTTAAATTTTGTGCAATTGATTCAATAAGATTTGGTAACCATTTCTTTGAGATTTGGCTCCATATTGACATGCTGGCATCACACAGTTGCTTCAAATTCTGAATGTAGCGCCTGGAATCGACTCTCCGGACCAGGATTCTCTTTTCAATCTATTATTATTCAATTTTGTAACAATTTTGTACAAATTGTAGCCCCAACTTTCCAGTTTTTAATGAACCAAAATGGATCTGTGTGGTTTGCTGATGTTGTTGCCGGTCTGATTTAAGGTTTATTGTGTTGTCCTTTTATAGATGTGTTCTGCAATCCTTCTGTGCATAGCAGTCTTCAGCATGAAACAGATTTTCAGTCAGAATCAGGTATGTGCCTTTTAAAAACTTGAACCCATTCGTTTGTTGATTTGGATGTATTCTTTGGGTTATTGTCATGCTAAAAAATGAAGCTCGAGCTTTTTTGCCAAGCTTAACTGGTATTTGGAACAGTTATGTATTTGTATTCACCATGACTACAGCTCCAGCTGAAGAAAAAACTCAAAGCAGGATTCTGTTACCACTCTGCTTCACAGTGGGTATAGTGTTCTTTTGGTGATGTGCTGTTCATTTTGCCAATCATATGTTTTGCAATTAAGGCATCAGTTTCTTGCATTCTTTGAAGATACCTCAAATGTGGTTTTGCAGGGTTGGGAAGTTCTTCCTTTGTTTGTTCCTCAAACAAAGCTTTAATCTTGCCAGCTTACACAAACACCGAATAACATAGGATATCTTTTTTACTTGTACTACACGACTAATCCTCAAGAGTACATTTTGTAGTTCACTTAATATTGATGTACTGTAGGCCTTGTAGCAGCTTCTCAGATCAGTTGTAAGTTATATTTTCTCTACTCACTCCATGTCTTCTGTCCTTCCGTCATGGGGTGAAGACTGGAGTCTGCAAGTGTCTGAGGGGAAACCGACCTGACCCAACCTTAGTTCACAGTCAAACATCTTTTAATTTTTTGAGATGTATCTGGATGCAGACAGTTGGTGTGAACAGATCACCAACCCAGTTGGAAAGCTGCCAACAACCAATGATGAAGAGAATACAGGACATGGCAACAGTTACAGTAGAGGCCAATTTTTGTATTGTTTTTATTTGTTAATATACAGCATTATGAACATAAATGCACTAGGTATAATACAAACTATTATCCAACTAATTACAATCACGTAGTGATAAAAAACAAACATAATTTGTACTAAATGATTTAACATTTTTGAATTAAATATTTTCCATGTAGAATAAATCGAATTATCATGAATTTTCAATGTCCAAGCCCTCTCACAAATAATGTCTGTCTGGAGAAAAATGGGAAAACTTTGTTTGAAGGCCAACATTGAAAGCCATCCTAAAACCCACAAACAACCTCGAATAAATATTTCAGACTCTATTAGTATAACATTTTGACACTTTCCAAATCAAACTCACATGTGGGTACATCTAACATATTTTAAATAGCATCTCTTTCATCTAATAAAAGAGAAATGGAACCCATCTGAATTCTGAGAGTATCTACATCTACTGGTCTTTTTGTCCCTACTAACTGTTGCCCTCGTGAGAGCTTCCATGAGAGAGAGAGATGCGCTCGGTTGGGTTTAATTGGTCTAAGAAATCCTGAAGTCCATGATCTCCCAGCAGCTCCCGTTGTGAAGTGTGGGATCCTCACTTTTTCCATCTGGAAACAAAAATCAGTCTATACAGGGGAAAAAATCCCAACTAGCAAAGTTGCATATTTCCCAGGCATTGGAAATCATTATAGAAAACTTTTTCTTTCCTTTATATAGGTCCCAGCTTACCAAACCAACCAACCACACAAGTACTGTTTTTTTCCAAATCCATGATGACCCTGACCTCCCTTGTTGGAATTGAACACCCTTGTCACCATCCATCACAGTTGATGTTGCTGCAAAACAACACTGGATGTTATTTCCTCCCTCCGGTAGCGCCGTTTTGGATGTGCCTTGCCCTTTTATCTGTGTAATCACCAGATAAAGACGCACTGTCCGGGTGACTCCAGTCACTGTGCCTGAAAAAAGAATCTCAGGCCATATGAAAGGATGAGTAGGTGTTATGTGTGTGTATATATTGTGCCATTCCAAGAGTGCGGTGTCAGAACTGCAACTTTCCATCGCAAACACTGCTGGCAGCTCTCCATAGTGATCAAATCAGACGTCACAATGCCCAGCTTGAATCAGCTCTGAAGTTCAGACAAGTTAGAAGGCGGGTAGGCTTGAGGTTGTGTGTGTGTGTGTGTGTTTATGTGTGTTTATGTGTGCACAAGCCAAAATGAAGGAGCAGGCTTCATGTGCCCACGCCACAGCGACTCCCCGGTCACCACGGTGCCATTCATAGTCAGAGTTTGTGATGGCTGTCAGACGAGCCCCACAGCAGACGCCTTGATGTGCTGATACAGACAGAATATTTTTTTTCAAGTGTTTTATTTTATCCCAGTGAAAAGGAACGTCTCCAGGTCGGGTTAACTCAACTCAGTCGTCTCTGTTTCATTCCTAAACTAGCCACAAGTACGGCATGTTGTATCGTTGAAAAAACAGTAATATAAAAATTAATAGCACAAAAAAACATTGTGGTAGCTTCACAGGGAGGATTATAGATTGCTCAGTATCTTATCTCTACAGATCCTCCCAACTGCATGCAAGCTTTCCATTTAATTTCCTGCCTTCTCATTCCATGATTTCTGTCTGTTCTTGTTTTCTGCTTGATTTTATTTTTTGTTACTTTTTTTTAAATGGAAACCCTTATCGGTAAATCCATATGTTGTTTTCATTCGAATGATCATAATCAGAGCAAACATTATCGGAATTGGGAATAGGTGATTTTTTTTTTGTACTCCCTATCTTTGTTTTTTTTTTTTTTTTTTTTTTTTAAACAACATTCCTTTAGCGTCTCGGATAGGAATTAGTGTTTATCTTATCATTTTTCTAGTTTTCCTGCTTTAACTTAATATCTGCAATCTACCGTCGCTGGCCACTTTATCAGGTGCACCTTTCTATTACTGCAATAAATCCTCTTTTGCCTGCAGAACTGCCTTAAACTCTCTTTAGAGAGTTCTGTCTATTTTGTTATGATAGCATTACACAGTTGCTGCAGATTTGTCGGCTAAACAACCATGATGCAAATCTTCCATTCTAAAACAACCCCGATTGAAATTGATTGTGGAGCGCATTGGAGTACAGTGAACATATTCTCATTTGTGAGACAAGAAAAGGGGTACGTAGGTAAGCTGTGACATTCAGTAGTTTCTCAATTGTGACTAAAGGGTGAAACCATGCCAAGAAATTAACCCATGGATCAATGATTTACTGTTACTTACACGTCAAATTCTAACCATATCATCTGAATAGTCCAGCTGTAATCACAATTCATCAGACCAGACAATATTTTTCCAATCTGTTACTGAATTGTAAACTGCAGCCTCAGTTTCTTGTTTTAGGAGGCAAGAGTGGTAATGGTCTGTGACTGCCTTACTGTATCTTTTTTAAGGTTCAACATATTGTGCTTCAGAGAGCTTATTGATACTAGTGGTTGAGTTAATGTTGCCTTTCTTTAATCACAAACCAGCCTCCAATGGTCCTCTAGTCTCTGACTTGAACAAAGCATTTTCATGAAAAAAAACACTGCCAATCATGGGATACTTTTGCTTACTTTGGACTATTATCTACAAACCTAAAACTACTTTTGTTTCCTTTCACGCGTCCTTTATTTGGGGGGTATTTCAGGCATACTGTATGTACAACTAAGTTGCCTAGATGTGCCAGGACTGTTTTGGCCAACAAAAAGGATCTCTGAAGATCTTACACTGATTTGTAAAATGTACCTTATTAAATCAAGACTATATCTGGCACCAAAGTAGACATGTCCCATTGATGGTGTTGGAAGCCTTTGTTTGTATGTATGACCTTCAACCAAGAAAGTCATAAATAGTAGGGATGTCCCAAACAAGACATCCCTTCTCCCATACTGGTTCTATTTATTTAAGGTTTACCATTTGTCCCAGTCCAGTGCCACTGTTTCTCTTATCTGTCTTCTTGACAGTGATTGATGTTTTGTCCCAACCAGAACATAAGCTTTGCACGTCAGCATGTTCTGCATAAAAAACTTGATAATTGCGGTTGTGAAATATTTTAATTCCAGTTCCTTTTAATAGTCTGCAGACCAAACTTGGGGAAGAAAACTTTGTTTGGAACATAAATAAGAACGTGTTTTAGCTGCTCATATGTAGTTTGTATGTAAAATGTAGCTAAGGATTAGATTATAGCTATAGGCAGAATGTTTTAAATGAACAGCAGTTATGTCACTCCAAAATGTTGTTAATAGTGAACTATTTCTTTAGCAGATGTGTAGGACATGAAACTTCCATAGTTCCTGTTACCTGAAAGAAAGAAAAAATTTAATGGTTTTTACTGTAAGGACGGCTTCTTATTAACTTTAGTCTTCAAATACATTTGTGGATACTACATCTTCTGCTTACCATCAGTGGCTTCTTGAACTCAAGCAGCCACTTCTACCATAACACTAATAAGTGTGACTTTTAAATTAAGTACTACGTTAGGGCTGTTTATTATTGTGCTGTTTATCTTGTATTCCGAATGTTTAAATTTTTATGATCTTTATTTAGAGCTGTGCTCTTTATTGAACACTTTTGATATAAGAACTCTTGTTTTCTTCCCAATTTCTCTAACTATTGCAGGGTCTGACCTTGGAGTGACTTTTCCGGGACTTTCACCACTAACAGGAATGGCATCTGCTCTAAATGTTTTTCACCTGTAAATATGGACTTCAAATTGTTTAAAAAATAACTTTAAAACCCTTCCCTGATTGATGACATGTCAACAATTACTGAGGTCATTGCTGACGACTTTCTGCCTTTACTCTGTTAATGATGCTTATCATCTCTGTACTGGCTGTCATGTGAAAAACTAAATGACTTTTTGAAACCAATCTCGTAATTTAAATAAAAAGTGTCTGCATGGTAACTGTTAAAAAACACAAATATTATTTGGAAAACAACAAGCAATATATTTATCTTTGAGGGCGTGAAATAATACAAACACCCTTCACTTGAATTGGAAATTAAGGATTGCAAACTTGAATCTTAGTATTTTATATATCCTTTATTCTTTGAGCTTTAACCTCAAAGAGTAAATAAATGAAGCAGGAATGGTTATATATCAAACGAATGCTCATATTTTACCCGTGTATTATAGCGTGGCAGCTGCATTGGCTGAATGTACCTGTTTGAACTCTGGATTGCAGGTTCTCATCATTTTGAAAATGTCGGATTTTTGCCGAATAAAGAATGAATGAGAAACCTAGTGTTTGAGAGAGTGCCTGGAAGGCTGTAAAATGAAATGTCACTAGTCTTGTACTGCAAAAAGCAACAAGTCATTGTGAGTAAAAAATGAATGCATTCACCAGGTTTCTTTCCTGCCCCCACCATCCTTCCGTGCGGTAGAGTTGTGTTTGAAGGGTGGGTGGAGCACAATCACATCTATCTCCATTGCACACCCTAAAGCTAGGATAAATGAGTTCAAATGATGGAGTATTTGCATCACTGAGCAAGATTTTGGATGGATCAGCCACAGCTATTGATTAAATCCTTCCCCAGGCTAGTGTGACATTCATCCAATTCTTTCATTCCATTGAATTGCCTGCAGTGTAAACCATAGTCTTTACATTTGCCTGGTTAAGCAGAAATATATAGATTCAAATAATTTTACTAAGATTAATGCTGGTATTAAATGGGATAATAGATTTGTGATAACTCCCCCAAGCCCCCCCCCACACTCAGAATTAATCGCTATGAGGCAAAAACTTGAATACATTTTCAAAAGCATATAATGGTGGACATTTTATCAGATTAAATACATCCAAGAGATTGCGTTCTTATTCATTGTTAATCATTTAAAACAACAACACTTTTTCTAAAAACATAACATTTTTAGGCTGCAGTCACTCTGTCCTATCTTGCCATGTAAGTTGGGGTGATAAAATGTGTGTTACTTGGGTCTAAGCACGAGAAAATGAAGCTAATTCTTGTCCTGTCACGTATTGGAATCAAAGGTGCTGAATTAAAAGCTTTTCGGTGCATTACGACTGGGTATGTTATTTTCACAGTGATGGTTTTGTTGCCTTTTTGCCATGTAAATGATCAGGTAATTATTAGCCAAAAGAAATCTGACAGAACACCATGCCGTCACTTTCAGTTTTGAGCTCTAGGAGGCGATCATGCAGTATCGAAAACATAAACTTATAGCAACTTCATGTTTTTATATATTAAAGTGCCCCTGGCATGAAATTTGTATTTTTTGAGTTTACTGGTCATATTTTTTAGTTTCCCCAGCCTGCCTATGTCCCCTAAGGGATTAAAATAACTGATTAGTGTTTCCTTTGTCCCCGTGTATATCTGCCTACATAGTGACATTAGCTCTCAGAAATAGGCTGTTTTGCAGGTCGGCATATGACTACATGTTTCGGCTTATGACGTCATTGAGTTCCAGCCAATTACCACCTTCTCTGAACTTCACTCTCCAAGTCCTTCCCCCCGCGGTGCATATTACAACCTAAACAACGAGAGCTACGGTAAAAGACGAGCAACAAACCGACAACATGGAGTCCAGACCACATTGACACTGTCCTCCCCACTTCCTCCCCACTGTAAAGCTTGTGGATGGCCTTTATGCAGGGAATGTACCTGACTGACTCCCGAAGCAAGTGGTCGTTTGTGGCAAACATTTCTCTGACGAATGTTTTATTAACTTGGGAAAATACAACAGTGCATTCGCAGATCGTCTTAAACTTTTACCAGGATCAATACCAACCCTCCGTGAACCAGCAAATATCCCTATACAAGTATATTTCCGCAATTATGTCCTTCAGCGATTATATACCAGTGTTTATCACACATATAGATTAATCTGTGGCAGTGCGCCACAGATTAAACCCCAAGCACCACAGATTCAACACCGACCAAAGAAAATAAAAATCCACACCAACCGTTTCGTTTTTCTTTTTTATGCTATTTAAAACACGCAGCGTATTCGTTCAGCCTTTCCTTTCCCTGCTCTCTCTTCGTCTCTGTCACTCACGTCTCTCTCGCACACACACACACACATACACATACACAGCCCCTCCCTTCCGTGCACAGCATTTCTGTCTGGATCACCTGTGTAAGATGTCCCCTAACTTTCTGGTTCCTCCTCAGGTGCCTCGCTGTCTGGATCAGATTCCGGATCAAATTGAAACGCCATTACAGTCGCCATAACAGTAGCCGATGCATGTCTGTTATTGTTTCATCAGATGTGGAAGTTAGAGACTCATTTGACAAAAAAGGCGCGTGGCTTGGGCCCTGCCCACCAAAACTCAGTCGTTCTGTTCTAATGCTAACAGAAGGGCCACGTAATAGGGCTGCAATTCTACAACAAGGCTGAGTTACGGCAAACGATCATTTGATACAGTATTAAGGTACTTAGAGTGTGACTAAAAAGGGCCCGAATGTCGCAGGGAATTTCATGCCAGGTCCACTTTAAGTCAAAACTGGATATTCCATAGACATGAAGATACATGCTTCTTTTCTTTACGTTTTTAGCTCCACAGATAACACAATTATAAATAAATCAGCAACTCTAGCAAGATAAGAAACAGGGTGACAGCAGTTTAAGAATCTGAAACAGATGTACTCCCATATTTATCTTAGAGCAGTCTTTAATTACTGGGAAGTAACAAATGCCTGTTTTGCCTGTGCATTAATTTCAAGTGTCAATTGGAAGTTTTATGTTGTGTGGAATAAATACAGTGGTAGAAAAAAAGGTTTAGATACTTGTTATTTCTTTGGTTGGTGAGATCAACTGACTGGGTAAAAAACAAACCTCCAATAACCAGCTCTGGTATAAGTTAAAAACTGAAATGCTCAGCTTTTGCTCACTGGTAGTAATTAATTGTTTCCAATTCAATTGCAGGGCTCGTAATAAATGTTCTGTGCCCAAGTTACCTTGAGAAAATATAAAGGAACTTATAAAATTACTTGGAAAGAAAAAAATACATGTTTACTTCTGCTTTATCTGATTCCGCTATTTTCTTTGCCCATAATCTTCATGCCGGGTCACTCTTCTACTACCCACTTGTAAAAGGAGCCACATCACAGCCTTATTAAAAGCACTGAACTTCTGAATATCAAACTTTTTTAATTCTGAGTTTTGGGGTCACTGCGCACCGAAGTCACAAGCAATGTCTCACAGATGGCTCTCAAGTTGGGCCACGTCCCAGAAGATTCAATATTCCATTAGGACTATTATTTCTAAAGTAGATTAATCCCTGTCATTTAACGCTTGGCTGATGTCCATTTGAAGTCATTATGTAGAGGCACTGACAATGTTTCATAAATTATTCACAGCTTTATCTGGGACACTATTCACTCACCACGCAGGAACTTGAAGCTGGATCACTTGTCACCAGAAAAAAAGAACTTGCTTACCTTCATGAATACAATGGAGAGATCATTTTAGACATGCATTCTTTTGTCACCTATTTGTTATGGAGGATATCAATACATTGAACAATTACTTTTGTTTGAACTTAAAGTATGTTTCTGAAAGCAAGATAAGTTCCAGTAGGCTCAAGTGACTTACAAAAAGTTTCAAACTCCATTACCAGGCATACATAAACCTCCCTTTCACTACTTCAAAACCGAATGGTTTGTTTGCTACTGTTCTCCAAAATACCTCTGAGACCTTGTAATCGAGGGTGAATTACACTCAGGTTGGCCTCTAAGGTAGCTAGATTTATATAAAGGTATACTTTTAAAAGAGGGTTGATAGTTTGTAGTTTTTATGTGGCAAAGGGTGATAGTATAGTATTCTATGTCCAAATGAGGACTGTTTCCATGATTGTTAAACCAACACAGCAGAAAGCTGAAAGTACAGATTCAATACAACCTTAACGCTTTAACATTATTTACATATTTAACTAGTTCTCAGTATGTTCTATTGCTGAATTCATTGGTGGTATTAACCTGAATACAGCGTAGATGATCTATCTTGTGTTTCATTTGCTCCTGCAGCAGAAACCCGGTTTTCCCATAGGGAAAATTAAAGTTTCATCTCCTCTAATTAAAGAGTCTTCGAAATTCTGAGCACATACACACAAAGAAGTCCTAAATATGAGGTCTAAAAAGGAACTGTGTGGGGGAAAAAAATGGTTGAGTGGCTGAATGATTGAAAATGCAGTCATGCTGAGAATCTACGCCTAAAGTTTCCTGCCAACACTTAATTGGCATGCTGTCAAAGAATGGCGGTGTACATAAACAACCTGCCCACATGTTGTTTTTGTGTGTCACACATCCATCATCCCTTCATACAAGGTTGAGTGCTAAGCATTTTTTTTTACAGAAGGTTTTCTATCTCTTCGTTACTGACTTTAAGAATGTGTTTGATGATACGCTTTTGTTTTCATTGGCAGATCACACAGGAGCGTTGAAACGAACAATAACTGGGATTTAATTAAGACTCAAGCAGCTCAAGGCAAAGATATTTTGTGTGTACAAAGTTTCATGGCAACAACAACTTAACAGTTTAAACATGCTTTCAGTTTGTCTTAAACATTGGCACATTTTAAGTAAGAACAATAGAACAAAATAAAAAATAAAGTAATTTGCAAAACAGCAAAGGATACTAAGGAAGAGCAATCTATCGGCAATCTCATCCCTCAGGCCAAAGTTTCATTTTCATAAAGTCAAATATGCGATACGAGAGTGACTTGTTTATGACGTACATACTCAGAAATGTATTAGTTGTGCTCTACTAGTTTCAGCTAAGTTGAACAGGGATATGCAAAGTCAAGTGTCTAGCAGTTAACAGTCTTCTCAAATGCTGACTTTCAGAGGCTCATGATGTGCTGATAACGAACCACGAGGATGTTCCAAGGAACACTTTTAGTATCACTTTGAGATAAAGACTGATATCAATGACTTTAGACTTTAGGAAAAAAGTGGACCAAATTCAACTTTTTTCTTGCAGGGTTTTAGCTGTGTCTCTTGATTCCCACTATGTGTGGAACAACGGTACTTATGTGTGTCAAGCTAAACTCAACATCTCTGCAGGTACTGGAGTCAGACTCCTTCAAAATAAGTCTCGCAACAATAATAGTCAAAGTAATAGTAGTAATAGTAAAGTAATTTAGTTAAGATGTTACTTTTATACATGTTTTCAACAACTGACAGTGGTAGCGATATATGTCTCTTCGGTGACTCATTGATTTCTGCTCTAAAGATCTAAGCCATCTAAGCCTTAATATTACTACTTACTAAACGTTATTTAAATAGATAGCTTAAGGATTTTAATCTGTTTGCTTGATTGATTGTGCAGGAATAAAATTGTTGTCAGCAGAAAGAGCAATCCAGTGTTCTCTTGGGCCTATTTTTATTCTACACAAGTTTGTGTATGTATTGCCAGAACAAAGTTGCCGATTCTACAGTAAAGAATAGGGTAAGTGGACAGCATTGTTGGCAACCTTTTGTTTATTTATTCTGATTTGAGGATTTTTCTGCTCATAAAAATTTGAGCTTCAGACATATCTGACATAGTGAAATACTTTAAGCCTGGAATTTTGATGAATATGGCTAACAGATGATAAAAAGCCAAAATTGTGTGTCTCAGAAAATTAGCGTTTAGTGAAAAGGTATTGTGTTTTCATCGAAAGTTGGGTGGAAGGAAAAAGTGTAGTGGGAAAAGGTGCACCAGCAACAGGGATAAATGCAGCCTTGAGAGGATTGTCAAGCAAGAGCTATTTAAGAATTTTGGGAAGCTTCATAAAGAATGGAGTGAGGCTGTAGTCAGCGCATCAAGAACCAATAGATTCTGCAGATTGGCTACGTATCTTGCCTTTCTTGTGTCAAGCCACTCCTGAACCTGAGACATTAGAGTGTCTTACCTGGGCTAAGGAGAAAAACAACAGGACTGTTGCTTATTGTTCTAAAGTCCTCTTTTCCGATGAAAGGACAGTTTGCTTTGGAGAGGCACAGAATTCACGTTACTTGAAGTCCAGTGTAAAGTTCTCACAGTTAGTGATGATTTGGGGTGCCATGTTATCTGATGGTGTTGGTCCACTGTGTTTTCTGAAGTCAACTGTCAACGCAACTGTTTACCAGGAAATTTTAGAGCACTTTATGCTTAGTTCTGCTTTTAAAGCAAGACATGGCACCAGCCCACACTGCCCAAAAAAAATACCAAAGGTTGGTTCACTGAGCTTTGATGCAGTAATTTATGCAACAGAATTCCCAACCAAGATTTGATTGAAAATAAATTCGTAATTTTCAGAAGTCTGACATTTCTATTTAACATGTGCTTTTATTATTGATCTGATGTACGATTCTAATTTTCTGTTTTATTAGGTTATCCATAATCTTGAAAATAAGAAAAAGGTTTGAAATATTTTACTGTTTGTAATGAATCAGAGTTTCAATTTTTTGTAATGAGTGACAGTCAGTTTTTTTTTTAGCTATATTTGGATGTGAAATACTAAGTTGAACTAAGAGTGTAGCACTACCCTATTACTGTAATTTATGGACTATTGAGCTGCCTCCTGTAACATCTCGCCGTCAATTCATTTATGACAAACATATGTGCAGCAGCTAATTCCTTCTTTGATGGCCAAATTAAGTTGCCTTCAACTTAAAAGCTGCATTTCTTTGTGTGTTTTCCATGATAAGGGTGTGTGCATGAAAACTACTGGTAGTGTCGTCTTCGGCACATAATCATTCCCCACATGTCTGGCTCACTTTCGCGCTTACAGCTATAGTGCCCCCCAGTGGCCGTTAGCCAGTAAAATAATCTATAAATTAGCTGCATCGTTGTATAGGATGAAGGGTCCAAAGCATATGAAAAAAGTAGCAGCTTATTGTCCGAAAATTATGGTTACTCCCTAATTTTGTTCTTTAACACTTAGTCTGGCCTACTCATCTGTACAACTTTGCTTGAGTTTATTTACATTTGTGAGCATTTGTTACTACACTGCCACCACAGTAACTATAGGCTATTAAGGTTGAGGTCTGAACCATTGCAAAAACTTCAACTTTCCTCTGTCGCTGCCATTCTCTTTTAGATTTGCATCCCAGATTCTGACTGCAAAAGAAGCCCAAATCATCATCCTTCCACCATTGTGCTTTATAACTTGGGATGAGGGGTTGTGCAGATGTGCTGTTAATTGCTGTCCAAACTTGACACTGGGGGACATAGCCAAATATTTCTACTTTGGCCCCATCTGTCTAAAGCCCATAGAGCAAAAAGTATTGTTGCAACTTTGCAAAAAACAAAAAACAACAAAAGCATCATACTCCCTTTATCATTTTTCAGAAAGAAGAGACAGGACTGAATGATCTGACCGTTGGCTCAGATTGCTAGGACTTGGCAACTATCTTCAGTGTTTTCCACTTGTAAATAAATAATAATTTCTCTGTTGAACGAAAAACGTCAAAGTTGTTCGAAAAGGGCCTTTTAACAATTTTCAAATATGAAGTCGAGCAACAATTGCATCTCTAAGGTAATCTCCGAAGTTGTTTCATTTTGCCTTGTGCTTTTACTTTGACCTGAAAAAGGGTGTACTTCCTTTCTAACATTACCTTTTTATTCCTTTTGTTATTTGCTAGTTCTTAAAACTGAGAAGTAGGAGATATCTCGATTGCTAAACTACAGCATGACAATTCGTTGAAACCTCATAACTTTTTAGTATGGTAAAACTAATACATCTTGGAGATGTGAACCAGTCTACAGGGTATACACTTTCTTTCAGACTAAGCTCAGGCTTAGCAACTTCTCCCTGGAGGTAAGAGGAAATGTGGTCTTACTAGACAGGTCAGCCTGTGGCAGATGTAAAGCTGCTGGAGAATTTATTTGGCAAGGGAATACTTCAAAACCCCCGCCCTAGGAGCAGAAGGAAGGAGTTTGCTAGAGTTGGTCCAATCAGTCTGTTGGCCCTGCAGATCAGTGTGAGCTGCCAAAACCGAGCAGATAGATGGATCTCTGCCAAACACCTCAAATGCACTGGAGTGTTTTGTATTGGCATGGTGTTCTGCTGACAAGTACAGCAAGAAGCACAGCTGAGTGCAACCCTAACAAAACTAAAACCGTCCCATAAGTTTTATCGTTCCTGTTCTGCTGTTTGGGTTATTGATGCCTGTCACCTATCAGCTTTAGAGATTTTATTTTTTGAGTGAGGTGTTTTCTATTTGGCCAAACTCTCAAGATATGCCTCAGCTTCTTGGCAGGCAGCCAGTGCCTTGACACTGAGATTACGGTAACTAAAATAGTTATGAAACCTATTCATGCAACCAAGCTCTGAAACCTCAGTGGGATGTTCAAATATCACGGCATGCTTATCATTTAGAACTTTTGCAGTATGCATATGGTGTCTTTTTCATCCCGACATGAGTATAATTGTAATTTCATGGGAACATAATACATTTACTCAAGCATCTGATGGTAAATCATTTATTGGTTACTTTATTCTTCCAAACTAATCTTCTGCCAGGGTCATGGCAATAATTAGCTTAATAAAAAACCTAGCAGTCTGGCCTGCGCTGATGCTGCATGTGCTCACCATTTCTCCTAATGTCTTTTATCTAAGGGCTGCTTTTAATAAGCGGAGTGCATTTTATTAAGGTTAATATCTTACTCAATTATAATTTATATTCTGCTTGAGCAATCTAGATACAAGCTACACTTCAAGTAACAAAATCAGATATGCATTTCGGCCTCAAGGGGCACCAAAAACCCAATTTTAACGGTGTATACCCATTGAACAATGTCACATTAGTTTCTTGGGATTTCATCTGATAGACGAACATGAAAGTAATAAAAAAATTAAAGGTAAACAAAATAAGAGGCTTGAAAGCATGTGAAAGAAAGTGCTCTTCTCAGATGACACTAAAATTTAATTTGTTGACCTATGTACCAAATATAACATGGTGTTTGATAGCATAATGCTGTGAATATAATTTTCTTCAGCAGGGAAAGGGAAGATGGTCTCAGATATTTGGAAGATGGATTGGGTTAAATACAGTGTAATCCTGGAAGAAAACCTGATAGAGGTTGTGAAAGACTTGAAATTGGGAAATAAGTCCACCTTCCAACAGGAGGATAACCCTGAGATACAGCTATAGCTACAATGGAATAGTGTAGATCAAAGATATTCATGTGTTTAAATGGCCCAGTACAAGTCCAGACCCTAATCCAATTAAGAAACGTTGGCAGAATTTCACAGTTGATTTTTGGAGACACGTTGCACCCTATCTTACAGATCTTGAGCTGTTTTGCAAATTAAATAAGTTCTATAGCAAAATACTGTCTTAGGGGGCTAATTACAAATGGATAGCTCATTCAAAACTATGTGTGATTTTGAAAACCAGGTATCATGATGTATAAATTTGTGTTGGCATATTTAATAATATCCTAATAAAATACAATAATGTTTTGTAACAGAATGCTAAAAAGTTAGACATTACATTTCAATAAGTTGTGGTTTGGGGTATTTGACACTAACCAAGTGGGTTCAATTTATTTTTAGTTCAGTCGTGGCTTACTTTTTTTTTGTTAGCTGGAATAACGAATCTCAAAAGCATATTGGAAGCATCATCCATCACCACAATGTGTATCAACCATCTTTATGAGCCTGAGGCGTTTTATGCCTATAGAATCCCTTTAAATACTGTTTGACACATAATCCACTTAAATGTACCAATCGCAACACTCCTGCTTCAGACCTTGGAGATTGGCTGTTATCAAAGAAAGCTTTGAAGAATATCAAAAGTATGGATTTTGATCTTATCTCAATTCTTTCTACCTGAAGTAAGGGCTCCAACAGGGACTCCTATCCCATCAAAATGCACATGTGGCTGGATCCAAAATCTTAACTCTATATGCACCCGAGCACCTTAAGGCACCCTCCCCATATCTCAGCTGAAAGGAATGGGTTTTTACTCAATAAATGTGTAAATCATTAGCAACTCCCAACTCCAACTGCCTTCTGAGCATCAGCTCCCACTTCCCAGGAGGTGTTCAGAGTTGTCTTCATTTTACAAAACAATACTGCGGGCGAGTTCCTCGAAGAAGAAGCTATCGGTGACGCATGGCTCGTTTGTCAGCATTTTTAATTATTAGTGCCATCTGTGTGCTGTTGTTCCTATAAAAAAAGTTGTTTTATTAGGAGATCAACGTTCTAGTCTGTTCTGCTCCCTCATTAATGGTAGCCCTAACCAACGTTTAGTCTCACCAGGAGGTGTCCCTTAATTAGTGACATGACTGTGCTCTCTCCACCATGGAGCAAACCACTGGCTGGTTCAAAGGACATTGGAGGTATTTGGACACAGCAAGTGTTGAGCAGCTTTTCTGTACAAACTAGAGTAGGGATGTTTGATGAGTAAAGCTAAAAAGTTGACTTCAGCACTTGTAAAAACCATGCCCGCCTAATAGCAATGTTAGCCTTTGTCTTTGGTGGTCTTTTATTCAGATATGAAGGATTATGAGTCCACTTAGTTTTATGGACATATATACACTAACTGGCCATTTTATTCAGTACATCTTACTATTCTTGGCTGAAACGTTTTTTTCCTATTTTGCCAGAATTACCTAAATTATTCAAGGCATATATTTATGAAGATGTCAAACATCAGGAATTTTGGTTCATATTGACATGATGGCATCACAAACTGGCTGCAGATTTGTTTCCTGCACATCTATGACATGAATTTCCCATCCCACCACCCCAAAGGTGCATATGAAGGTGCACTGGATGCACACAACTGCTGCTTAGTGAATATGTTCTGCTTTTGCGCAATTCTGTATTGACTTCAAAAGTGGCTGTTTCTGAAGAACGGATACTAAACTGAAAGACCATTTGGCCTAGCAACAACAATGCCATGGTCAGGGTCACTTAAATCTTCCTTCTTTCCCATTTTGATGCTCAATTTGATGTTTAATGGCACAATGGTTCCCCCACTTTGAAACACAATGGCAGCATCATGCTGTGGGGGTACTTTAGTGGTTAATGCTATCGGGAATTTTCAGTTACTTTTCTTCTCTTTATTTATGTGTGCTAGTTTAGGAAACATGGTCACAAACGAAAAATTAGAATAACGTGGTGAAGTAAATTTTTTTCAGTAACTCATTTTAAAAGCTGAAACTAATATTACATGTAAAGTGAGATATGTCAAGCCTTTCTTTGTCATAATTTTGATGATTATGGCTTACAGCTTATGAAAACCCCAAATTTAAAATATCAGAAAATTAGAATATTACATGAAATCAATAAAACAAGGATTTTAAATAGAGAAATGTAAGAGCTCTAAAGTATATTCATGCATATGTACTCAGGGCAGCGTGGCATGGATGCTATCTGCCTGTGGCAGTGCTGATGTGTTTTGGAAGACCAGGATGCTTCAATAGCGTCCTTCTGCTCTTCTGTCGCTCATCTTTCACCTGGCAATGATCCATAGATTCTCTATGGGGTTCAGGTCAGGCGAGATGGCCAATCAAGCACAGTAACCCCCTGGTCATTGAACCAGGTTTTGGCACTTTTGGCACTGTGGGCAGGTGCCAAGTCCTGTTGGAAATTGAAGTCAGCATCTCCATAAAGCTCATCTGCAGAACAAAAGCATGAAGTGCTCCAACATGTCCTGGTAGATGGCGGCGTCTGCGATGGACTGGCGACCTGTACAGGTTGTACCCCACCTCTCACCCGATGGAGATAGGCACCAGCCCCCCTGCAACCCTGCATAGAATGGATGGATGGATGGATGGATCGCATTGTTGACTCTGGACTTAATAAAGCACAGTGGACCAACAGCAGCAGATTACATGTCTCCCCCAAATCAACACAGACTGTTGAAACTTCACACTGGACTTCCACCATATTGGATTGTGTGCCTCTCCATTCTTCCTCCAGACTCTGAGACCTTGGTTTCCCATTGAGATGCAAAATTTGCAGTTTTTCTTTTGCCCGGGTAAGTCACTTCTGATGTTATTGTTGTTGTTGTTCAGGAGTGGCTTGACAAAAGGAATACGACTCTTGAAGCCAATGTCCAGAATCCGTCTGTGGTTGGTCTTGATGCACTAACTCCAGCCTCAGTCCACTTCTTGTGAAGGTCCCCAACAATTTTTAATGGCCTTTTGCCAACAATCCTCTCCAGGCTGCTTCTGCACATTTTCCTTCCATACTTTTCCCTTCCCCATAAATTTCTACTAATATGTTTTGATACATACAGCACTTTGGGAACATCCAACATCTTTTGCAATTACCTTTTGAGGCTTTCCCTTCTTATGGAAGGTGTCAATTATGGTTTTCTGCACAACTGTCAGGTTAGTGGTCTTCCCCATGATTGTAACTCCTACTGAACCAGACTGAGAAACGATTTAAAGGCTCAGAAGCTTTTTGTAGTTGTTTTAAATTAGTTAGCTGATAAGTGTGACACTCTGAGCCTAAAATATGGAAGTTTTTCACAATATTCTTATTTTCTGAGACTTTGAATTTGGGGTTTTCATGAACTGTAAGCCATAATCAAAAAAATTATAACAAATAAAAGCTTGTAATATCTCACTTTGCATATAATGAGTCTATTTAATATATTTCACCTTTTAAGTTGAATTAATAAAATAAATGAGCTTTTGCACAATATTCAAATTTTTCAAGTTTTACCTGTATACTCGCAACATGTTAGCATTTACTTTACATGTTTAGCTAATTTGGAATTACGGAACAAGAAGTTTTCATTAATCTCAAGTACAAATGTGACTTTAAAAAATGGAACCCGAGCTGTATGGAAAGAAGCTTCAGAGAAATGCAGTTGCAGCTATTTTTTTATGGCCAAACTCAGTTTAGATTAGCTATTTATTTGACTTGCTAATGATTTCAGTCAAAAGTTACATGTTCTTTCAATAATGGATTTAACATCTTCCTTGTAAACCTGTCAACTTCCATTAGAAGAGGAGACGTACCCGTTCCCCCTTTAAAGACTTTCGGCACTCTCATCACGAGTCGGCATCCCTTCACCAGAGACATGTGCTCAACAAAACTACCTGCTCTCTGTGATCTCAGAGACACTTCACCTGTCTGACAACTCACTGATCTTATTACTTCTGTGAATGTGCCCTTACTACTTCCCAACAGGAGCCAAAGTTTCTCGGTTTCACTAAAGAATTACCTTTCAGCCAGTGGATACAAAAATAATGGGGGTTTTTTCTCATCACAATCCCACATTTTAATGTATTTTATTGGAATATTATGTGATAGCTTAATACAAAGTAATGCGTTTTTGTGACGTGAAAGGGAAATTAACCATGGTTTTCAAAATATTTAGGCAAAAATAAAGGGAATTTGACCTGTATTTGTATTCAGCCTCATTTACTTGCAAAACCCTAAGTAAAATCCAACACATAAGCTACCGACTAAGAAAATATAATTCATCAATGGCTAAATTTATCTCATGATATATTCAGCTATTCTGTGAAGGCCTTGGTTTGTTCGAGACAGGTTTGGGATAAAGTTCAATGAGGGGCAGGGCATGGGGAGTAGCAGCCAAGATGCCCATAGTAACCCTTTAGGGGCTGAGGAAGTCCTCAACTCATATGGGAGACTGTTGACATGACAACTATTAGCCATGTGCTCCAAAAATTTGGCCTTTTATGAAAAAGTGTAGAGAAGGAAGCCAATGTTTGGGGGGATTTTTACCCTTAACCTATAACCACCACCATGCAACATGGCATCATGGTGCTTTTCTTCAGCAGGGATGTACAAGTAGATACAGATGTTGAAAACAGGTAAAGCTAAATATAGTGTATTCTTTGAGGAAAACTTGTTAGACGCTGTGAACCACCAGAGACTGTGACATATGTTCACCTTGCAGCACATCAGTGACCCTAACCAGGCAGCTTGAGCTACAGTGGATTTTGAAAACCATGTCTGGTTATAATTCCACTTTGCAGTTATGTGATGGTACCCATAAAATAAACTGGTGTGGGCAGTTGGAAAACATAAAATGTGAAAAAGTTGACCTGGTCTGAATAGTTTTGCAAGGCAGTGCATAAGAATTCATATCAACCTAAGAGAATTGTTGCTTCAAAAATGGCCTCATTTGGCATTTCTATTTGATATGTAACTGGGGTTGGAGGGGTTTAAGAGAAAGAAGTGCCACCATACTTTTATGAGCGTATCACCCAAGTAAGGCCAAAAGCACATGAGAATAATCAGTGGAGCTACTATAAAGTTTACAAGCAAAAGCCACAGCTTGTCCAAGAAAGCTGTAATGCATACACTTTTTCCCAACTCACCAAGTTAAAAAAAGTAAAAAAAAACATAAAACATTAGACCATATGTTACATCCCTTGACCTTTCAACCTGAACAGCTTATTATGTATCATACCACAACTCTGACCTCAAGCCGTTTGCATTGGTTTTTCATTAAATGATTGCAGTAATAAGTTTCCAACCTACACGAAGCTTCTCAAGTATCAAACTGCTAATGACTAATGCTAAACCACCTCTCACCATGGTGCCTTAATCATAGTCATTAGTGTGCCAAAAAAAGGTCCAATTAAAAAAAAAAATTTTTTTTATGTATTTAAAAATAAGCCATAACTCGGCTGCTGGTAATAGTTTAGGTGCCACAGCTGCTTTCCCTGATCAGGTCATCAGTTTGTCTCTGCACCAGACTCTCGTTCCTTTCTCGCCCATCCTCTCAGACATATGGGAGTGATACTCTGAAGATTGGAATTAGCTGTTTGGAGAGTATTTCAAAGCACTGTCTGGTCTGTTTCGCAGGCTCCAGGGACCCAACTGCCATAAATGTTTGTCATACTGTTTGAATTAACAAAGACCACGGTTCTGCTGCCAGTGCTGGCACCAGTAAAATGGTGAACGCTTCTAAAATGTTTTTTTGGGGACAAAAATAAGTATGGATTGTTTTTCCAGGTGGCTTACAGAGTAGGATTGCTTCAGTAAATGGACCACTGACATATTTTATTTTATGCTGTAAAAGTACCACTCTACCCAAAAAACTTTAGACATTCAGTTACTATGGATAAGTACTTTATTAGTTAGTTGTTAATTAGTAGCGTATATAGTGCCAAGGTTAAAATACAGTTCAAAAGGCCAGTTTTTGACGAACATAATCATTTGCTCAGCTTAGTCTTTGGTGTTGAAACCTGCCTTAGCTGTCAACCCTCCACAGGGTTCTAATTTGTTGCAGGGCCAACACAGAGAGAACCACTAGACACATAGCCATACATGCACAAACCTGTACTTAAAGGCTCTTTAAAAAACACAAATCTACCCTCAATGGCTAGTTTTGGACTGAGAGTAACCTGGAGTACCATGATAAAAGTTATGGATGCCAAGTTGGAATATCTAAACAACCAGCAAGGCCTGACCAGAGATTTTAACTAGCTAACTTGCCATGAGGTATCCTCTAGGTATCTGTACGGACCCATTCCTTTGCAATGAATTTTAGGTGTTGCAAACAGTAATATGCTCCTATTCGGCCACAGTTTCAGTGGTAGATTCTTGGCAGGAAAACATCAAACATCAAAGTACTTTAAAGTTGTTTATTTTCTTCTTTTTTACTGTTATCCATAAAGATTGTTGTAGCTTCCCTTCATGTCTGAAAAGTGTGTACTTGTACTTGTAACATGTACACTATAAAGGGCAGTGTGTTTCTTTGAGTGGCTCCACAGCAGCTTGGACTATAGCTGTCGAAAATATTTGTAGACAATCACTCAATCAATCAAGTAGTTGGATAAATGTTGCACAGCAGGTGTTCCCAACCTTTTTGTTCTTTAGCTCCCTTTAATAGCTGCATGTATCTCGGCCCAATATCTACAGTTATCTTCATTGTTCCTTGTTGATGTATGAGAAACTCTTTACAAAACATTTCCTTTTAAGAGAAACCATCACTTTGGCCTTAGGCACTTTGTTTTCAGAGGTGAGTTGTCAGAATGCCTGTACCATGTTGTTATACACATCTAGTAGAAAATGGAAATGTAAAACTCAATGGTTGTCATACGTGTGTGCAAAAGTGTGTTTGCTGGTAATCCAAAACAATAAATAATTTGACAAGCGGGCTTATTTAGATATTTTGAGCTGGAAATGTAAAAGTATCCCATTCTGATATATGTAAATCTAAATTAAGTTGTCAGTGGGCATGAGCACATTTAAAACCTTCAACTAAAGCAATCAGGGAAGATTCCAAGCATGAAAATATACAAAATCACCTTCCATTGATTAAATATAGGAAGTCAGCCAACATAGCAACAAGATGACATCACATATAATTGCTGATTCGATCATTCTGGCTTTGAAAGTTTTTTTTAAAGTTCTTGACAAACAGCTCATGTTCTTGTTGTTCCCTGAGGCAATTTGTCCAAGCTCCCAATGTTTCCTTCCAAGTTTCAATTTCAATGTATTATGCTTCTCACCATATGTCGGCAATTGTTGCTGCACCCAGGTGTGTCCGCTTGGAATCGGCACATCCTCAGCCAATATAGGCAGGAGTTACTGAGACAAACATAACAGACAGATGGTAACCCATGACTGTGGCTAGTCATTGACCTCGGCTGTAGAATGCTTTCGATGGTGAGAGTTGAGGAAATTGCACAGCTGCATGCTTAATGCAATACACCTGCACACATAATGTGGAACGATATATTCATTCGTAGTCATGTCTAAATATGTGAATAACATCAAAAACATTAAGCTTTCTCCTGCCCTGGCAATTATTAGAGACTTTTCGAAACCTGAAAAGTCCCAAAGATAGCAAAGTTGGTATGCCGATCTCATTATTTACATCACTCAGCTAACCCTTTTGTTTCTGTCTCATTGTTGTGTTTCCAAGAATAAGCCTCTTTTTCTTTAATTTTCACACATTAGCAGAACAGAGCCCTGCCACTATATCCGGCACAGCTTATGCATTTTTAGCAGCGTATTTCGCCTCATTATTGATATACCTCGGTTGGCATGTCTCTGTCTTGGATGCAAAAAATTGGCGCCAAAGGCCTTTGTGTTCATTCAAACAGGCATCACAGTGTTCCAGCTTCATCTAAAAGGCATTTAAATTGTAGTTATATTCAGGAGTGGAGCTTGAAGTCAGCCTCCTTCCCTATTAGGCAAGCCAACCTTCTACTCCAAGTGTCTTACCAATTACAGAGACTACTGCTGATGAAATGGCTATGCAACATAGTGACTTGTCATTTGGCCAATTATTCTTAATGAAGCACCACAGTGAGACGGGTAACTGTTTTGGCTTGCTGGGTTTGCAATATTTGTACAGGGACACTGGTCTGAATGTTTCATTTGACTAATCCATTGGTTTAAGCAACATTTCCCACAGCCTGTTGAGACCCCTGATCAGTGAGATTAGTGGAATCTGTATGAATCACTGAAAGTGAATTGAGACATATCGGTTTATGCTGAGGCAGCATCTCTCTAAGTAATAATGTTTTGATGTCTTATTTTTTGGATTATATAACTGGATAAAGTTACTACTGCTTGAATTAGCATGTGGGACGCAAACTGAAATGTTATGTTTTCATATAGTATAGAAATCAATTAAATAACATGCTATTTTTTATGACTTTATTTTTACAAGTCATGCAAATACTTGATCCTTACTTAAAAGTGAAACGCCATGCTTTAGGTAATTGAAACCATTCAGGTATAATTGGAGGTAAAAACAGGCAAAGGCGTTAACCAACTCACAAACCCTAGATGAGAACAAACTGAAACCAAGATGAGAAAATCAAACAGTAAAAAAAATTAAGACATCTGTGCAATGTTTGTAGTCCTGGTACAAATTGAAATGCATTAAATTGAGAAAGGACACACAACTTCACACTGAAGGTTTTTGGTGAAACTTGAGTGCTACTATTGATACTATTGGTTGGTCATTTTTCTGTTTCATGCTGCAGAAAAAAAGGATAGTTAGACTTAACTGGGGAACTATCAAAATATATTTAAGGATTTCCCAAATTGTTCAGTGCTCTTTGATCATTAAAGACAAAACAGAAAACAAATGACAATATGATATTTGACATTCACATAGCCTAAAATCTATGATAAAGAAAACAGCATGCCAGTCTCACAAATTTTCTTTTCCCATCCTTCACTAAACTAG
>OY747723.1:17670000-17680000 GCA_963556495.2 Valencia hispanica
GTTCTTTACGTTATTACTGCAGGTCAATTTAATGCCAGATGAAGTGATTGACTAAGCGGTTTCTTTTTTTAGAGCTTCTGGTCCAACGAGCAAAGAGTTTAGTCATCCATGTTTTTATGTCTTCGAGACATACCCTTTAATCTACCTAACTGACTGGACAAATATATGTGGATAAATATAGTTGTGTATCATCAGCAAAGCTGTGGAAATTTATCCCATGCTGTCTAATGATTCTAGCAATTGGAAGCATTATTTAGTGAAAATAATTTGGTCCAAGCACAAAACCCTGTGGAACTCCACAGATAACCCTTGAGTGGGAAGATTTATCATTTACATGAACAAGCTGGAATATGTTAGACAAATATGATTTAAACCAGCCTATTGCTGTTCCTTTGATCCCTGCAACACGTTAAAGCCTTTCTAAGAGAATATAATGATCGACTGTGTCAAAAGCAGCACTGAGATCTAACAAAACAAGAACAGACACAAGTCCATTATCTGATGCCTTTAGAATATCATTAGTAACTTTCACCAGTTCTGTTTCAGTGCTATGAGGAGCTGTAAAACCTGACTGAAACACTTCAAACAGGTTGTTACTATTTAGATGCTCACAAACTTGACTAGCAACTATTTTCCCAAGAATTTTGGATAAGAAAGGAAGGTTAGATATAACTCTGTAATAAAATAAGTCCTCTTGATCAAGAGAAGGTTTCTTAAGTAAAGGTTAATTACAGCAATGTTTAATTCCTGTGGTACATATCCATTTACTAAGGAAAGATTCATCATATCTAAAATGGGGCCAGGAACCAAATGGAACACTTCCTTAAATAATTTGGTTGGGATTGAATTGAACATACAAGTTGAAGGTTTAGATGAGACTAATATTGTTGATAATTCCGAAAGCTCGAATGAATCAAAACAGTGCAAACACAAATGAGGTTCTACAGTTCTCTCCGATGCTGCCTCACTTACTGAGAAAGAAGTAATCATGTTTGGAGGATGCCAATGATTTTATTTTTATTAGAATTAATTTTTTTTATGAAGAATCCCATAAAGTCATCACTACTAAGAGCTGGGGAAATTGTTGGCTCAACAGAGCTATGACTCTGTGTAAGTTTGGCAACTGTACTAAAAAGAAACCTAGGATTGTTCTCATTCACCTCTATTAATGATGAAAAATATGCTGTTCTAGCTTGTCGAAGGTTTTTTTTATACATCAGTAGACTGTTTTTCTAGGTTAAATACGAATCCTCTGAGTGCCATTTTCTCTCCAATTTCCCAGTATACTGGTTTGAAGTACTCAGCCATATGAGGCTGACTCCTGGTTTAATGCAGAGCTAATTGCTTTCTTTTTTAAAGGTGCTACACTATATAATGCCAAACACAATGAGGAAGTAACGCTATGAACCAGACCATCAATTTCTGAAGGGTTAGAGATAGAATTGCTGCCCTCCACTGTATTACTCTGAGCAGAGGTGTCAAAAGTATTCACATTCAATACTCAAGTAGAAGTATAGATACTAGGGTTTAAAAAGACTTCTATAGAAGTTGAAGTATCAAGTCAAGTTTTTTTACTCAAGTAAAAGTAAAAAGTACTTGATTCAAAACTACTTAAAGTATAAAAGTAAAAGTAATGTATTTAAAAAAATGACACCCCCCCCCAAAAAAAGGAAAGGCCATAACGATTATAATGTTATATATAAATGCTAATTTTGAAACATTTGGGACACACTAGGCTACCTGTTTCAGCTGCATATGCCCATTAAAATGTATAAATTTTAGTGCAATGCAATTACATTATAGAACCATATGTGGACTGCTGAACATTAATAAGTATATATATATATATATATATATATATATATATATATATATATATATATATATATATATATATATATATATATATATATATATATATATATATATATATATATATATATATATATATATTAAGAATAGTATCACCAAAAGTCTTACAACCTCAGCACAGACAAGATTGTGCAGACCCCTGCAATCTCTAATGACCCCCTTGGGGCACACAAACCTCAGGTTGAGAACCACTGTTCTAGAGGCTGAATCCGCGCTGACGCACTGGAGACTGGAACTAAAAACTCCACTTCAGCCAAAGTTTATTCAAGTGATCAGATGTCGGCAAGACTCTCTGAACCCAGCTTCATATCACTTCAGCAGCAGAAAATGTCGGAGCATGCGCTCTTTCGTGTTTGGCACGACACCGGGTCTTTGAAGCGCGTCTTTAACCAGCCACACCGGTAGCAGTCACGTTCCAAAGCTTCCCGGTCTGAGATGATGCTCAGATGGCTTCATGGAAATCTTCTTATTATAAATTTATTGATTCAGTTACTTGTACTCCGCGCTTTAAATCCAAACTAAAACTGTCCGCACGTCTGCACCAAATAGTCAGGGCTGTGAATTATATTCTGTCAAAATGACAAGTGGCCTTTGGCCGTTGTAAAAAAACAAAATCGGACTAATCTGGATAACATTCAGTTAACGGGACCCCTGTGTGCAGAGTATGCAATGGATCGCAAACAAGCGGGGTGTCAGAATGGTAGAAGTTTAAAATCATGATCAAACCACTGTGAAATTCTATCCAGTTGGTGCATTTTTAGATCGTTTTTTGTGTCTTATTAATAAAAGACTTCATGAAACCGGAATAACAAGGCTATTTTTAAAATGTAAGGAGTAGAAAGTACAGATAATTGCGTAAAAATGTAAGGAGTAGAAGTAAAAAGTAGGCCCATAGATAATTACTCCAGTAAAGTATAAATACCCAAAATTTCTACTTAAGTAAGGTAACGAAGTATTTGTACTTCGTTACTTGACACCTTTGACTCTGAGACACTGAGGAAAGTAAGAATAGAACAGATTCTTTAAAACTTGTTACAGCATTGTCTGATAAAGCTCTAGTGTAATGAAAATGTATTTCCGATTTAAGATGGTCAGTTACAGTAAATAACTAAGGAATCCCAAGGCCCTCCTCGACTGGCCTGGGAGAGCCTTGGGATTCCTCCCGAGGAGCTGGCCCAAGTGGCAGGGGAGATGGAAGTCTGGGTGTCCTTGCTTAAGCTGCTGCCCCCGTGACCCGACCCCGGATAAGCGGAAGAAAATGGATGGATGGATGGTGTTACAGTAAATTCAAAAGTTATCAAATAGTGGTCAGACAGAATCGGGTTATGTGGGTGGACTGTTAATTCCTCACACTCAAGACCGTATGTTATTACAGGGTCCAAAGTGTGTTTACCCGAGTGGGTGGGTCCTTGTACTTTTTGAGTAAAGCCAATTGAGTCTAAGATAGCATTTAGGCTATCACCTTCAGTGTCCACATGAATATTGTAATACCCCACTATAATTGACCAAATCAGCATCTAATACTAAATCTGATAAAACATGTGAGATCTGATCCAAGAATTGAGAGTAATGGCCTGGTGCATGATACAAAAACCACAAACAAAAATAGTCTCAATGTTTTGCTACTTGGGTGAGGTAAAATAAGGGTTAGATCAGACCAGGTTTTCCCCAAATTGTTCACCAGTTATCAATGTAGCCCACATTGTGTTCAGGACACCACCCAGAGAACCATTGAAGGATTGACAGCATTCGGCTAAACATGTCGTCACTAGTCCAATCGGGCAGGGGACCAGAAAAGATTTAGAGTCCGACATTGTTTCGGCAAACTTACACACCGAAGCAACACTAATTTTAGTGACCTCCAATTGGCGTAATAGGGTGTCATTACCGCCAGCGTGAATAACAATCTTACTGTATTTACGCTTGTCTTTAGCCAGCAGTTTCAGGTAGTATTTGATGTCGCCCATTCTGGCCCCTGGCAAGAATTTGACTTTGGTCAGCGGTGTCTCTAATGCCATGTTTCTGACTATGGAGCTGCCGATTACTAGGGTAAGCTTCTCAGTAGGTGTGTCGTTGAGCGGGGAAAATCAGTTAGAAACGCGGAGGGGTTGGTGGTGACCCATGGGCTGGGTTCTGGAACTATGCTTCCTATGTACCGTCACCCAGTCGGCCTGAGGTCCCAGCTGCACTGGTTTTACTGGAGGACAGCTAGGGGTTCTGCCCTTGTTGACTCCGTGCTGGCATATGGGCTTCTGCTATCTACTGGTTTTTCAACAGCGCAGAGATGGGCCTCTAATTCCAATACCCTCTTTTCCAACGCAACGAAATGTTACATTTATTACAGTTGCCATTATCACTGAAGGGGGGAGGGAAGTAACTAAACATCTGACACAGAGAGCAAGAGAGAGAATAAGATTTAGGCTGAAATGGAGAGGTAGATGGAGAGAGCCATAGCTGCAATGAAGCTAAGCTAACTAAGCTAACGAGACCTCACCACGCCAAGAAAAACCGTGTGAAACACAAGGAGTTCACAAAACATAAAGTGCACCACCAGAAAGTGTTTTAGCGTGCTTGTGTGTTAAATTGAGCTAGAAAGGCCTCTGCACAGAGAAAACTAGATCAATTCAAGAGAGCCTCAACACCAAACGGTTCCATGGAGTGCAACAGTCACAACAGGAAATGAAGCAATACGGCTTACCCAATCATCAAAGCAATTTCTAGGTACACTTGCACACAGTTTTTAAAGGTTGTTCCAAAAATCTTGGAGAACTAACCACAGATCTTCTGTGCATGTAGGTTTCTTCACATCCTTCTGTCTCTTTATGTAATCCCAGACAAACTCAATGATGTTGAGATCAGGGCTCTGTGGGGGCCATAACATCACTTCAATGAAGATCACTTCTAACCAGACTTCTCCAGATAGTAGATGGGTATACCTCGGTGCCACTGATTAAGATTTTTCTTTACTTTTCTTTTGTTTGCTCACTTTGCATTTTGTAAAGCGATAAAAATAAACAATCACCATTTATATTGCTGAAAGCGTTCTTTCTTGACAGCATTTTTTCACACCTGTCTAAAACTTTTGCACAGTAGTGTATATTTAGGACTGCTACCTTGAAGTAGAAAATTTGTTTTGAATACTTTTATGATAAAGTTACAGTCAGAAGGATACTACATTTATGGTAACCAGTAGAATGTGTTTTTAAAGAGGTCTATATCATTGTTCAGGTCCCGATTGCAAGGTCATAGAAAACAAGGCATTAGATGCTAAAACTAAGATCCTTGACTCTGGGGCAAACAAAAGACGGAGCAAAAAAGTTTTGTGAGCAACTGAGTTCAGCTCAAAAAATGTCTATTACAAGGTGCAAAAAAAGCTGCAGAGTTCCAGCTGGTGAGGAACAAAAGCCAAAGCCAGTGAGTATTGTGTATGCTGAGGAGTTGATTGGGAGCAGGAGAGCAGGTGGATGAGAAATGAAATCAAACTTTGCGGAGAGGAAAAACACAGAACTTTCAATTGCTTCTTTTAACTTGCACAGCTGAAAACAGGAACCTGTAATGTGTTTTAAAGCAATGTCACTTATTATTTGTGTTGCTTTCCAACAAGCTCATCAGCTAATGGCAAAGCACCTCATTTCCATGGTTGATACTTATAGACATTACGCTGAATAGGACGCCACCATAGTAATAAGCATTTTCTGATGACCTCACTCTAAATAAGATCATAAGTAAGCAATCTAATCAGGCAGCATGAAGCAATCCAACTCCAATCACATTATGTAGACATGTATGCACCTTTAATGCAGCGTCATTTCCTCACGGCGGACTTGTCAAAGCGTCCTGTGACACGCACCGCTGATTCTCAGTATACGCCCTTGGTTCCTGAAAAGTCACTGCAGCATAAGATAGCCGCAGGGAAAAAGGAAACAAGGCCTTTTTGGCTAAAGGATGATGAATTTAGTTTAGACTTTGGATACACAAAAACACAGGAGTGACATGGGGGGGTATAATTTGGGCATGAGTCTTAGGGGTGACTAGATGCACTAACATGGAGTGATAGAGGCAGATTATCACCCTTTGACCAGCTCCTTGCCCAAAGAAGAAGGCTGTACTTCCAGGCAATGAAATGAGTGGATAACTGAGTGCTTAATGCATCAAAATGGATGTTTGGATTTTAAAATGACAAATTCTGATGAAATACTGCAAGAATGTAACTTTCATTGGTAGAAACATAACCACAAGACACATAATTATAATGATTAAGGGACTTTTTGTATGGTTTTGTCATGTTGAATATCTGGCCAGCAATTCAATCAATCAATCCTTCTATTAATCTCCGTACACCTTTCCGGCATCAGGTCACAAAGGTGGAACCCAGGCTTTTCTATATAAATACTCTCCTGCTCTTCGTGGGTATCCCAAAGGCCTTTCCAGGTCCAAAGGGAGAAGGTGCACTTTCAGGGAGTTAAATGGCCTTGGAAGATCCCCAGAGGAAGGCAGCAACGAGGCATGCTACTAAGATGCCAATACAAGCTAAACTGAGTCTGAAACTTAATCCTGAGCTACTTCAGAGTGATTTACCTTCTCAACTTTCTTTGAGACTTTATAATTTGAAAGATTCACTTTTCCCTAAATGCCTTCCAATTGTGCCAAAGCTAAACAACAGCTTCATTACTGCAGACAAACCCAAAATCCGTCAGTTCGTCACAACAGTGATTAATAAACATTGACAGATTTGCAATATCAATGTATTAAAAGGGTTTATGTTTTCAGTCTTAAAGGTTGTCCCTCATTCCAGTCTTATTGCAGTCTTAGCTTCTATTGAAATTCCAGAGAAAGTACCAGAATGAGTTTTTTCCCCTGGCTACATTTTGCATAGAGTAGTGAAGCACTTCCCCTTCCCACTGGTTGCTGCACACTGCTGGTCAAATGACTGAAGGAAAGCTTCTAGACCTTGGTTACAGAAGTCATGCCTTGGATATTAATTGAGCACACACATCACTCGCTAAGAGAACACTCTTTTTTTTTTTTTTTTTTTTTTTTTATATACTAATGCACAGTTGACAAGATAGGTTACTCAAGCTCTTATATGAGGAAACAAATCTAGAGGGATCTTTTGAGTAGTGTCATCTACAATGAACAGGAATGACTATTGCATTGCATGAAAGATTAAACCAGTATGGCCATAGCATGTTGCAAGCTTGTGGAAAGGTTTAGATGTACCAGTCCAATAAGTGGAGTTTCATCACTATGCTGCTAATATACCTAATTTTAGACATCAGAAAACACACCTGATATGTGATACACACATCATTACAACTAATTTCTTCAGTTGGTGTACTGAGGTCTCTGAACTACTGGACATATTTGACTTTACTCAGTTGCTATGCTGAAAAGGTTTTGTCTGCCCGTCAACACATGTCAAGGACCTCACATGAATAATCTTATATTGCTTATCCTGATGTTCAGAAAAAGTAGGGGAAAATCCATAATTCATTATTAAAAATGTTGACCGTTTAAAAGTTTGAATATGAAAATGTGTTATTCACTGAAATTATTTCATATTTGATAGTCATGAGAAAAGTGAGATTGGTATTTCAAATATAGCCAAAATTTGACATTGTTGGAATTGAAAAACCTGAATTTGAAAAAAAAAAGTTTAGCGTTTTTTATCTTGCATACCAAAATGGACCTTTCATTTTAACCCAAGTTCACCTCTGATTGGTTGATCAGGCTTCTGAGAGAAGCTCTGGTGAATCCTAGAATTTAATCAGTTAATTTAGCATACTGAACATTAATTGTTACATATCCTCCCGTTTTAGTCTGTAATATGTAAGTTAATAAGTGTCCATCCCTACTTGTTGGTCATATTTGTTTGTTTTGGTCAATTAATCTCTCAGGAGAAGATAGTAATTTGATTGACTCTTGATTCTCTTCTAGCTCTTGCTGATTCTTATAATCAAGTTGAAGTTTTAATTTACTGATGATACTTAAGAAATCTTGTAGATCTAAAATTCATCCTATGGTTTTTAAATAGATTATTGTACATATTAGAGACTAGGGATGTGTATTGGCAAAAATCTGGCGATACGACATGTATTGCGATACATGGGAGACAATATGATATATCACGATACTAAGAGTAAGACTATATATTGTGATTTTTAAAGCTTAAATAACAGTAGGAAAACTGTCTCAGCATTCTAAACACTCCAATCTGTTTCATACTTTAACACATTAAGTTTTATTACTAGATCTAGTTGATCAACTGGAACGAAGAAGGTGAAAACATCCACAAACTACCAGTTATACTTTTAATTTTACTACAAAAATTACTGTCATCATTAGTTGTTCCATTCAAATCCTTAAAAAAAAAATCTATATTTTCGTTTTGAATATCGATACAATATCGGGAAATAAAATATCGCAGTATATTGGTGTATCGATATTTTCTTATATCCCTATTAGAGATCCAAGGTAAGTAATCCCTACAGATCCCAAGAAATCTGTTATATAATCTAAAAATGTTGTCAGCCTTTATTAATATGTGAACAACAAAAAAGTCTTATTTCTGACTTTTTATTATAGAGTAAGCAAGAATGCATAAAAAGTACATATATAGTTTATGACAATCTAATCAGTGCCAACAGTGTTTTGCCCTGTGGCTGAGCATACAATGCTCATCTGAGTGTTATTTTGATTTTATGTGAAAACCAAACATTAAATTGTGCATTTTTTACACAGCAGCCAGAAGCAGTAATGCGAGGAAAATCAGAGCCATTCTTTATCTTTAATAAATGGCTCTCCGGAGTGACAGCTGTAATCCAAATAAATGACATTACAGCCTTTTTCCAAGAATAACTAATCCCATCTAAAATGGGGGCTTGTGTTATTCCATTTTGCTCTGTGTGTTAGCTTGATGGTAAGTTTGCTGGCCTTGGGAGATGCTGACTCTGTAGCTGGGAGATGTGAGGCAAATTCTGTCAGAGTAGCCTAATTATACCTAATCAGTCAGCTGAATGGAAAGAGACTGTCCGATGGTTGAATATTCTTAGAAAGACTCATTTATAAACTAGGTAATCATACTTTCTTTAAATATAAAAGTTAATTAGAGGAAAGGCCTTTTCCCTTCAGTTGTTTATCATGTTTTAAAAGTGCTCGACTTATTCCTTCCCGTTCTTTTAAAAACTCAGTCGGCAACAAAGATCATCTCACCCACCTACAGAGACATGCCTTTTCAAAGGTACAAAAAAGCTTATGTGCACCACACATTAGCTCACACTAAGAACCAGCGAACAACAACGCATACACAGATCGAAACAGATGCACGGGTTCGCCCACACATGCACAAGCACACACACTCACCCACTCGCTCACATGTATGCGTGCACGCACACACGTGAGCATACACACAGAGTCAATGGGAATATTCGGCTCATTATTCAGGGGGATTTCTTGAAATTCAAACAAACAACTTGCTTGCAACAGATATTTTAAATAATCACTTCATTGTTTTGTTTGTTTTGCAGCCATTGGAAACTTTCATCTTTAGCCTTATATATAGAGTCGTCTTTGAAAGTCTTCATTTTCATAACAAAGAGGTGTGATTTGATGTGGACGGTACTGAGAAAAGGGGATTCCTTTGGAGTTGCAATCACAGGTGAAAGATGAAGGGGAAGCAGGATGAAGAAGATGGAAATGACTAAAGGTGTTGGCGAAAATGACAAACTGCTTGATTCTTCCGTTGAATTGATTTCTCCATGTGTAGTATTTATCTTCCAGCTGCACGCTGACATTTGCTCAAGCGTACTTATACACATTTATTATCAGCCAGGCCCTCATGGACCACCCTCTGTGGCTTGTTTAAAGCTGGGCCACTAAATACCTTAGCCTCAAGGGATGGTGATTTGGTTACAGTGCCTAACGGTTTGAGGGAATTTCAAGTCAAATTCACGAGCTCTGCACTATTTGAGCATTCAAAGGAGGAAGTTTCATAAAAATGTTTATTAAAGATGCAATGTCTGTGCATCTATATGAACTATGAAAAATAGGATGCAAATTTTGATTATTACCATGAGCCCTAAAATTAGTCAATTCGTAACCTTGGGTGTTGCATGTTTACATTCGTTTG